>QUSF01000043.1:2544638-2559066 GCA_003676055.1 Chloebia gouldiae
CAGGAATGGACAGATCTCCTGCAGCTACAGGATATTCCAAGCATCTCAGGAAATCATCCCAAGTCTCTGCTGGAAGAGACAGTGGAGGAAGACGAAGACAAAGACGAAGACGATGAAGACGAAGGCACAGACATGTGAGTTCCAGGGCTAAATCCACTCCAATTCCAACCTGTGGGGATGCAAAGAGCTTTTGGGGCCAAGCTCAGTGGTGGAAGACCAGGGAGGGAATGGGGCAGGATAAAATCATGGAATTACAGAATGCTTTGAGTTGGAAAGGACCTTAAAGTTCATCCCATTCCAACCCCTGCCATGCAGGGACACCTCCCACTGTCCCAGGTGACTCCAAGCCCTGTCCAATCTGGCCTTGGGCACTTCCAGGGATCCAGGAGCAGCCACAGCTGCTCTGGGCACCTGTGCCAGGGCCTCCCACCCTCCCAGGGAAGGAGCCCTCTGTTTGCCCAAGGTGACTTGGAACTCCAGGATAAGGCAACAGGAGGCTGTGGAATCTTGGTGGCCTTGGGAATTAGGAGCTGTGTCCAGTTTGTGCTGATGCAGAATCAAACAGGCATCAAATGATGCAGGTGAGAGCACCCAAAAGAAGGTGAATCCCCAAATTGCCTCTACTTAACTTGCTGAGCTCACGGAACACCAGGAATGCCAATCGTTCATGAGGATACTGGAGAAGTTCATAGGATAAGAATCCACCAGGCTCCTAAACTCTCAAAAGCCCCATCAGAAGCCTTGGAGCTGGACAAGTGAAATGGAATATCCATCTCGGAGTGACTCTCATGGGACAGGATGGGCTGGGAGAATCAAAGGTCTTTTCCAACCGAAACAATTCCAGGATTAATTTAATCTATGACCAACTTCAGCAGGGCAGTGCATGTTCTGCAGGCAGAAGTGCAAAGCCTGAGAGAAGGAAGGAAGGATTTGGAGAGCAGCTCCCAGCCCTGTGGGTGGCTGTGGGCACATTTCAGGAGTAGCCTGATAAGCTGATAATGTTTTATAAATTGATTGCAGCAATAAGCACGGGATATCTGTGGAGGAGAATCCCCTCCAGCCCAGCCCTGGATTTGGGATAAATCCCAGCACTTCATTGGGCCACTGGGATGAGCTTCCTGAAAGAACAGCACTTTTGTGGGAATGTTCCCCCAGCAGAAAAAATGCCACTTGATGCCATCTGATAGGAAAATCTCCCTGCTGAGGTTTGCTTTGCCCAAGCCCTGATGCTCTTCCAGGCTCGGAGCTCCCACCAGGAGCTCCCACACCAAGTTCTTCCTGCCAAAATCATGGCTGAGGGATGAGCAGGGCTGGTCTGAGCGAGCTGGCCAGCTGAAATAATAATCCCATGGTCAAGGGGAAAACAAGGAGTTGTTCCTGAGAGCCTTGGGGTGTCGTGTGGATTTGATTTTATGATTTTTAACAGCAGAGTGGCTCTGCAGCTTCATGGAGGTGCAAAACTAAGGATGAGCCGTGCTCAGGGATGTGCAGAGAGGGCAGGCAGGGCCGAGGGGGACAGGGACACACACACACACACAGATGCTGCAGGCTGGTTTTCCCACATCTGCAGCCCAGCTGCTGGGCCACAGCTCAGCATTGCACAGCTTTTCCAGCTGAAAAATGTTAATAGCAGGGAGAGGGACACCTCAGGGAGGGAAAGCACAGCTCAGCAGCTGCATTCCAGCACTGGGAGAAGCTTTGAATGGCACTGGAGGCATTTGGAGGCCGGGGGAATGGACTTGGAGGAAAGCATCCAACCACAGGGATGTTCTCAGCCATGCCAAGCACGCTGTCCCCAGTGAGGGTCACTCAGCTGGGCCAGTATCAATCATCCTGTGATAAGCCCTGTCCCCCATCCCAGCTGTCCCAGCTCCCCTCCTGCCCCTCTCCAGCCACAGCCCCCAGCCCTTCCATTGCACAAGGAGCTCGTTGCTACAGCAGGAATTGCAAAAACCCCCATGGAAACTGCTTGTCTCAGCCAACCCCAAACTTCGCTGTATACACAGCATAAAATTTAGTTGCTTTAAACTTGCATTTTTTGGCTCAACTCTCCTGGCCACATCCTGAGCCCGAATGGATTGAATTACTGAGCACAAAATAAATTCCATCTGAGCAGGCTGCAGCCCTTGTCTCCCTGAACAAAGGCTGAGGTGTTTACTTTGCCTTTTTTTTTTTTCCTTTTTGGAAGAAAATAAATTGATTTTGTCCACGTGGAGGGTAAGAGCCTGGGACACTGGGAAGAGCCGTGTTAACCACGCTTCCCTGACACCAGCCAGAGCTGGAGAGACACCATCCATTGCCTCTGGATCAGTCCCAGGGCTGGGATGCTACTGCCACCAGCATCCTGCTGGCAAATGTCACCTGATGTGGCAGTGCCACCTCTCTTTGTCCCTTTCTCCTCCTTTGGAGCAGGCACCTCGCACCAGGTGCTGCACAAAGAGGGGAAGACTCTGAGTGTTTGGGAAGGAGGGACAGGGCTGCTCATGGATTCTCTTTCATCTTTAAATCGGGCAGGAGAGCGAGGGGGAAGGAGAGGGAAGCAGAGAAGGGTGGCAAAAAAGAGCTGGAGGGGAGCTGCAAAGGCAGACACAGCACAAAGCCTGGGCAGGGAATGATCCCAGTGATCCCAGCACTGCCCGGGCTGGAGCGGGGCAGGAGGGGCTTGTCTGGACTCAGGTGTGGAATGGAAAGCTCAGCACGGCCCAGGAGCATCCCACTGATTCCCAAACCAGGTTCCTAAAATCTCAAAAGCCCCATCAGAAGCCTCGGAGCTGGACAAGTGAAATGGAATATCCATCTCGGAGTGACTCTCATGGGACAGGATGAGCTGGGAGAATCAAAGGTCTTTTCCAACCTAAACAATTCCAGGATTAATTTAATCTATGACCAACTTCAGCAGGGCAGTGCATGTTCTGCAGGCAGAAGTGCAAAGCCTGAGAGAAGGAAGGAAGGATTTGGAGAGCAGCTCCCAGCCCTGTGGGTGGCTTTGGGCACATTTCAGGAGTAGCCTGATAAGCTGATAATGTTTTATAAAGTGGCCCTGATTGCAAGAACAAGCACAGGGCAAATGTGGAGGAGCCCAGCCCTGGATTTGGGATAAATCCCAGCACTTCATTGGGCCACTGGGATGAGCTTCCTGAAAGCTCCCTGGGCCAGAGGGGGTTGGGATGGGGCAGGAGGGGCTTGTCTGGACTTGGGTATGGAATGGGGCACACAAAGCTCAGCACGGCCCAGGTGCATCCCACTGATTCCCAAAACCAAAGCGAGGGTTTGCAGAAGGAAAGCAGAGAGGAAGCACGGTATTGTAAATGCAGGTGAACCCAGTGAGAAGAAATGATGGTGTCTGACTCCAGTCCAGAAGGCTGAATGATTTCTTTATTATAACTGTGGTAGAATACATTAATATACTATATAAAGGAGATACTAAAACTACAAACTTACTTTTCTAACTACCATATCTAACTCACTCACAACTTGTGACCTCCTCACAAGAGCCCAGCCCCAGGTGGGTTGGATTGACCACCAGGCTCAAACAATCCTCACCAGAATCCAACCAAGCAATCACCCCAGGTAAACAATTATCCATGCACATTCCACATGGGAAAAACAAGGAGCAGAAAGAGAAATGTTTTCTCTTTCTTTCCTCTTCGCTCCTCTATGAAAAAAATCCTGAGAGAGAGAAAATCCTGCCACGCCACGCGGCCCCTGAGCGCTGTCTCCAGCCGGGAATCTCCGGAGCGGGCGTGGGAAGCGGCTCCGCCGGCTCTGCCTGTCCCTGCGGCCGCTCCGCCCCGCAGCCCCTGCAGAACCATCCCCTGCCCTCCTCCATGGAAAACACCTCCACAGGGTCTCATCCAAAGGGCCACCACACGCCCTGGTCCGTGCTGGAATAAGCCCACCAAGAGGCATGACCTGAAAGCAATCCCCCAAAATATCCTTTAGACACCCCAGTGCTCATCTCACTGCCCCGTTCCAGCCCTGCAGAAGTGCCCTGGGAAAGGAATCTCTGGCAAGTTTTCCTTGATGAGCCCTGATTTGCTCCAAGGAACCAAAATGCTTCATCGTTTGTGTGATTAATTCTCTGCTGGGGGCTTGTGGACCCTTCACCTGCTCAAGGAGAGCTGCAGCTGGAGATTAAAACTGGAGCATGTGTCTGCCCAACATTCCTTGGGGATATTATTTATTGACCTTACTATTGTGGCCCTTTTTGGAGGGGAAAAAAAAAGCCCAAACAGGGTTACCATGACACGGTGGGGTTTGTGCTTTGCTAAGGCTGTGGTGGCCACGGTTTGGTGTCACCCTCTGGCTGTCCCCACTGTCACTGTCCCTTCCCACAGCTTCCAAAGTCGGCTGGGAACACTGGGACAATGGCTGAGGATGGGGGGATGGTCTTCTGGGATTCATCACATCCTATTTGGCACAGTGAAAGGACAGGAATCTCCTCAAGGACAGTCTTACCAAAAAGTGATGGATGCCCTGGAGCAGAACCTTCCCTTGTGGGTGGGCAGAGCCATCCCAACCCTCCTGCACATCAAGGTGTGACATCCTCGCTGCTGGGGCTGAGCCACCTGGAGTGAATTCTTCCTCACACTTTCTCAAGCCTGGAATTTAATGAGGAATTAATGGCCACTTAATGATTTGCACACACGCCGTGGAGGTGGAGCAACAATCCTTTATCAAAACCCACATCTGGTCAGGAAAGCTTGGCACGGCTGTGGCTTTGGCTATGACTGCCACGCCCCAGCACTTGGTCACCTTCCCTGGTGTGCCATGGGATGATGGAACAGCTCCCAGTGAGCTTTTCCTAAATCACAGCATGGCAGTGACATCACCACTTCCACAAAATCCCAGCGGCATTGAATGGTTTGGGTGGGAAGGGACCTTAAAGTTCATCCAGTTCCACCCCTGCCATGGCAGGTGCACCTTCCACCATCCCAGGTTGCTCCAAGCCCTGTCCAACCTGGCCTTGGACACTTCCAGAGACCCAGGGGACAACTTCTCTGGGCATCCTGTGCCAGGGCCTCCCCACCCTCACAGCCAGGAATTTCTTCCATATATGCAAGCTAAATTTCCCATCTTCCAGTTTGAACCCATTCCCACTTCTCTTATCATGACAGGTCCTGATGAAATTCTCTCTCCAGCTCTCCTGGAGCCCCTTTAGGCCCTGGAAGGGGCTCTGAGCTCCCTCTGGAGCCTCTTCTCTTCTCTTCTCTTCTCTTCTCTTCTCTTCTCTTCTCTTCCCTTCCCTTCCCTTCCCTTCCCTTCCCTTCCCTTCCCTTCCCTTCTCCCCCAGCTCTCCCAGCCTGGCTCCATGTTACTCCAGCCCTTGGAACATCTCCATGGAAATCTGCAGCCAGGCTGCTCCAACCCTTCCCTGGTGAGCAGGTAAGGCTGGAGACAGGATGGCTGTGAGAGAAAAATATTTCAAATAGCAGAGGGTTCCCTCCTGTTCCTGATCCAAAGAATCTCCTTTTCCAAGCAGTGGAAACCTGTCCTTTAAAAGCAGGGCTGTTATTACAGTAAACGAGTTTGCAAACAAGGATGAGAAAAAACAAACAAACCCAAATGCCAGCCCTCCCTCTTGTCATGGAAAGAAGGAAAACAGCAACTCACTGTGGCCTGTGGCCTCCATCCCAGCCCCCCTGGAGCCACAGCCAGCATTCCAGTAACTCCAGCTCTCCCAGATGCCTCGCTGCCATGACCCCATCCCAAAATCCGTCAGCGCTGGGAGCAGGGCTCTGCTTGCTCCATGCCTGCTGTCCTGCAGGGCTGGCATGGGGTGAGCTCCAGCTCAGCAGTGGGACAGGAAAAATCCTCCATGGAAGTGGAGGAAGGATGAGGGACCTTCTCAACAGAGGGAGTTTCCAAAACACCAGCACAATCAAATACCCACTGCCACCCAGCACAGCCGAAACAACGCCCCACAGCCAAAATTTTGGGATAAAATGGGAAATTTCATCCATTGAATAATGGGATTCTCCTCTAGGGAGAGACATTCTGGGGTCTCCTTTGTCTCCACAGCCATGGGACAGATTTGTTGTCCTCAGGGCTTGGCTTTTCCCCAGTCCCAGCAGCGGACACTGCACGAGGTCGGGATGCACCCCGGGAATCCGGGAGCTGGGAAGCTGCAGAGGAATCTTCTGGCAGCCCCAGCAGGAGGGAGTGAGGGAGCAGCCCAGCTGCAGACACATTCTGAGCACACAAAAGCATCGCCTGACCCCTCATTATCCACGTCTGAGGAGCTGGTGCATATTAAAATAATCCCTTCAAAGAGACTGGAGGAGACAAGCACTGAAGTATTGATGAGCCAGGTTGGCACAGGGATTGATCTTGATGGGTTTGTGAATTTTATTAAGGGCTTTAGAGAGGACACCCAGCACACAAACACATCCCCCTCGCTGGGCTCTGAGGGCTCCCCATCCCAGGGTGAGGCAAAGGACCCCTGATCTGACCCCAGGCTGGTTCTGCCTCATCTGGTGCTCTCAGAGCCTTGGAAACGGAGGAACAAACAAGAGATAAGGGCAGAATTTGATGCTGCAGATAAACAACAACTAAAATCAGAGAGGGGGGAAAAGCAAAGCCTCAAATAAGATTCCAGCTTTGCCTCCTCTGGGCTTTTTCATGCAACACGATGGAAATCCCCCACATTCCCATCTTGGTGTCTCTCCTCCTCCTAAAGCCAGGACAACCTTTGCTCCAGCAGAGCATCTCAGCACCCAGGAGAGGCTCTCACCACTCCAATGGAAAAGGTTCTCCTTACAGAGGGTGCTGGGCACTGCCCAGGCTCCCCAGGGAATGGGCACGGCCCCGAGGCTGCCAGAGCTGCCAGGGATGCCCAGGGTGGGATTGCTGGGGCAGGGCCAGGAGCTGGACTCTGATCCTTGGGGGTCCCTTCCAGGTGAGGATATCCTACATTCTATAATTCCACGCTTCCATGACCCTGACCCAGTGCAGCTCTGCTCTGCTCTCCTCCAGAATTCCTCTCCTGATAGAGATCAGAGAATTTTCAGGACTCTGCTGTGAGGCTTGCTGTGTCTTGTTTCCAGGCTGGCTTGTGTCTGCTCCCCTGGCTGGGCTTCACAGAAAAACCAGATGTGTATCAGCAAGGGTTTAAAGTGACCCCCAGTCCTTCCTGCAGATAAGCCAGGGCTTAGGGGGGGAGCCTTGCCAGTCCCACAACTCCTGGGCACTGACAAATATTGAAATCTCTGAAGACTTCAGCACAAGCCCAAATCATCTTCACGTGCTCATTTCAGGGGCAGAGAGGGAGCAGCTGCACAAATCCCTCAGGAACCTGGAGTAGGATCTCCCCTCTTCGTGCTCCTGCTCCTCTTTCTCCAAGCAAACACTGTCCAGGCCCATGGGACCTCCCCATCCTCACATCTGGGAGAACAAGGAGGCAAAGAAATAAATGTCCATTATTTTCATGATCTCTTCAGTGCCTGGATTGTCCTTTGCTCCTCCTATTTTTTTCCAAGTCACATCTCCATCTCACTTGGTTCCTTGGGAGCAAAACTCTTCCAGCAAGGCCATGCCTGGTTTCCATCTAGAAGCACCCTGGGACACCCCACATCCCCCCAGAGCTGCAGCCCCCCCAGTTAGCAGGTGACTCCTTCCAGCTCCTTACCCGACCTCTGATCCCTGCCCTTGTAAATCCTGGGAATGCACCCAGGGAGCAGCTGGAATGAGGCCACCTGGGGCTGCTCTGACTCACCATGGACAGACCCAAAACATGGGAACGGCCCAGCACCACCGTGAGCAGTGATTTACAGCCTGGCTGCCGCTCCCTGCCACCTCCAAGGTGACTCTGGCTGTGCAGGGAGGAAATTTATAGGGCCAGAGCTCTTTCCTCCCACACCTGAGCTGTCCTGGGAGTGACACAGAGCTGTGTTCCTGGGATGGCCGGGGCTGGAAGGGACCTTAAAGATGACCCAGTCCCACCCCTGCCACGGCAGGGACACCTCCCACTGTCCCAGGCTGCTCCAAGCCCTGTCCAACCTGGCCTTGGGCACTTCCAGGGATCCAGGGGCAGCCACAGCTGCTCTGTGCCAGGGCCTGCCCACCCTCACAAGGAGGAATTCCCAGTTCCCAATATCCCATCCATCAGTGGGAGCCATTCCCTGGGTCCTGTCCCTCCATCCCTTGTCCCCAGCCCCTCTCCAGCTCTCCTGGAGCCCCTTCAGGCCCTGCAAAGGGCTCTGAGCTCTCCCTGGAGCCTTCTCCAGGTGAGCTCTCCCCCAGCTCTCCCAGCCTGGCTCCAGCCCTTGGAGCAGCTCCGTGGCCCTTCCTGGACTCATCCCAACAATTCCCTGCCCTTTGCAGGAAAGCAGGGAGCCTGTGATGCATCACACACGGCTCATGGCCGTGGTCTGTCAGCTCCAAGCAGGGTGCTGCATTCCCAGACGTGGTTTCCTCTCCCCATTCCATGACTCCATGACTCTTCTCCTGAGCTGCATTTGAACCCCTCAGCCCTGGGGCCGTGGATTATGCAGTGATTCAGATCCCAGCATCAGGACTCAGAGGGAAATTTGCAATTCAGAGCAGCTCCAAGACTCTGAGAGTCTCAACTGGGAAGTGGGAGAGGGCAAAACGGCATCAGTGACAGGGACAAACACAGCTTTGAGTGTTCAGCCAGCTGGATCAAAGCAGTGACACCTTCAGAGCTTCAGCCCCCACCATTCCCACCAGGAATTCACCTCCACGGGGGATGCAGGTGCCCCATGGGATGCTGCAGAGCTGGAGAGGATGTGCAAGGGTGGGAAAACTTTTCTGAGATCAACCTCCAACACCACTGAGAATCCCATGGGATGCTGGAGCATTTGGGTGGGGAGGTCAGAGTCAGCAGGACTTGCAGGAAAACCTGGAGGAAGCCAAGCTCCAGGAGCTCCACCTGGCAGCAGTTTTGGATTTACTGATGAAGGTCTGCAGGCCTCCAGTGGGAAAAGATCCTCATCAAGTGCTGCTTCCTCAGCCTTGAAGAAAATAATTGCAAGAACGAGCGAGCAGCTGACACAGAACAAATTAATTTGGGAGATAAAGTACAAGGGGGGAGCTCAGTGAGGTGAGGAGGAGAGCTAAAGTGTGACTCCCTCGAGGTAAGGGATGTGACAAATCCAGAAAGGAGCAGTGACAAGCTGGTCACAAAGAGGAAAGGAGAAACAAGATGGGACACTCCAAAATTCAGAATTTCTCATTAGTTTTGGTGGGGATGTTTGTAAGGCAGTTGAAGGGAAAAAAAAAAAAAAACAAATCACAGAAGAAAAATCTACCTCTATTAACACATTTTTTTGCACTGCTGCAGCATCACCTGTGCCATGGGAGAGCTCTGGGGTGCAGAGCAGCTCTGCGAGGTGCTGGTGTCACCCTCTGGGTGGGCAGCACAAGGCTCAGCACAGCCCCAGGCCTGGAGTTCCACAGGAAAACCTGGAAAAGCAGCTGAGCACTGGTCCTGGGGAGCATCAGAGGAGGCAACAGATGGTGAACCTTGCTGTGTGATAAATACTGCAGGAGAGCCTGGGTTTGCCTGTGCAGATGTCTCTCCACAGGCTGGGAGCAGCGATGAGGGAAGCAGTGCACCTGAGGTTTGGGAATGGCACAGAAATGGAGATGCTGGGAACACCAGGATGAGCTCCTGGCAGAGCCCAGCTGGGGACAGCTGGTTCTGTTGGTGATGGTGCTCCAAGGAACACAAAAAATTTGGGGATGAGGTTGGGATGTGCTGATTTGTAGCTGTCCCAAGAAGAAAGGGAGAGCAGCAGCCATTAGTTCCCAGCTGCTGGCAGGACACAGACTCTTATGGAATCATGGAATTGTTTAGGTTAGGAAAGAATTTGAAGATTGTTGATCCAAACATCTCCCAGCACTGCCAAGGCCACCACTGACCCGTGTCCCCAAGTGCCACATCCACGTGGCTTTTGAATCCCTCCAGGGATGGGGAGTCCACCACTGCCCTGGGTAGCTTGGCTAGGGCTGGACAATCCTTTACCATGAAGAAATTTTTCCCAATATCCAATCTCAACCTTCCCTGGTGTAGCTTAAGACTTTTTCCTCTTGTCCTGACCCTGTTCCCTGGGAGCAGAGCCTGACCTTGCTCCTCCCTCCTGTCAAGGAGCTGTGGAGAGTGAAAAGGTCCCCCCTGAGCCTCCTTTTCTCCAGACTAAACAACTCCGAGGGCTTTGACCAGCCCAAGGTGACCTCGAGTAGCAACACCTGGAGGAAAATTCATGGATGTTGTTCCAGCAGCAAGGTCTGCTCTCATCTGCATTCCCAAATCTCCCAGCACCTGCTCAGAGGGGCTGGGAAAGGCTTTGGGTTCCCTGCGCTCCTGAGAGGCTTCCTGAGGAGCAGGATCACGGATCCAGGCCTGCACTGGGGACGCTCATCCCGGGACAAACACAGAAGAGCCACTCAAGAGGTTTCAGCAGGAAGCACCAACGCCTGGGAAAAGCCCTGGAGATCAGGGAACACGAATGTTTTGGCTCCAGCACCAGCTGGACAAGAGTCTCCCAGTGAAGGAAGGACAGCAGTGAAGCCAAGCCAGCGGAGGGAGGCTGGGAGCTGCCCACTCTGCCAACCTGCTGCCAAGGATTCCGGGCCAGCAGGGATTTCTTCCCTGCTGGAGCCAAGTGATCCTGATCTTCCATTGACAAACAAGAGACAAAGAAAATGAGCTGCCAAAAGCCAGGCTCTGCGACTCCACGGTGCTTGTTCCAACAGAACAAGTCCCTTTCCAATGGGACTGCAATGGCAGCTGTGGAATGTGGGGGGAATTAAGGCCCAGCAGGGACAATCCCTGCTCTGACATATGTCACTGTTGAGGCAGGGATGGGAATGAAGAGACTCCATCTTCTGAAGGTAAAGAATGATCTTTATTTAAAAGCACTTCGTTTTTTTTTTATAGAGAACACCATGAGTATTAATTTTATTGGTCTTAAAGTAAAAACATTTTACCTGATTGGTATACTTGGACTTAGGTCAGTGTGGTAGCACATATTTATAAATAATATGAACAGAAAACAAGATAATATATTGTTTACATTTTTCTTGGACTTTTTTTCCAGGCTTAGCCTGGCAGAAATCTTTCTTTTTCTCTCTGACTAAACTGAGAATATCCACAGACATCCACAAGGTCTGTTAATGCCACACCCTGTGGGAAAAGGTGCTGATAAGATAAGAGACAGAGGTTGACAACCTCTGCTGGTTCATCATGGATTCAATGGTCTTAAAGGTCTTTTCCAGCCTTAATGATTCCATGATTCTCCACTTTCTCTCCAAAACAAGGAAATTTCCAAGTGTGATCACTTTGGTGCAATAAATAAAAAAAAAAAATTTAAATAAAGCAATTCAGCACTAGTCTGGTTTAATGTATTAGCAGTGACAGTGATAATGACAAATGTGATTACTCCAAAGCTCCTACATATATCAGGGAAGTGAAGCTGCAGAAATTGGCAACCCTTGGGCATTTTTCTTTTCCACCTGCCATTAAATCAATTTAAAGCTCCCATCTCAATCTATCAGAATTAATTATGTGTTTTCAGGCAGCAATTACTGGAAGTCCTTCATTTTGGGATTGCTCCATCTCCAGTGCCCAGAGCAGGAGGGGGATGCAGGGACCAGGGTACTGGGGGGTGGATTTTGCATCACTCTGGGGCTATTTTTGCTCCAGAGGTGCTCCTGGGGCTATTTTTGCTCTGAAGGTGCTCCTGGACTCTGCCCAAAACAGGGCTCTGAGCATCTCTCATCCACAGAAGGAACAGACTGGAATATTTCAGTTGGAAGGGACCTGTCACAATGATCAAATCCAACAGCTTGATCACCTCAGGGCTGACCAAAAGTTAATTACTGAGGGAATTTGTGCCTCTTAAACATCACTGGAAATGTTCCAGGTTGCACTGGACGGGGCTTGGAGACACCTGGTCTTGTGGAAGGTGGAATTAAATGGTTTTTAATGTCCCTTCCAGTCCAAAGCACTCTGTGATTCCATGGAACACTGGCAGGCTCCTTAAGGAGCTCTCTGGGCAGCTTCTTCTCCCTGCACACGGTGCTCCAGCAGAAATGGAGTCATTCCTGCCCAGAAAAAAAATCCATTCCTGGTGCACTTCCAACCCATGTCATGTGCTTTGGGGTTTTTGTTGTTTTTTTGGGTTTTTTTTCCTCCTGCCTAATTTTTTTTTAAACAACCAAGTTTGGAAAGTCGCAGGAAATAAAAACAAGAAATTGCTGACAAGTGTCCCACTGTAATTGAGTGAGAACACAGAGCTCAGCTCTACAGATTCCCAGAAATACAGTCCAGATGTTGCTCAGCCAAACCACAGCCCCTGAAATGACATCCCTGGGACTGGGAAACTTCCTCAGCGCCCCTTCCACTGGTGCCCAAAACACACCCAGCCAGAAATGTGGGAAAACACAGAGCTGGCAGCAGAGCCTGGAGGGGCCCTGTCAGTCCCCAGTGCTGAGGGTCTGCAGCAGGAATCGTGGAATGGTTTGGGTTGAAAAGGATCTTAAAAATCATCTCATCCCACCCTTGCCATGGCAGGGACACCTTCCACTGTCCCAGGTTGCTCCAAGCCCTGTCCAGCCTGGCCTTGGGCACTTTCAGGGATCCAGGGGCAGCCACAGCTGCTCTGTGCCAGAGCCTGCCCACCCTCCCAGGGCAGAATTCCTTGCAGAATTCATGGCACAGGGATATGTTTGGTGGCCCAGGCAGTGTCCCAGCTCTGGTGCTTTGCCTCCCAGCCCTACAAGAAATGGAGAGAGGGGAATTGTCCCCTGCCCTCTGCACCCTCCCATGGGACATCACAGCCCTGCGCTGCTGCTGGGGCTCACCTCACCAGGATTTACCTGAAATGTGAACTCTGCTCTTCCCACAAGGATGGGAGAGGTGTCCCCTGACCCATCTGAGTGGCTTTTTTAGCCTTTAGAAACCCAGGTGTGTGGTGTCAGGGCAGCCAGAGCAGAGATGTGCTGCTGGGGGGGACATCCCTGCAGGGCAGGGTGATGGCTTTTGCTTCCAAATTAAATAATGGAAGAGCATCCACTAGTTTTGAGAAGTTTTTCTCTCCCAAAGTGGCTCACTGAGCGTGGCAAGGAGAGGGGAAAATCCCACAACATCCCATAAAGGATGAGAGAAATGCCTCGAGGCTCCATCAGCTCCAGATCCGTGTGGAGATCAGGGATGTGCAGAGGAATCTGCTTGCAGAAAACACACAGGTGTTTTCTGCAAACAGGTGGAGGCTCGAGGCAGACCCTGTTGGAGAAAGGACCATCTGTCCCCAAATTGTGATTTGTACCAACCTGATGGTGTTGGCAGAGCCCAGCCACGCTGCCCAGCCCATCTGCTCGGCAGCAGAGGGAATTTATCCCAAATAACCTCAGGGTTGTGTTCTCCGTGTTCAGCATCAGAGAGGAAAACAAAGGCTGTGATTTGAGGAGGCTGAATCCACGTCCCCAGCTCCACAGGGAGCTGCAGGGCAGAGCCCAGCCTGGCTGCTGGGTTTGCAGGCCCTGAGGGATCCCTGCAGCCCCACCATGCCACTGCAACCCTCCTGGAGGGGGTCAGACCCTCTGGGTGCTACTGAAGACTTCAGTTTGGAGTATTTGACTGGAAATAACCCAACAGTGCCCAGGTGTCCCATCCTGTCCCACCCTCGGGGGTGTGTGTCACTATTGGACACAAAATGAGTACACAGAAGCTTGCTGAGTCCAAGAGAGAAAAAGACCCAATTTTATTTCTGACCTCACAATATACAGAATTCCAAAAGTGACTGTGGATTGGAGGATGAAACTGCCACCTCTCCAACTATGCTGGTCAAACCAACAGTCCATCAACTCTCTCCTCCCACAAAGAAGAGTGTAAAACAATCATTATTTACAGTGTGCAAGAACTCCAGTAGAAATATATAAACATTCTCAGAAGGCTGAAGAAGTTTTATGAGAATTTTAAAACTTTCAAAAGAACTATAAAAGAAAACTTAACACTTTTAAAAATCAGGGCAACAGGTGTGTATTCTCTTTCCCATCTGTTACAGCTGGGGCAGTTATCTTCTATTCTTTGGGCAGTTTCTTTATCTCCCCCACAGCCAATCCTCCCTCCAGATCTCTGCTGTTCATGGGCCATTAACTATTAATTATCTTCTGTTCATGGCCACTGCATGGCTGAGAAAATTCCAGCATCCCATGGGAGAAGCCAAGCATTCCTATCTGGATACAATCTGACTTTGGAACCCCACAACAGCCTCTGCCCCCTGCATTCCCACAGGAGCAGCTTTCTTCCCCCTGCATTCCCAGAGGAGCAGCTTTCTTCCCCCCTGCATTCCCAGAGGAGCAGCTTTCTTCCCCCTGCATTCCCAGAGGAGCAGCTTTCTTCCCCCTGCATTCCCAGGGGAGCAGCTTTCTTCCCCACTGCATTCCCAGAGGAGCAGCTTTCTGC
>QUSF01000043.1:2567106-2603969 GCA_003676055.1 Chloebia gouldiae
GGGAAAAGGAAAGGGGAAAGGGAAAAGGAAAGGGGAAAGGGAAAAGGAAAGGGGAAAGGGAAAAGGGAAAGGGGAAAGGGAAAAGGGAAAGGGGAAAGGAACCTGTGTAAGACCACACTTCAAATACTTCCTAAATATTTGACAAGGGGATGAGAAAAGGAGGAAGAGGGAGAAATGGCTACTTATCCTTGCAGAACCATTTATCCCAGAAATCTTTACTCTGAAAACACTTTTTTTCTTGATTCTTGATACATCCACGTGCCGAGGAATTGAAAGGAAAATTCAGAGAGAATCTTCCTGAGGAATCACATAAAAGGAGGGGGAAGGGCATTGAGGTCCAGGCTCAGCAAAACAAAGACTCTGGATGGAAAAGCACAGCTGAGAAAAATATTATCTTTAATAGTCACTTTCATTGATGTTTTCTCATTTTGCACTTTAAAACTCATTGACAGAGGCGTGATTTAATTTAGAAAAAAAACCTTTTAGACACTCAGAGATTTCACTGGTGCTTTTCCCCCTCTGGTGTTCACAGAGATTTCAGAACCTGCCCTCACTTCAAGGACATCACTCATACATCAGCCACATCCACTTCAACCTCTCCTGCCCAGGATTTCTCCTGGTTTTTGGGAACCCACCTGGGGCAGGCAGAATTCCAAGGACTACAAGTTGTCCTTTTGGATCTGCCTTGCAGTGAAGGGGAATTTCTGCAAGCAACGCTACATGGAAGTGAAATTTGTGGCTGGGAAGTTTCAAGCAGGGAAAATTGAGGGGAAAAGGCAAGTTCAGGCAGAAATTCTTCTAGAAAGTCACTGGATTAATCAAGGGAGGGAGTTTGGAAGGTAAAGAGAAGCTGGTCCAAGAGTGGGGAATCAGCCATGGAATAAACTCAGGGAAAGACCAAAGGTGATGTTGTCCAGATGAAACCAAGAACAAGACACCTGCAGGAGAGATAATTCCCCCTTCTTAAAGCAAAGAAACCTTAAAATTGAGATTGCATTTGGTGTTTCTAAACCAGTGCTAAGCACTGAAATGTCTCCTTCCCCATCAAGCATTACCACAACTGAAACCACAGATTTCCAACCCAACCTTGGGCAATCAGGCAAACACCAACTGCCAACAATTCCCAGGACGTTTCTTTCCTATCAGGCCATTCCCAACCTTTTTAATACCTAAAAATATTTCAGTTTGACCTTTCCCTTGTTATTTTTTTTTTACCCCTTGGTTTTCCCTAGTTTGTATTTTTTTTTTCCTTCTGCTATTATTCCCTGTTGGATGTAACAGGAGGGGAGTGAGGTTTCTATGAGCATCTCTTGAGTGGCTGTGGAATTCTCAATTCCTCACTCCTGTCAGGGAGGAGCTGAGAGAATTATTGCACTTTTCCAGAAAATTCCACACATCCAGAGCTAGCAGCTCCTCAGCAGCCATTCCCAAGGCAGGGATGGAGGGAAGGAACAGGCACTGGGCTGGCTCTTACTCAGAATGCTCTGAGCATTCCTTGTCTGGATTTGTCTCCTTCCCAAGAAGCCTCTTTCACTTGAGCTGCCACCAGCTGGAATTAAGCTTCCCACTCCAAGATTAATCCCACAGTGTTGATCCCTGCAGCTGCTGGGGTTGGATGCAGTGTGGGAGGGCCAGGGAGGGCCCATCTGCAGCTCCCACACCACTCACACGCGTTTTAAGCAACTACAGAAAAGAGACACCAAAAAAATTAATTTTAAACATCATTTGTCAACTCCAGCCTACATTTTTTGCTACATGAAACCACGTTTTACTACCATTTCTGGCTAAGCGTGGCATGAGTGAAAGCTCCTTCCCAAACCATTGGAACCATCTACCAAATTGAGGTACCCAAGCCAGTCTTGACTAAAAATCACTCAGTGCAGCTTTACTTTGAATTATCATTCACACCTGACTTAAAAAAAAAAAAAAAAACAACATTTTTTAGTTTCAGGGTTACAATTTTTATCCATGGAAGCAGCTGTTTCATCACTAAGCAGCATGAACCTGAGCAAAAAAAAAAAAGACACAAACACAGGAATCCAAAGCTGGTGATTATTTTTTACTTGAAGACTCTCTGAGAAATTATTGTTACATTATTGTCATTAATTCTTTCTGGAATGAAACAGGCCTGGTCCAGGTGATGTGGAAAGGGCAGTTCTGGCTTTTACAAAACTGATATTCAAGCAACACCAAAACACACAAAGCACAGGCTCTTACACTCAGGTTACACCACTCAGCCTCAGTAAACATCTTTGGAATAGACATTTTTAAAACAAAGAAAATCAATCAAGGAACTTAAATATTCACAGGACAAAACCATAGCATTATGCAAAATCTGAAGGGTGAGATTAGCAGAGCTCAGCAGAGGCTGCCTGTGGATAATCCAAGCAGGAGTTACACACAGGGGCTGGATTCCAGCTGGGAACAGTCTCCCCTACGAGGCAGGTTTGGGATTTGGTTCTGTGCCTAAGGCAGGGAGAAGTGAGCAGCAGGCAGAGGAAAAAAAGTAAATTAATGCTGGAAGTTCTTGCTCAAGCAGGAGCCCACAGGTCCAGCAGAACAAAGGAAAGGTTGGGTGTTCTTTTAAAATGAAAAGTTAGCCACAAGTCAGCAGGGTGTCCTCTCTCTGTTGCACCAAGGTTGGTTGGGACTGAAAAATCAGAACCCTCTGCACTTAGAAAAGCTACATTTAAATATATCCCAGGTGGAGTGAGCAGAGTTCAGCTCTTGAAACAATTCAATACTTTTTCCTACCAGCTACAACATTTGTGTCTTCTCAAGCCCTCTCCAAAACCACCACTGATCAAAGCCAGTGCTACTGCTTCTCCTCAGTATTTATTTATTTATTGCTTTATTTAGGAGTACCAAAGGCTAAGGGATGGAAACTTTTAGAGAATTTAAGGCAATTCTACAAAACCAACACCTTAAGGGCAATTCTGGCACACAGTGGTCTTCATGCCAACACCAGGAGAGGTTTTATCTTTAAAAAATGAGAGGGACACTCAGATTTCAGCCAAAAACACCCTTTCAGACATCAGTTTATCTGTCTAACACAGCACTGAAGTCATGCCAGAGCACCAATGCAGAGAAAAGAAAAAAAAAGGGGGGGGGGGGGAAAGAAGTCAGATGAACAATTTAAAAAAAAACCACTACATAACTACAAATAAGAACACTAAAAAAACCCTAAATAACTACCAATAAAAGCTAAAAACCCATAAAGCTAAACAAGCAAACAAAAACAAAATCAGAAACAGGCTTGTAAAAAAAAATCTAAATGTGCTCAGTATTAGGCTCATCCTTCCCTTGCAAAAGAATATGGAAATCAAAAGAATTAATCAAAGAATAATCAAAATCAAAAGAATATGGAAAACTCTTTACAACTTTGGTCCAATGGGCATGTGCATTCTTTTTATTTCTACACAGAGTGAAAACAAACACCATACAGACAAGAGTAAACTACTTTTTCCTTTTTAAAGAAAAAATTCAGGTTTAATGTTCCAAAATGTGAAAACAGGGAAAAAAAAAAAAGGTTCTGTAGAAGAAATAGCAAGGAGTTATTTTAACTTCAGGCCAGGTACAGCCTGCATGGATTTGCAGCAAGATTTGAATAAGAAATGATGGATTAAAAGCAAGCAGAGTCCTGCTGGCATCCAGGAGGAGGAAGGGAGAGGATTTGCACAGAGAACCCTGCGTGTCAACTATTGCCACGTGGAGTCACAGAGACAGACAAGACTTCCAGGTGCTGCTTGTCACTTGTTCCTAGAGAAAAAAACTACTTTGCCAAGAAGCTCAGAGAGTTTTCTACAGCCTTTTCTGGAAGAAATGGATGCAAGCAGCAGGTTTCTGTCAGCCAGAGGATCCCACTGCAGAGTGCTTGTGCTAAGTTCCATCAGCTCTTTGTAAGAAAAAAAGGTTGGGAGGGGTTTGCAGCTCTCATTGTCATAGCAAAAAGCAGTTTTTGTCACGTAAAACGCCTAAACTAAAGGAATTTTAGTTCCATAACTAAAGGAACTTTTCCCCTCAGCATTTCTTCAGGGCACAGCTAGAGAGATTTATACTGACAAACAGTATAAGAACAGGGAACCCTTTTGGGAGGTTTAACCAACAACCAGGTGAGTGCATTTTCCTTGCCAATGCTCCCTAATGGAAGAATGACTCTGGTTTACATTCTCTTCCAAATAATCCCTAGGGAACAAATCATTCCAGAAGCCACAGCAATTATTCCTTGGGACTTCTCTGCACACAGACAGGAGAAGTTCCAGCTATTTGCAACAGCGAGTTTTCCTTTGGAATACCTGATGCTTTTTTTATTTTATTATTATTATTTCCTCCGAATTCATGAAATGCAGCAACATTACCAAGCCAGGAGTCATTCTTCTCTTCAAGCTGGAGGATTTGACATTGATGTCCCTGTGAGTGGCTGACTCAAACACTAATCCTGGTGCAAATGCAGCTAAGATTTCTCCAGTGGAGCAGCACTGGGCACGGGGCGCTGCCGGACACCACTTGGGGATGAGTCTCTCCTGCTCCCCTCCTTTCCCTCTCTTTCATCATCTGAGATATCTCCCTCATCTGCTTCTTGCTCTTCATACCTGTTTTTCAGCAGATGAGCTGGCTCTGGACCTTGTTTCCCTCAAGGAGAAAGGAAAAACACACAAATAAACACCATTCCCAAGTAAAATCCCCTTTTTTAACATCACGGGCAAGCACAGCAGCACTGAGAGCTCCACTCAAGTTTCTCTCTCTGCCCATGAGGAATTTCATGTCTTGCAGGTATGAAAATGCTCTCAAAAATTTTAACCAGTTTTAAAAATACTCCAGTTTACTAAATAAAAAATCCCAACCCACTATAAACCCTAAGGACGAGGCACCAACCCCAAATGCAAAGGTCTACACTCCATGTTCACATCCTGCAGACACCAGGATTTCTTGAATATTTTTTTCTAAAAATGAGATTTACCAAACAGCTTCACTGAATTAGAACTTTGCTGTGGTCTTACTTGACTGAGGCTGGAGCTGTGGTGGTCTGTGCCTTTTGGAGGGACAGATGCAGTCTGCCAGGAACACCATCATCTGAAACCAAAGAAACCCAAGGTGAAACTCCCAAACACTCTGCACATTGGAATGCTCTAGGCTGGAAAATTTTAAGATCAAGTCTAACCATTTACCCCTCAGGTGGATCCCATCCAGCCCCACACTCGGTGTGACCATTTCCCCTTGGATTATGGGGGCTCCCTCCTGCTCCCCATCCCTGTGTTCCAGCTCAGGGTACCCCAAAACCCACCCCAAAGCAGAGGCAGAGGCAGCAGGAGTGTAACAAAGTCACAGTCAGCCCCAAGGATTGCACTTACAAGTCCCAGGACCATTCCTAAGAACAGGGTTGCCAATCCAAAAACAGCATAGGAGCCCCAGACTGGCAGTCCAAGATTTTCTGTTAAATAGCCATGGCCATGCTGGAATAAAAGAGAATAATTTCAGGAAGAGCTGGATTTCATATGGAGATAAAATGAAGTGGAGATGTAAGCAAATACCCTGATCCACATGGACAACTTGAACAACGCTGACATGCTGCTCATCCTGAAACAAAGCAGAGAAGAGGGACTGAGAACAGCTTAAAATCAGCCTCAAACCTGTGTGAAACAACCTCAGCTCATACATGGACAGCTATAAATTCCCAAATGTCTAAATGGATCTGGTAACATCTGAATTTCAAGTCCCTTTTCTGTTCTCTCTGGACCAATGCTCTGTGAGAAGCCAGCTGGAAGTCCAGTGAAGATATTAAGGAAGAAGCATCAGGAGGTTTTATTAAAATAAAAAAAATTAAGCTACTAAAAGAAAATCAGGTTATAAGAGCTGAGAGATTCTCAGACACTTAAGTTTGGTGTCTAAATACAGAAAATAACAGAGAACTTGCTAATGCTGAGTTAATACCAGTTTCACACATTCCTTGGTGTGGGATAATACTTTGTAAGAGAACCACCCTCACAGCCAGGAATTCCTCCCATATATCAAAGCTAAATTTCCCTTCTGACAGTTTGAATCCATTCCCCTTTTCCCTGTCAGTTCCTGATGGAGAATCCCTCTGTGATTTCCTCCAGAGGAAGAAATTTCCTAGGATTTAGCTGGGCAAAACCATCTCAGTGCCACGGAGACCAAACAACTTCAAGGGTTCAGCAAGGTCCCTACAAGAGTTTAGGAAACAAGAAACCTCTTCAAGCCTTCAAGTAAACCTTGCTGGGGACATCTCTGCCATGGTGACAATGCTCAGGTCACCTCTGCCATGGTGACAACCCTAACACAGCTGAGGAAGAATTAGGACACCCACCCACCACATTGACACAGCTCCTGCCCACACAGAGCTGGGAACAGGGAGCAGGACACTCCTCAGGACATCTGATAACAAATTCTTACAAAAACCAACCCAAAACTTACAGGAAAGAGGAAGGACCAAACCAGGAGGACACTGGTTCAATGGATTTCCACTCCTGGTCGCTGATGAAATTAATGAAGGCAGCTTTAGTCCTTGCTCCCTGGTATCTCCTGAACTCTCCATCTTTGCAGCTGCAAAACAACACCACCAAAATCCTGTATTTTATGAGATCCATGCACCAAGTCCAGCATTTGTTTCCTCCTCCCATCACCTTGTCTATTTTTTTACACACTCACTTTTTCACTGTTAAATTTTTTTTAGCTGATATTCCCTCTGAGAAATATTTTCCAAAGACCTGGACTAAGCCCAAGTTATTTCCAGGACACTGACTCCACCAACACCTCAGCTAGCTTTAGGCTGTGATTCCATAAAAAAAAAAAAAAAAGAAAAAAAAGATAATGATCTTCCTAAAGCCCTTGCCACACACCTGCACTGAAGATCAACCTACAGAGAAAGGATTGCAAAACAGAAACACCCATGAAAAGGCAGAATAAATAAGGCCTGAAGGGAAAGGCTAAGAAATCATCTGGCAGCACAAGGTCACAGCAGGTGAGACAGTGGCTGTGTCAGTGAAAAGCAGCTCCTATTCTTAAAGAGCATAATAAATCTCATTTATTTGCCTCCCCCGCCCCAAAAAAAAAAAAAGAGGAAAAAAAAAATGCCCACTCTCACCCCAAAAAACCCCTGCAGCCCTGCATACTTACTGATAGATGGTAGGGAGAGCTGTGATGATAAATCGCCCACTTAACCCTGTAAGAAAAGTTATTTTGAGTATTTTTATGGGGAAAAAATGTAAGAAATGTTGTAACACCCCAAAATACAACTGCAGGCCTAGGCAAAAATCTTTCCATGCAATCCAACAAAACCTTGTGCATGTCAAAGCAGCACACAGTAAAAAAAAGGTCCCTGGACAAAGAGTAAAATGGGGAAAATGAGATATCCAGGGATAACTGCTCTATTGGACTGTTTTGGCTGTAGCTCTTCAGAGGGAGATGTTCTCCTTTGCACACATGATCTGCAGCCTCCAGAAACCCTGAAGAAAATAATCCCAAGTGAGGCAAGCTTTAAAAGTAACGTGACTCTAGAGAAAGAGATCAGCATGGAGAAGGGCCAGGTTTACAAATCCCACATGGACAGGAAAGTTTCAGAAGAGTCTCAGCAGAAGGAAAGAAGATTGTTTGCCACCCAAAGGATGGACTGGAATGGCAAGGCTGAAACTTTTTTGCCTAAAAAGCACGGCCAAAAAAATCCTTGAAATCGCGCTCTGGAGAAAACCTCTCGTTGTTTTGATCTATTATAGTCTATCCATTTTATTTCTTCTATTCATTCAATTGTATTTATTTTACCTGCTGCCTGACAGTCTCCTCCCTGTGAGCAGAGGTTTCTGTGTGAAACAGAGCAGCACAGAGCAGCTGTGGCTGCCCTGGAATCCCTGGAAGTGTCCAAGGGCAGGTTGGACAGGGCTGGGAGCACCCTGGAAGGTGTGGTAGGGGGTGGGATGGGATCATCTCCAAGGTCCCTCCCAACCAAAACATTCTGTGGTTCTATTAAGCAGGATTAGGGCGTTTAGTCACACAGCGATGGGCCTTCGGTAGAGATGAGTACAACGCTTTTATCACCCCGATTAATTCTGCCTGCTTCTCACAAGCACCCCTGTGGCAAGCACATTTCTCTCACTCTCAGGATTTTTCCTAGAGGTGCACAGAGAGAAATGGAAGCGAAAGCAATTTCTATTTCTGCTCCTTGTTTTTCCTATGTAGAATGTGTTTAGAGAATTGTTTACCTGGAGTGAGCGCTTGGTTGGATTCTGGTGAGAATTGTTTGAGCCTAATGACCAATCCAATCCACCTGGGGCTGGACTCTCACAAGCAAAGTCACGAGTTAGTTAAATTAGAGATAGAGTAAGAAAAAGTAGTATGTAGTTTTTAGTATCTTCCTTTTATATAGTATATTAAGGCATTTTATCATAATTATAATAAAGAAATAATTCAGCCTTCTGAACTGAGTCAGACATCCCACTGAGTTCACCTGCATCCACAACACATCCCCAAACCCCAGGGGGGCTCAGGAGCCCCTTCCCAGCCCCTCTCACCCGGCTGCTCCGTCACGTCCACTTTGGCCACGTTGACGCCCAGGTCCTCTCCCCACTCGGCGAACTTGTCCCACTCGGGCTGCAGGCTCTCGCAGGCGGGGCACCAGGGCGCGTAGCTGTGGGAGCAGCACGGCGCCGTCAGCACCGCACCCGCCGCGCCCCCGCGCGCACCCCCCGCGCCGCCCCCCACTCACAACTCCACCATCCACTCGTCCCGCAGCAGCTCCCGCCACATCCCGTCCGACAGCACCCTCACGGGGCTCGGCCGGCCCGCGGCCGCCAGGCGCAGCAGGGCGCAGAGCAGCGCGCAGAGCGGAGCCCTCAGCGCCGCCCGCGCCAGCGCCGCCATCTTAACCCGCCCCCCCCCTCCTCCCGTCCTCCCTTTCCGCCTTCGCGGCGCGTCACGGCCGGGCCCGCCCTGAGGGCAGCGCGGGGGGCGGGAGCGGGATAGGCGGGATCGGGATAGGCGGGATCGGGACCCGGGAGCGGGATCGGGAGAGGCGGGAGCGGGATAGGCGGGATCGGGTCGGGAGCGGGATCGGGATCGGGATAGGCGGGAGCGGGACTCGGGAGTGGGATCGGGATAGGCGGGATCGGGTCGGGATCGGGATCCGGGAGCGGCGGGATGGGGGATCCGGGAGCAGCGGGATGGGGGATCCGGGAGCGGCGGGATCGGGAGAGGCGGAATGGGGAGCGGGAGCGGGATCGGGACCCGGGAGCGGCGGGATGGGGAGCGGGATCGGGATCGAGAGCAGCGGGATCGAGGAGCGGCGGGATGGGGGACCCGGGAGCGGCGGTATCGGGATCGGGGACCCGGGAGCGGCGGTATCGGGATCGGGGACCCGGGAGCAGCGGGATCGGGATCGGGGACCCGGGAGCGGCGGGATGGAGAACCCGGGAGCGGCGGGATCGGGATCCAAGAACGGCGGGATGGAGAACCCGGGAGCGGCGGGATCGGGATCCAAGAACAGCGGGATGGAGAACCCGGGAGCGGCGGGATCGGGGATCCGAGAGTGGCGGGATCGAGAACTCGGGAGTGGCGGGATCGGGACCCGGGAGTGGCGGGATGGGGATCCAGGAGCATCGGGATTGGGATCAGCGGGATCAGGGACCCGGGAGCGGCGTGTGATAAAACGCCAATCACTTGGTTTTTAAAATTTTAAGAGTTTAATAATAATAAAATGGTTATAAAAATAATAATACAATTAGAGTAATAAAGCTTAGAGTTAGGACAATTACAAGACAATAAAAAGCAAAGAATTACGGACGTCCGGGTGCTCTCGGACACTGAGTCACGAAAAGCACAACTTGTGAGCAAAGGAATCACCCTTAAAACAGTGCAATTGTTGCATACTCATACCTCCTTCATGGTCATGCATACATTCTATTCTAAACAAGAAACTCTGTCTGTTGTATGTCAGCTGTTTCCTCTAATCCCCCCTTTGACAGCTTCAAGGTTGAGCTAGGCCTTGAAGAAATTTGCTTCTTCTGATAAGAAGCCATAAATTCCTCTCCTTTGGAAGATTCAGGTGTTTCTCGAAGCGAGTATCTCACTCCTAAAAAAAAAACAACTCCCCCTACATACATAGTCTCTATTTTAACATTATGTTGTAATCTAAAACTACATTTAACACACTACGTAAGAGAATTAATACAGCATAACTTTCTAACATTACACATATAATATTCATTGTAACATTTGCGAAAAGCCAATCATAAAATATGCATTTTTCACATTCCATATGTCTTAAATTTCCCTTCTTTCAATTTACACTCATTACTCCTTATCACAGAATCCTTGAGGTTGGAAATGATCTTCGAGGTCATTGAGTCCAACCTGTGCCAAATCCCCACCCAGCCCAGAGCTCTGAGTGCCACATCCAGGAATTCCTTGGGCACCTCCAGGGATGGGGACTCCACCATTCCCTGATCAGCCCCTTCCAATGCTTGACAACCTTTCCTGTGAAGAAGTTCTTCCTCATATCCAACCTAAACCTCCCCTGGCCCAGCCTGAGGCCGTTCCCTCTCCTCCTGTCCCTGTTCCCTGGGAACAGATCCCAAATCCCTCTGGCTGTCCCCTCCTTGGCAGGAGCTGTGCAGAGCCACAAGGGCCCCTGAGCCTCCTTTGCTCCAGGCTCAGCCCCTTCCCAGCTCCCTCAGGAACTCTCCAGCCCCTTCCCAGCTCCCTCAGGAATTCTCCAGCCCCTTCCCAACTCCCTCAGGAACTCTCCAGCCCCTTCCCAGCTCCCTCAGGAGCTCTCTAGCCCCTTCCCAGCTCCCTCAGGAATTCTCCAGCCCCTTGCCAGCTCCCTCAGGAATTCTCCAGCCCTTTCCCAGCTCCCTCAGGAATTCTCCAGCCCCTTGCCAGCTCCCTCAGGAATTCTCCAGCCCTTTCCCAGCTCTCTCAGGAATTCTCCAGCCCTTTCCCAGCTCCCTCAGGAACTCTCCAGCCCCTTCCCAGCTCCCTCAGGAACTCTCCAGCCCCTTCCCAGCTCCCTCAGGAACTCTCCAGCCCCTTCCCAGCTCCCTCAGGAACTCTCCAGCCTCTTCCCAGCTCCTTCAGGAATTCTCCAGCCCCTTCCCATCTTCCTCAGGAACTCTCCAGCCCTTTCCCAGCTCCCTCAGGAATGCTCCAGCCCCTTCCCAGCTCCCTCAGCCACTCCTGAGGCTCCAGCCCCTTCCCCAGCTCCGTTCTCTGCACACTCTGCAGCCCCTCAGCATCCTTCCCAAATTTAGGGGCCATTGGTTTCTGGGCTGGGAGCACACGGTGCTGGCTCATGTTGAGTTTTTCATTAATCATCACCCCCAATGTTTCTCCAGAGTTCCTTCTCCATCCAACCTGTGTGTCTGGGATAAAGGGCATCAACAGCTGACCCAGAGCAGCTGTGGCTGCCCCTTGATCCCTGGAAGTGTCCAAGGCCAGGCTGGACATTGGGGTTGGGAGTAACCTGGGATGGTGGGAGGTGTCCCAGTCCATGGCAGAGGGGTGGAACTGGGTGAGTTTTAAGGCCCCTTCCAACCCAAACCATTCCATGATTCTGTGATTTTACTTACAGCAGAAAGTAACAGCACCTGAGCAATTAATTCTCAAGCAGAAGTCAGGGAGAAGGTCAGTGTTAACAAGCAAACAAATCCCACACCAGCCCACTCCTGTCTCTCACCACTTGAAGCCTTTCCAGGGAAGGAACCTCTTTTTCCATATGCACATACTTTCTTTCACACAATTTTTTCCCCAATTCCTGTGATAATGTCACCTTCCCTTTCCTGTCTGGATAATTTCTTTGCCTGCCCCTTTGCCATAATTTCATATCCCACAGTTCAGAGCCTTGGCAGCCATTGAGCGGTGCAGGGAAAAAAAAAAATAAATCAGCTTTTTTTTTTTTTTAATCTTATTTGGGCAATTTTTCTATAGTACAACGTGTATGTTCCTGTCTGTAGGAGAACAAGCATTATTAAGGACTTGTTATTCATTGATTCAGCACTCAGGAATAAATCACTGCTTGCAGCACTCTGCTGACTGCTGGTTTAGGCATAATTGAATTTTTGAAATTTGTTATTGATAATCCATGAATATTCCATTCTGCATCAGCAATCAGGTGAAAAGCAAAGAGCTGTCTCTGGGTAAAAACTGGACTCAATGACCCTGAAGGTCTCTTCCAACCTAAACAGTTCTGTGCATTCTGTGACTACCCCTGATAATTTGAGATATGTTGAGGAATAAATGCATAAAAACGTGTTCTGTAACCATGTGTAAATAAATTTACCACTGTGAATAAAAAGATTTCTTCAAAGGCACACTGAGCTCCCTATGGGAACAGCTTGAAAGACCCTGAAAATTATGACTTCATACCTCCCCTGCTTGGTTCCAGGAATTATTTTAAGTGTAATGACTGCTCTGAATTACTTTCATCTCAGTTATTAATATGACATTGGCATTGTCTTGTTTCTTTGTAAAGTTTTGAGAACAAGAAAGCCTTACCCTTATCTTTGAGGCATTTTCCTCCAGCCTGCTCCCATCAGCCCTCCCAAGCTGACAGGAGAAATATCTGCCTCATCTTTCAAAGTTCATGGCAGGATAAAGAGAGTTAATAACCAAGTGACCTTAAAAAAGAAACACATCTTTCATTCTTTTCCGTGTTCTTTTTCAGTGCTGCCACACAGAGGCAGAGTTGAGGCTGCTTCTAAGGGGAAAGAGTGAAGGAAGAAAATCAATTTTGGTTAGAAATTACCTGGATTTCCTGCTGGGGACACCCCATCACCTTCCAAGGCTTTTTCTTTATCCAAGAACTTGTGGTTTAGGTTGTTCTTTTAAGGTAAAGAGGATTTTCTGGTCAGTTTAAACCTTCCCACCAACACACAACCACAAACTGATCAAGGTTGGGGTTACAAAAGTAGCACCTCCAGAGAGTCTTTAAGTTTCATGAATATAATTATCCATTTAGACTGAGCACTAGTGATGCACAGGAAGAAGCACAAGCCCAGATAATTGTTTGACAGAGGGAAAATCATGAAAACCTTAACCTGGTCTAGTGGAAGGTGTCCCTGCCCAGGGCAGGGGGTTGGAACAAGGTGGATTTTGAGGTGTTTCCAACCCAAACCATTCTGGGATATATTCTCCTGTCCACAGAGCTGTTGGGGTTTGATACAGGATGAAGGATGATGAAATTAGAGAGGCCTGTGTCATCAAGAAATCATCTTGATGATCTCTGTGCCTCATAAAATCAGATGCTGCAGGTAGGAGTGGAAATGGAAAGACTCAGCTCCCTTTGGGCTTTGCTTTCTGTTGAGCTGAAAATAAAAATTAAAAAAAAAATACTTGAACAATTGAATTCTTCAATGTTGTCCCCAAAGCTAAAGCCACAGAGATGAACAAATTCTACAAACTCAATCCCTTCTGTAAGTGCTCAAAACCACTTCAAAAAATGGCACACAAATTGACTCACTGGGTTTCTTTTTTGCAGAATGTTGATTCATTATATTTTAAATTGAAACAAACTGAAGCAGTTCTATTTTTCCTTATTTTATTTTTTATTTTCCCTCTGTTTTTTAAGCACCTTTACATATCCTGAGGATGAGTTGAACACTAAACCAGATGAACGAGCTGCAGGAGCCCAGCACTTGCCCACATGGGGCTGACCTTTTGAAGGACCACTTGAAGAGAGCAGAGGCTTGGCCAGGTGATTTTTCCAAGCTCTGCAGTCCCTGGATCAGGTACAGCATCAGAGCCCTGACCTCATTTGCAGCTCCTGCATTTCTGAAATGCCAAGAGATTATGCAGAGAGCTTTCCTGAGTGTGATCATGTGAGGCAGGAGACATGAAGTCATTGTCCTAAAGCCCAAGGTGAAACCAGGCTGTCCCAAAAAGTCCCAGCCAGGCCTGGAGCTGCATTTTGTAGTGCTGCAGGAAGCAAAACTGATCCTGGCTAATTTTTTTCTAGGTGGTTTTGCTAAGGTGAAGGGGATTTTGTGGTCACACCAACACACAACCACAATTTGAGCAAGGTTTGGGTTACAAAAATACCAAATGTGTGTGAATTTCATGAGTTGTCTAGTTAGCGTGAACTGTTTCCTGGCTTCATCCTTTTGGGAAAGTTGGCATCTAGAATTTCACTCAGAGTAGTTTTCTGGGCATCAGCATTAAAAAAGTAAAAGTGAAGACATAATTATTGCTCTGTGGCTCAGGATTTCACTCCAGGAACTCTATCCATACATGAATGCTTTTTTCCCTACAGAAAAATCCTGTATTTCACAGGAAATAATTCATCCTGGACTGAAACCCCCAGAGGTGCCAGCGACTTCTCAGGAGCCACACTGGGCTTGGTGCATGTGAACATTCCCCACTGTCCATGTGGGAAGGATTAACAGAATCCCCTCCTCCTGCTTGGAAAACTCCCCCTGGAAAGCAGATTCCCATCCAGCTGGCCCATTCCTTCTGCTCCACAGCACCTGAGCTGCCTCAGCCAAGCCTCACAGGGCCCACAGTGTTCAAGGGTTCAGGTTTTTGGGAGCAGAGAGTTTCCCACAATCAGTTTGCTGCTTCCCGCTTTGGAAAACCACATGGAAGACCTCAGAATTATTCTCACAATCCTCTCTGAGCTAAGAAACCCCAGTAACTGCTAATTATTCAGTAATGAAGGGTCTCTCTGGGGTCATAATTGAGAGTGTGGCCTCTCCCCATTACTGTGTGCAGCAGTTTCCTCAATGCCAAACAAATTCTCTCTTTCCCATTTGATTGGATTACAAAATTGCTTTAAACTCTGTGGAGATGATGAGGAAAAGTGTGGTTCTGCACAGGAGTTACCATGGGAACTAAAGTAGGGAGAGCTCTTTGTAAACCAGAAGTCAAGCAGATTGGGTTTCAAACAATTAATATCATCTCATTCATTAGCTTTAACTCTTCTGTGCTCTGCTCCAAAGTAGTTTTTATCTCTTTTTCTGTATCAAATGCTGTGTCGAAGAGGTTCTGCTCTCCTGAGGGCTCATCCCTCATTCTGCTAGGCCACCTTGCATCCCTGGTTAGCTTCAGCTCACCCTTCTGCTTTGCCTTTTGGGGCTGGGGACATCACTGGGGGCATCCAGGTCAGATTTGGTTTGGGATTGGGACATACATGTGGGGAGAAGTGTCAAGGCTCCTGTCCTGTCATTGTAACCAGGACTGGTGGCTGAGCTGAGCTGAGCAGCTCTCATTGCTTCTCCTGCATGAACCCTTCTGCTCTTTTTTCTAACACCTGGGACTCCTCAAATCTTCATTTTTAATTCCATGTTTGGCACTTTAGGGAGGAGCAGTTGAGAGCTGACTCAGTGGCAGTAGCTGTCCCTCTGCTCTGCTCTCTTTCCAAACCCTCTTTTTCCAGCTCTCAGCCCCCATCCCATCTCCTGCCATCCTCTGGCTCTCCCCTCACAGCACATGCATCACACTTTAAAAATAATTAGCAAAGGAATGTCTTTATTTTCCTTCAGACCTCTGCCTGACTCTGTGAATTCCCCTCCCAAGGGAATTCATTATTCATGTATTTAAAAACTAAGCTCCTCCTCAGCCCCCTCCCCTGCGTGCTGCTGACCTCCTTCCCTGTGCTGGATATGGAATTATTCATTTTCCCAGGGGCTGACCCATCACTTTGTTGTTTCAGCTCTTCACAAACAATATTTCTGTCCCACCAGAGGCAAAAGCTGAGTTCAGCATAAAACTAACTTCATTTTCCAGCTCCTGTTCAGATCACAGGGTCTTATCCCACTTTTTCCACCATCCCACCTGTAGCCACAATTCAGCACCTTGGAAAAGGCAAGAGCCAAACCACCAATTTTCCAGTTTCTAATCAAAATCAAGGAAAAGTGAGACAACCTCAGAGAACCCCTGGGGAGAATTAGCATTGCATGAAGCAAACCTCCTCCTTTCCCCAGCTCCAGTCTCCAACTGCTGAACTGATTTTGGCAGAAACCTTCCGGAATATTTGTTCTGGAATACGTCAGCAGATGAGATTTCAGCTCAGGGAGATGAGAAGAGGCTGGAAGCAGAGGCTTGCAGTGGGAAATGTTGGGCAGCCAAAAATTGAGGTGTTGGCATTTCCTCTGCAAGATTGTGCTGCAAAACATGAACAAACCAGAGGGTGCAGAGCAAAGAACATGGGCCAAGGAGAGCCAGATCAAAATGACCACTTCCTGCCCTCCAAATCCTTCTTTGTCCAGATGTCAATCCCTTCTGACCTGCTGGTTCTCCATCCCTTTGCACCAGCCTGAAGGTTGCTCTTGGTTCTGGGAGACAGCAGATGTTGTGCTGATTGAAGCCCATTTTGCTGTGTTTTAGTGACAAGAATCCTGTTTCTCTGAGGCCAGCACAGGAATCTGCCTGAGGGCAGCCAAAGACATGGAGGGGGAAATGATATTAAAACAGTTTCCTTGTAAAATGTCACTTTTGCAGGAGCAAGGTCTGAGAAGGTATTTTTGTGCTGATTTAGGAGCTCCAGCAGACTATACAAGCACAGGCCTTGCACAAGACCAAAAATAGGCCATGTTTAACTCCACACTCCAGAAAAACATTCCACTTCGATCCAGTTTCTATCCTTAAAAATCCACAAGGTGGGAGAGATGTCAGCACACCCTACCACCATGGAAAAGGAAGCCTGTCCAGCCTGAGGAGCTGGGAAAAGAACCAGAAAATGTTTATTGTAGCCAGTGCTCCATGTGGAAGCATCCCCAGACATCTGCAGGCCAGTGCCAGCCTTGTGCAGGCAGTAAGGATCAAACCTGTGTGTTCCCTGAGCGTTTTTTTCTGGGAAGCTGGGAAGGAAGAGATGTTGCTTTTGAAGCCAAAAATAATTCTTTTAGATTACTTAATCTCTAGCATGTCCTTTACTTCACTGCATCAGCTAATGCTGACGACAGGCAGGTCATGACCTTCTGGAAGATTCTGTTGGATTATTTAATCAGATTAAATTAGATTATCTTCCTGGATATTGAGGTCACAAGGGGAGAGAGGGATAGGCTGATTTTCCACATATCCCCCGGGGTCCAGGTGCTCTTCATGGGGAATCACCTCACTCCTCCTTTCCTTTACATCCCTATTCAGTTTGCTTCTGTCAGGGAATTGATGCCAACCTCTTTCTAGCCATGTCCTCACTGCTGGGATCAAGCCCACAGTGCCAGGCAGTGCCACAAATAAAACCCTGGAAGCATTTGTGCCCTCAGAAAGAGCCACGCTGGCTGGCTGCTGGCAGAAAGCCCTCTGCTGCCTCATTTTAAAAAGGGAGCTTAAATCAAATTGGTGTTTTTCTTTCCTTTAAACAAGTCAAATGGAGAGCTCAGCTTCAAAGAATCAAACAGAGCAGCACAGAAACAGCTCCAGAGCGTCTAAGGAGGCAGAGAATGACACTCCTGACCCTGGTGAGGCCAGCAAGGCACACAGAGCTTCCAAAGTCGTCAGCTTTGAGCACAAGGGAACATTTCTCCTTGTGACTCTTTTCCACCCAAAAGAGAAGCACAGTGGTAGCATGGCAAGGGAACAAATCTGTTCTTCCAGAAGGAACCAGCATGTCCAGCCAAATATCTCCTCATTGACACGGGTGGGCTCTGAGTCGGGCTCACAAGAGGATGAGCAGCACATCATGATTTTCCATGAAAATTCTCCCCCACTTTTCTCCCTGGGCAGGCCTTCTGTGAGGAGCCCCATTTCCGGCTGGTGCTGATGAATATTTGCTCTCCTGGGCTGGGATTAGGACAGCAGGAACTTGCTTGGCCCCAAAAAAATCCCTGTCTAATTACAAAATAGTACCCAAACCTATGAAGAAGAAGAAGGAAGAAGAAGGTAAAGAACAACAACGTGCTTCTGCTTTAAAACTTCTATTTTGTTTTATATATATTACTGTATTCTAAAACTCCAAACTCTAAGTTTTCTACCTTGTGATATTACACACTTCTAATCAACTACACACTTGAAATCTTAGTGCTATTAATTAATTTTGGAAGCCTTCTCCACAGCCTCAGGTTAAATGCAATATTCTCCTGGTACTCAGAGTCTGTCAGCACAGAAAGTCTAAAATTCCCAGCATCCAGAATTCCAACAGATATCCAAAATCCCTGAAACTGGAAGAATTTAGATCTCACTGTGGCCTTTGTTATTTACATTTGGTTTTCCTGGCCACGTGATTTTGCCTTTCTACAGTGGGTGTGCATTTGCCACACTTGTTCTACCAGACAGCTTGTAAGGTTTGCTGAAAACTTCTCCTGTTACTTTTATAACTAATATTTCCTTTGATGCCGTGGGGATTGCAGTCCCAGGCCCCAGGGAGCTGCGAGGCACCAGCTGTGATAAGGATGGAAGTGCTGGCTCACTCACGGGAGGGCTGTTTTTGTCACACTGTCCCTTCCTCTGCTGCTGTCACTGAGGCCCCGAGGGGTTACACTGAGCTACCTGCAGAGAGGAGCTGGCTGAGCTTTATATCCTCTGTAAATTCAAATGGAAACCTATTTTCACTAGCAAAATATGGATTTATTCACACCTTCGCAGTAAAAGCAGAGTCACTTTAATCTGCTTTCAGGGCATAATTGAGTCAGTGACTCTGTAATAAGAGCTCTGTCCCCTGTTCCTCAGAGGGGGTTCTCTCTGGCACATTTATCCACATTCCTGCTGGGAAGAGCCCTGAAGGAGCTGCCCACGCTGTGACTGCTGTGTGGGTTTATGCAAAATGTTCCTTCACCCACCATCCCTACCTGCCTCTGCCTTGAAATGTCATTGAGAAACCAGCCCAGAATCCAGCCTTAGTGGAAAAGCTTCTCTGCCAGGAGTCTGCTCCAGCCTGCACCTGCTGACCTGGAGGTGGCAATCCCAAATCTGCTGCAGAGTTTGAAAAGTGGTGGGGGGTTTGTTTGGCATTCAAAGGAAAAGCATGGGGGACATCTGGTTATGTGAAATCATAAAGGCATTGACTGGTTTGTTTAGGGTGGAAGGGACCTTAAAGGTCACCTTGTCCTATGACAAGGGACACTTCCATTGTCCCAAGGTGTTCCAAGCTCTGTCCAACCTGGCCTGGGACACTTCCAGGGATGCAAGGGCAGCCACAGCTGCTCTGGGCACCCTGTGCCAGGACCCACCACCCTCACAGCCAGAAATTTATTTCAAATCTCCATCCATCCCTGCCCTCTGGCAGTGGGAGCCATTCCCTGGCTCCTGTCCCTCCATCCCTTGTCCCCAGCCCCTCTCCAGCTCTCCTGGAGCCCCTCCAGGCCCTGCAAGGGGCTCTGAGCTCTCCCTGGAGCTTCTCCTCTCCAGGTGAGCACTCCCAGCCTGTCAGAGGAGTTGCAGCCCTCAAAGCATTTCCATGACCTCCTCTGGGCCTGCTCCAACAGATCCTTGTCTTCCCTGAGGACCCCAGAACTGGGCACGAAATTCCAGCATGGTGAGCACAGGGCTCCTGCCCCACAGGAGGAGAGGATACAATGATGGGAGAGTCTGAAACTCAAACATCAAACACAGGAAAAGTGGGATCCAGGGGGCTCTATCAAACATCTAAATCAGAAGCTGGAGCCAGGAGGGATTTTGATAGAATGAATCCATAAAGAAACAGCTTTTCCTAGCACTCAGGCTTGCCTCTCATCTCCATTTATTTCTGCTTTTCCTCACATCAGCAACAACCCGGTGTGCTGTTGGAATCAAACTGAACCTCCAGACAAGCAAACAAACAGGCAATAAAATCCTCCCCAGGAGAAAGGGGTTCATTTTCTGGGTACATAACACAAGGCAGCCATGGCAGGAAGAGGAACTGGCAGTTCCATGCAGCTGAACTCTGCTCTTTAGCAAAATCCACCTCTCCCCTTCCCTCTGTGTGCCTCAGCAGTCCCAGGAATCCAGCACCTCCTGCACAGACGTGGCTCATGCTGCCTCTGCTGCTTCCTCCTCGCCTGGCTGCCGGCTGCAGTGAGATAAGTCAGGTTTAATCACTCCCAAGTCTTGTTCATATTTTTATTCAGTGTTTGTGGGGTTGCAGCAGCAATTTCGTGCAGATCAGTAATTCCTGAACACTTTAGAAGTGTTGATTTCACCATGTTCATAATAGAATTATAGAATCATAAAATCATGGAGTGGTTTGGGTTGGAAGGGACCTTAAAAACCATCTCATTCCACCCCTGCCATGGACAGGGACACCTTCCACTGGACCAGGTTGCTCCAAACCCCATCCAGCCTGGCCTTAAACAGGTATGAGATGGCAGAGGGATGGTTTTAAGGTGGAAAAGGGTAGATTTAAGCTGGATATTGGAAAAGAATTCTTCCCTGTGAGGGTGGGGAGGCCCTGGCACAGGTTGTCCAGAGAAGCTGTGGCTGCCCCTGGATCCCTGGAAGTGTCCAAAGTCAGACTGGACAGGGGTTGGAGCAGCCTGGGATAGTGGAAGGTGTCCCTGCAAATGGAAGAGGATTGGAAGAAAATTACATTTAAGGTCCCTTCCAATGCAAACCATTCCATGATTCTATGATTCCTTAACCTCAGAGCCCCTTCCAGTGCCTAAATGGACCCCAAGAGGACTGGAGAGGGACTTGGGACAAGGGTCTGGAGTGCCAAGACAACAGGGAATGGCTTCCCACTGCTGGAATTCAGGGTTAGATGGATTAAAGCTGGAAATTTCCAGAATGAGAAGGGGAGAGGAGACAGCTGGGACACGGCTGTGGGAACAGCACAGGTCACAGCAGAGCTGGGAGCCCCACACCCGAGGAGTGCCATCCTGCTTTGTCACCTTGTCACCCTCACATTCCCGGGCACACGGTGCCAGGATCCCAATGCCAACCCCAGGCTCCCCGCAGAGAAAATCCCCCCTAATGAAACACTTCCCACACTAATTGGATTTCCACTGCAAACGAACTCATTATGCTGATTGTCCTCGTGCTTTGGAGATGAGACAAGTGGCAGTGAGTGGCAGCTCTGGCTCCTGGAGCAGCAAGTCGAGTCAGGAGAGGAAGAACCAGTGTGTGCGAGGCTCAGGAGGCCACTGGCTCCAAATGTTCTGCTTCTGCTCCAAAAAGGGGGCAGGGGAGAGGCTCTGAAGGGGACAGGGGACTTGCAGGAGCATGTCCCAGCTGTGGTGGCATTCCCAGGCACAGCGTGCCCTCCCTGTCCTGCCTGAGCGACAGGCACTTCCCAGTCTGTGCTGCAGAGCTGCTCAGGGAATGCAGAGAACTCCAGCCCAGGGGAATGAAAGGTGGGAGAAGGAGCAGGGGAAGGATGGTACCAAAGCTGTGTGTCAGCAGCAGAGGTGGGATCACATCCAAGCTCCTCTGAGCTTCCTGATTTTGGAGATCTCAGCTGAGCTGGTGCCAAAAATCTACTCCTTACTGGTGGAAAAGAGGTGAAGGCAATTTTAGGACACTCTTGGAACAACCACAATTCCAGCTGGGGCTTCAGCAGGGCTTTGTCATCGTGGTTGGATCAACAGCACATGTCTGCCTGTGCCATCTCCTCCCCGTTTTGTTTTTCAGGTTCTTTAGTCACACAGGGAAATGTCAGGCTTTGAAAAAACTCACAGAACAAAATCCAAAGCCCAAGTGAAAAGGAAAATGCAGCTGCAATCCCAAGGTTGCTTTTCTGGTTGGTTGTTACTGAAATCCTTCCAGCAGTGCCAGTAGGCCACACAAAGACAAAATGCCATTGGAAATGGAGGTGCCTCGTTGGATTTGGGACTGGTAAAATACACAGCACAAGACGAAGTGGTCACGAGTTGCACCAGGGAAGATTTAAGTTGGACATTAGGGGAAATTTCTTCCTGGAAAGGGTTGTGCAGCCCAGAGTGGTGGTGGAGTCCCCACCCCTGGAGGGATTTCAAAGCTGTGTGGAAGTGGCACTTGGGGATGTGGTTTAGTGGTGGCCTTGGCAGTGCTGCAATAAGAGTTGGACTCGATGATCTCAGACCATTTTTCCAACCCAGAGCTGATCCCAGTTCCCAGGGAGGCAGCAGGGAGCTGGCTGCTGGTTCCCATCCCAGCTCTGGGATCACTCTCCCTCTTCCCTTGTGTCCCCATGGCCAGAGGCCAGTGGGAAGAGCACAAACCCTGGAGATGGCTGGCTGGCAGCTGGCAGCTTCCCAAACCCCATGGCACCAGAGCACACGGACAATTTATTCCATATCCAGCCCCGTGCTGTGACAGATCCCAGTGTCCATCTCCATCCTCTCCACCTCTCCACACACCAGGATGGGCAGATGGACTCATCCACGTTCCATCCATTCTCCCACCACCAGCCAGATGGGATTGGGAAGCAGGGCTGGATTCCAGCTGCCAAGAGGCAAAGCAGCAATGCCAGGAAGAGCCTTTGAGGAAATCTGGGATCCCAGCCACTGCTGGAATGCTGAGCCTGGGCTGCAGTGTGAGGTGTGGAGCCCCTGTGTGAGGAGAGGCCATGGCTGAGACAGCACCTCACTGGTGCTCTGTGTATTCCAGAGTGTCCTGCTGTGAACAGCCAGGTGTCTGCTGAGGAGGGCAGCAGCCTCCCTTGAAATGGAAAATGCAAATCCCCTCCCTCCAAATTATTATAATTTTGAAATTAAGGGGCTCCTCAGGTAAAGATATGGCAGCAGGAATAACAGTTCTTTATTAGGAAAAAAAATTAAAAGAAAATATACAAATAAGAATGCAGTAATACAAAACAAAGCAGTGTCAGAGCCAGAGCAGCCCTGTCAGGCCGTGGGTCAGGGAGGTGGCTCAGCCCCATGCCAGGGGGGCTCAGCCCTCCTGCAGTGCCAGCTGTGCTTCTGCTGGAGCAGGGATCCTGCACAAGGCGGGAGTTTTCCTCTGGAGCTCCAGGGCTGGGGGAGATGGGCCTGGGCTCCTCTGGGAATGCAGGGGGAAGAAAGCTGCTCCTCTGGGAATGCAGGGGGGAGAAAGCTGCTCCTCTGGGAATGCAGGGGGAAGAAAGCTGCTCCTCTGGGAATAAAGGGGGGAAGAAAGCTGCTCCTCTGAGAATGCAGGGGGGAGAAAGCTGCTCCTCTGGGAATGCAGGGGGAAGAAAGCTGCTCCTCTGGGAATGCAGGGGGGAGAAAGCTGCTCCTCTGGGAATGCAGGGGGAAGAAAGCTGCTCCTCTGGGAATGCAGGGGGCAAAGGCTGCTGTGCTGTTCCCAAGTCAGATTGTATCCAGGTAGGAATGCTTGGCTTCTCCCATGGGATGCTGGTATTTTCTCAGCCATGCAGGGACACTCAGGGGCCATGAACAGAAGATAATGAATAATTAATGGCCCATGAACAGCAGAGATCTCCTGGAGGGAGGATTGGCTGTGGGAGAGATAAAGAAACTGCCCGAAGAACAGCAGAGAGCTGCCCCAGCTCTGACAGGTGGGGACAGAACACACCCCCAGCACATCTTGCATTTCCAACCTAAGACACAGAGCTTCTGGGCAATGTGGAGCAAACTGGGGAAATCCCCTCCAAAGACCTTTGGGAAAGCCAAAAGTTGGGGAGACAGGGCTTGGAAGGGAGAATTCTGGAGACTGTCCCAACAGATAAACCACATACAGGGAGAATAGCCAGGGAATAACTCAAAAATATTCTCCTGCTGTGACAGCATCATCCTGATTGGAGGGAAGGAGCACCTCTCCTGTGAGGAAAGGCTGGGAGAATTGGGATTGTTCAGCCTGGAAAAGAGGTGGCTTACAAGTCACCTAATCATGGTCTTTCAAGTTCATGAAGGGAGCCTACAAGGAAGATGGAAAGAGACTTTTGACAGTGGCTTGGAATGACAGGACACAGGGAATGGCTTCCCACTGCCAGAGGACAGGGTTAGATGGGATATTGGGAAGGAATTCCTGGCTGGAAGGGTGGGGAGGCCCTGGCACAGAGCAGCTGGGGCTGCCCCATTCCTGGCAGTGCCCAAGGCCAGGTTGGACACTGAGGCTTGGAGCAGCCTGGGACAGTGGAAGGTGTCCCTGTCCATAGTAGGGAGTGAAATGGGATGGGATTTAAGGTCCCTTCCAACCCAAACCACTCTGGAATTCTGTCATCTTAAGCAGACATCAGGAGACATGAACCACATGCACCAGACTGGCCTTCTCTGATCTTATCCAAATGTGGCTTTAAGTTGAGATCTGCCTGAAAATTCAGGGGGAAAAAGAAAGTTTAATATCCACATTATCAAACAATGCAGAGGCAATGCAACCCTGCTGTGCCATTCCCCGGGGGAAGAGGTGAGTGCTGGAGACCTTTTTGATCTAATGAAAACAGTGCATAATGATCCCCAACGGCAAGGAGCTCAAGTCAGAGAAAAATTCTGGCTGGAAATTGTTAGTTTTTCCAGCTTTTACAGAAGTGGAGCAACTGAGAGGTGTTTTAAAAGATTTTATTCCATTAACAGTCTCGATGAAGAGTGAGACATAAGAGATGTAAAACTCAAGGCCAGTCCATCAGAAGCTGTTCCATTTCCTGATTACAATACCTTATAAATGTTTTTTCAGCCTATTAGCATTTATCACACAATGCTGCTCTTAGTTCTAACACCAATCACCTGTATTTTTTTCCCCACATGGCCCTACTACAATGCATCTTTCACAGTTCTAATTCTCTAAAATATCTGGTCTTTTTGCAAAACCATATTTTGAAACTTGTTCAAACTTGTTTCTAGTTCAGTCTCTCTCTCAACCGTGTCATCTCTGCTCCATGGCCTTCCTAAGGCAGCACACCTCATCCCAGAGTTTGCATACACATGTACAAGGCTGTGTGAGCTTTCAGAGTTTTGAGAATCCTTTACAAATCCATTCCCCACAGAAATGAGGTGTACATTTTTAAGGGAAAATGATGAATCCCTGGAGCAGCCTGCCCGGGGCTGAGATGAACGCTCTGGCAGGCAGAGCCTTACAGCCTCACCTGGATCTCAGAGGGAATCTCTGTGGAAGCACCTAGGTGTGGTCAAACATATCAAAACTGCTGCCCTGAAATCTGGGATGTGTGTTTTCCATGGAAAACAATCCTACATAGGGTCACAGGTTTGGCTTGGAAGGGATCTTAAATCCCATCCCATTCCACCCCCTGCCATGGCAGGGACACCTTCCACTGTCCCAGGCTGTCCAAGCCCTGTCCAACCTGCCAGGGATCCAGGGGCAGCCACAGCTGCTCTGGCAATCCCAGCCCAGCCAGGAATTCCCAATTCCCAATCTCCCACCCATCCCAGCCCTCTGGCAGTGGGAGCCATTCCCTGGCTCCTGTCCCTCCATCCCTTGTCCCCAGCCCCTCTCCAGCTCTCCTGGAGCCCCTCCAGGCCCTGCCAGGGGCTCTGAGCTCTCCCTGGAGCTTCTCCTCTCCAGGGGAGCATTCCCAGCTCTCCCAGCCTGGCTCCAGAGCAGAGGAGCTCCACCTTTGGAGAATCTGAAGGACAAATGTACACAACCATTTATTTTTCCATACTCTATTTCCATACTGCACTTCCCTAACTCTTCTCCTGGCTCCCCACACCAGGGTGTCACCCCACACTTTGAGCCATGGATTTGTAAAAGTGCTGTGCCCACCCAGCTTGGCTTCCATTGATCACCCAGCCACTGTTTCTGTTTGGCTCTGTTTACTCAACGACCAAGATACCAAATTATCACATCTTAATCCAGCAGAACACGGGCCCAGGGAATACATTTGTAACACTTTCACTTAATTTATTCACACAATCAGATTAGTAAATGAATGTGTGCTGAGCCCTGTCTCTGTTACTGTCCATGGATATTTCTTCCTGCATCTGGATGTCTGACAGTTTGTTTACATTATCACAGACATGAATAACTTAAATTATTTGGCTTAGCATCCTGAAGAGCCTCTATTTTAGCTGCCTGCAGTGGCAGCTCCCACTGAATTTTAATAAGCCATTAACAATGTGTGCAGGATTTGTTGTTGTCAGCAGAAGGATGGGGGGACAGACATTTCCTGAGGGGTACAAAAGGATTAATAATTTCTTTTCCTGTGTAGCTGAGCTGCCTGACAAGGTGGGTCATCCCCAGGCCAGAGCACAGACCCTTCTCTGACTCCTGAGGGAATGGCTGTACCAGGAGAAGTTTAGGTTGGATTTCAGGAAAGGTTCTTCCCCCAGAGGGTGCTGGCATTGCCCAGGGAATGGGCACGGCCCTGAGGCTGCCAGAGCTCCAGGAGCTGCCAGGGATGCCCAGGGTGGGATTGTTGGGGGGTCTGTGCAGGGACAGGAGCTGGACTCTGTGATCTTTGTGGGTCCCTCAGGATATTCCCTCAGAATACCTCTGGAAATTCTGTGGTTCCATGACCTGGCAGGGTGGCAGGAGCTGTGCAGTCACCTCTCAGCTTATTCTCTTCAAGGAGACTCATTAAAAAGAAAAGGAATCATGGTCCCTGCCCAGCTCTTTTCCATCCTCCTGGCAGGTTCCTCTCCAGCATTGCTCATGTTGCCCACAATCAACTGTCTGGAATTCCCTGGTTTGGAGCTGAAGCATCCAAGCCATTATGTGAGTGCCACTGGGGCTCTGCCAGCAACTGAATTTCCAGCAGCTCTGAGGCTCCTCAGGGCCTTGCTCAGCCTTGGGAGCAGCTTTGCTCCAAACCCCTCTGTGCAGGAGGGTTTGTGGCCATGGGGAGACACACATGCTGGTGGCTGAGTTACCTGCTCAAAAAGAGAGAAAAGCAACTCCAGGTGTTCAGGTCTGGGTTGGAACCAGGTTTGTGCTGGTCCCAGATGAGGGGGAGGCATCAGGAGCCCATCCCTGTGCTCAGGATGGAGCAGAACTCCCCCTTCCCAGGCTCATCCTGGTGCCAGTGTCTCCTCCCAAAAGCAAAGATCATGGGGAGCTCCCACATCCTGCAGATCCTGGGACACCCAGCAGCCCCCTGGGATGGTGGAAGGTGTCCCTGCCATGGCTGGGGTGGACTGGGATGGGATTTAAGGGCCCTTCCAGCCCAAACCATTCCATGGCTCTGTGCCCTCCAGAGGAGGTGGCTGTCAGGCATGTCCCCATGCCACACTCTTGGTGTCCCACCCATCTCTCTCCTCACCAATCCCCTCCTGGGGCATGGAACACGCCAAATACTGAAGTTTGAGGAAGATTAAGAGAGAAAAATTAGTATTATTATGGCTGGGAGGAAAATACCAGCAGAGAGAGGAGGGGAAGGAATGAATCATTTTTGACAGATGTCCCCACACTGCAAATGCTGCCTGGCTGTGGAAGAAATTCCTATAAGCCAAGGGGAGCCTCAGTGTTTATCTAAACAGAGCAAAAATGGAAAAGCTTTCATAGAATCCCAAAATGGTTTGGAAGGGACCTTAAAACCCACACAGTTCCACCCCCTGCCATGAGCAGGGACACCTTCCACTGTCCCAAAGCTGTTCCAAGCCCTGTCCAGCCTGGTCTGGGACACTTCCAGGGATCCAGGGGCAGCCTCTCTGGACAATGTTTGTTACATCCCACGCTTAATGCAGAGGATTTATGCTTTTGAAAAGACTGCATAAGTTACCATCTTTAATCTATATTTTGAAAATATTTTCCAAGGTCTGGCAAGGCTCTGTGTGGCACCAAGCTCTGCCTGAAATGGCTTCAATCACCTTTACACTGGCTTTCAAAACAGGCCATTAATTCAATTTTTAAGGATGTTTCTTTAGCCCTGAGTAGCCCTGGTGAGGAACTTCTCTCCTGGTGCTCATTACAGCCGTGCTTCTGCCTTTGTGCAGCAAAAAAAGCTGTTTGAGGACTGAATACAGTTCCTTAATGCCCAATTAATGGTTGTCATTATCTAACCCTTATCTATATAAATAACCAGCTGGAGCATGAGACAACCTTACAAGGTACCCTGACTCACAGGAAATAATAAATGGTAAAGAAAAACTTTTATCCAAGTAAGGAATAAACAAGACATTTGCCTTTTCTAAAGAGGATGACTCTGGAAGAAAACTCTTCCACACAACAATTCCCAGGCATCACTGACTCATTGTATTTATAGGAGACATTACTTTTCATGGCAAAATTTCAAGCAGCCCCAGGAAGTTTTAATCTCCAGGCAGAGGAATAAGTCAGAGGCCCCACTGGTGGTGGTTTTAATTCTTAAAAACTACATTTTGCACTTCCACGGGCTGCCAACCTGAGCCTGCCTCGGAGGCAGCTCAGCTGATCTCTTCCCAACAATGTTTTTAAAAGTATGTGGTGATAGGGAAAGGGAAGGGGCCCAGCAGGAGGTGCCACCTCCAGGGATGCTCTGGAAGGGCAGGAGGGAAAGCCAGAGTCAGGCTGAAGTCACAGGTGGCTCTGCCAGCATTCCCGAGGATTTTATAAGTGAAGGGAAACCCTCAGGGAGCAGTGGCTCCTTCTCCATCCATGTGGAGCATGGTTCCTGCCAAGCTCCTTTCCAAAACCACCTCTCCAGAGGCAAACACTCAAATTTCAAATGTTACAAACAATAGGAAGGTGCTTCCTTCCTCTGACACAGAGCAGTGAGGCCACACAACGCTCCTGGCTCTGCCCAGGCTCCTCCTGAGCTCCCCATGTTCCCCTCCAGGCATGGGGACCAGGGACAAGGAGCTGATGCCTTGAGAAGGCTGCCCTGGAGCAGAGGCTGGATGGAGCTAAAGAATAAAGCAGGGATTTATTAAAGGATCTCCTCCATGGATCCACCTCGGGCAGCACCAGAGCCCAGCCAGGGCTGCACCCAAATGCCCCAAAATGTCCCCAAAATGCACGAGCGCTCCCGGGGGCTCTCCCTGGGATCAGCTCTGCTCCATTGGCACCTTGGAGTTCATTGTCCCATTCCAGCTCCAGCCCAGGCAGTCCCACCCTGCTGGTTTTTCTCTCTCCAGCCCGCGGGGTTTGTGCTGCTGGGCTGAGGTTTGGATCATTTGTCCTTGGTCCCAGCTGGAGCAGGAATTGTTTTGTCTCCCTGCTCTGTGCACAGAGCTCAGCATCCCCTGATAGGGAGCCCAGACCCACCCACTAAAGCAGCTCAGAATGTGAAAGATATAAAGGGTAAAACCTGAGGCATCAGAGCAGCCAGGGGCTGGGGGCCATCAGCGTGCTGGGGATGTTGCATAAGGAGCTGCATTCCCAAAGATGCGCTCCTGAACTGCAACAAATAAAAATATCCAGGGAGTACGTGTTGCTCTGACTAAAGCACTGCAAAAATAGGAGAGTGCGCAAATCCCGTTTTAGCTGCTCCTCCCGAGCCTCCTGCCTCTCCTCCCGCATGGCACAGCCACGGGGGGGGTGTCTCACACCCCCTGTCATCGTGGATGTGGTCCCTTGAGTGTCACCTGTGTCCAGGTGGGTGCTTCTCCTGCTGGGATGCTGCTTTGTGCTCACCAGGGAGTGGAAGGAGTGAGGTTAAAATGCAGCTTTGTTCCAGTTCAGGATTTGGTTGATAAAGGTTTTTTAAGGAGCTCCTGGGCTTGGGGAAAAGTGGATGGGCCATTTCTGCACAGTCTCCTGGCTCTGGTGAAAACTTCCCTTGTGAAGGGTGGCTCTGAGCCCTGTCCAGCCTGGCCTGGGACACTTCCAGGGATCCAGGAGCAGCCACAGCTCCTCTGGGCACCCTGTGCCAGTGAGATGACAGAGCCAGCCTGGCACTGCTTCCAGTTCTGTAAGACCAGGCAGGATGTTCCCAAACCAGCACAGACCTCCTCTGTTATTATCTCTTGGACATTTCCACAAAAACGCTCTGAGAGCTGGGTTTCCTCTGCTCTGGAGCTAGGCTGGGAGAGCTGAGAATGTTCCCTTGGAGAGGAGATGGCTCCAGGGAGAGCTCAGAGACCCTGGCAGGGCCTGGAGGGGCTCCAGGAGAGCTGGAGAGGGGCTGGGGACAAGGGATGGAGGGACAGGAGCCAGGGAATGGCTCCCACTGCCAGAGGGCAGGGATGGGTGGGGGATTGGGAAGGAATTCCTGGCTGGGAGGGTGGGCAGGCCCTGGCACAGGGTGCCCAGAGCAGCTGTGGCTCCCCTGGATCCCTGACAGTGTCCCAGGCCAGGCTGGACACAGCTTGGAGCAGCCTGGGACAGTGGAAGGTGTCCCTGCCATGGCAGGGGCTTGGAACAAGATGAGCTTTAAGGTCCCTTCCAATCCCAAGCCTTCCAGGACTCTGGTATTTAACTCCTCTCAGCCCAGCGGTGGAATCCACATCCCCAGAGCCCCTCAGCCCATGTTGGTGCGAGGGTTGAGGGAAGCAGCCGCTGCGCAGATATAAATAGGGAGCTTTTGCCTCTTGTTTCCAAGTGCACAAGGCAGAGCCGGCTTTGCTCCGCTCGGGTGGTGCTAAATTTTTCCCGAGCTCAGTGACAGAGAAGACAATGGAGAAGATCTCGGGCGTTGGGATTCTATTCTCCGCCTGCCTTCGCCTCGGTAATTCCGTGTGCGCACCCCCTGCTCCTCCTCCAGCAAACCCCCGCCCCCGGGCCCAGATGGAGCTGCAGCATCCGCCGAGGAGCGCTGGTAGGGAGAGGGAGCTGGGAACGCGCTCCTCCCGCCTGCACGGCCCTCCTGGGCAGAGGGATGCTCCCATGGAAGGTGTTGGAGCCTTGCACAGCTGGCTGTGGATCCTCCTGTGCTCCTCACCTCTCTGCTCCATCCCGTTCCTGCCCCAGCTCCGGCCGCATCCCAGCCGAGCCTGCACGGGGCTTTCCAGCCAACAGCTCCGATCCCCTCGGAGAAGGGTCACTCGTTCCCTTTGTGCTCACTGCTGGAGACATTCCCAGCCCAGGGTCCACCCCCTGTCCATTCTTAAATGGACACTGCTGCCATTCCAGAGCATCCCTCCCAAAATCCCTCCTTCAGCCTCACACCAGCAGCTGCTGCTCGTTTTGATGCCCACTGCAGATGGGATCATTTGATCTCCAGATTTCTCGGTGCAGCCAAGTCGGAGCTTGCAATTTCCTTTCAGCTGCATTAAGTTCCTGCGTGATTTTCAATTCACTCCTCTTTTGTGGGGGATGAATAGAGAAGGGTGTTCTCTGTCAAAGAAGGTTTATTAAAATGCAAATAAACTTCAAGCTCAAGGTCCATTTCCACTGAAAATCATTTACATCAACAAGGAATATTAAATTTGGTCACAAGAACCAAAGAGAAGCAGAATAAGGAGGGAACAAAGCATTTCTACCACTAAGAGGCTTTCATCTGTGCCTTAAGGCATCACCCCAAACTCCCATGCCAGGTATCCTACCTGCCTTCTTGGAAAAGTTCAGGTCAGATCAGCCACTTTGGAGGAAGAAATAAAAGCTGCAGGGGAGGGTGGACAAATCCATGGGTGAGGAGTCTTGGGAGAGTTGCTAAATTCAAGCAGTGGCACCTCCCCATCCCCGGCTGAAGCTGCCCAGAACTGGAAGCCAACAGGCTGAGCAAGGTGGGAATAGCCATGGATTGACTTCCAGGGAGACAGGAGGGAGCTGCTGGTGATGAGGAGGAGGGAATGAGGGAGGAAGTCACCTGCTAGCTCAGAGGGGAGCAGTCTGCAGATTCCCAGCTTTCCTCCTCCTTCCAACTGCAGCAGCACCTCTGAGCGAGGTCACATCTCACCAGGGAGATGCTGGAGCAGCACCATCTCCACCAAAGTGCCTGGAGAGGGACTGGGGACAAGAGCCTGAGGTGACAGGACACAGGAATGGCTCCCACTGCCAGAGGGCAGGGATGGATGGGATGTTGGGAATTGGGAATTCCTGGCTATGAGGATGAGCAGGCCCTGGCACAGGGTGCCCAGAGCAGCTGTGGCTGCCCCTGGATCCCTGGTTGGGCAGGGCTTGGAGCAGCCTGGGATAGTGGGAGGTGTCCCTGCCATGGCAGGGGTGGCACTGGATGGGATTTGTGGTCTCTTCCAACCCAAACCACTCCATGATTTTATGATTCTATGAAGCATGGCACACAGACCCAATTCCTGCCATCCCAGGTGGCCACTGCCCAAAATAAACCCCTCAAAGCTTTCCAGCGCCCAGGCCTGGAGGATCCACAGGGGAGAGAAGGGAGCACATCCTGAGGGGGTGAGCTCTGCTCTCTGCTGGGGATCCAGCACAATCCCTGCCTCCAGAGCATTCCCAGCTCTGCCAGACCCCAGGGAGCTGTGTCACTTGTTGATTGATGTCCCTGTGGCCATCTGCAGCCAGGGAGGCCAAAGCTGTGACCAGAATCCATCCAGGTTGCCATGGCAGCAGAAACAAAAAAAAATAAATTAAAAAAAATAAAATAAGAAAGGAAAAAAAACCCCACATCTTAGGTAAGGGAGAAGGAATCTCCAACAAAATAGAAAGCCAAGATGATCTCAGTGCCAACACAGACCTGGTGGAAGCTCCTGTGAGAAGAGGGAGGTGTGCTGGCACAGAGATGGATGATGGATGGATGCAGAGCAGTCGTGGGAGGAGGAGGAGGAGGAGGAGGAAGGCGGGTGCAGCATTAGTTTGTCACTCTCCTTCAGGGAGGAAAAAGGCCCTTTAGAACATTATGGGATGTCTGGATCAGGTAGAGGCACTGCCACAGCCCAGACACTCAAAAAAATCTCTTTTTTACAGATAGGAATGCTGCAGTGTTTCCTTGTTCTTTCCCAATTGCTTGTGCCTCACCCCTGGCTCTGGGCAGCCAGTGATTGAAAGAGCCCATCAAAGCAGATTTGTTCCTTCCCTGGACTTCTCCGAGATCTGACAGGACTTGACTGACTCATTTTAATTCCCTTCATTTTCTTTTTAAGTTGATTTTTTCCAGTCCTGTTCCCCACGCCCCTCTCTGCTCCCAGCAGTTCTGCACTAAGACACAAAATCATGGATTTACAGGGAATGGCTTGGGTTGGAAGGGACCTTAAAGTTCATCTCATTCCACCTCCTGCCATGGCAGGGACACCTTCCACTGTCCCAGGCTGCTCCAAGCCCTGTCCAACCTGGCCTTGGGCACTGCCAGTGATCCAGGGGCAACCACAGCTCCTTTGGGTGAAGAAGTCCACAGACCTTTCATTTTCCTGGCATTTTAGCAGCATTTTCACATGGAATGGTTGTGGGTGAAGTCTCCACACAATTTTTTCCCTTTTTGCTTTGCTGGAAAGAGCAAAAAGAGTTTATTTCCAAAAAATCAAAGTCAAAAGCAGGGAGGAAGAATAAGAGTCTTCAAAAAAGTGTCCAGTAAATCCCACAGATGCCCATTTTCCTTTTTTCTGTGGTCCAGACCTTGCTTTTCCCTCATTTCCTGGAGGAAGCTCAGGCTGGAGAGCTGCCTCAGCTCCAGCACAGCAAAAGCAGCCAGGAAAAAAAAAAAGGGAAAGGTTTTCCTTGGAGAAGGTTTGCACCAGGGGACTGGCAGGTGCCATTCCCTTGGCAGGATCCCAAGGCCTGGAGGTCTGTCAGCCTGGAGCAGCACCTCAGGCAAGGAGTCACAGAGCTCTTCTCTCCTAAAATCCTGCTGGATCCAGCCTGTCACTGAGAGGGTGCAGCGAGGACACTGGGCATAAAATGGCCCAGAGGATGGTTTCTCTGCTTCCCACATCCTCCCTCTTCACCTACTCCAGCATCTCCTCTCACCATGCCTGAGCCAGATGGGGTGCAGCTCTTCTGTCCCTGAGCCCAGGCTGGATGCTTGAGTGCTAGACCCCCTAAATTTGCAAGGAATGTGCCTGTGGTTGGCATGAACACCCCCAAAGAAGGATTTCCCACTTTTTTTTGGAATTAACCTCAGATTGGAACAGCAGTTGTTCAGTGTTCACAGTGCTGTGTGACAGGAGTAACCTTGGCTGTCCGTGGATGCACAACGGACACATCCCAGGATGTTTCCCCTGCCACCTGGGATGAGATCCAATCACAAAACCATGGAATATCTCCATGTGCCAGTTTCTCTCTGTTTTGCCCTTTTACTGAGATTTCAAACGCTGCTTTGCCAGCCAGAGGTGAGTCTGCACGAGGAGTGGGCAGTCAGAAATGGGAACATGCCTGGTTTGCTTCTCTCACGTCTCCTCAGCGCTTCCACCACCGCCCCCTTGATTCATCTGAGCGTGTCACTGCAGGCAGCTGGGAGCACCCACGCCCAGGGATTGTGCTGGGAACGGGGGGAGACACGGTGGGAAGCAGCAATTCCTCGGGGAGGGGTGAGCCTGGGGTCAGGGACAGCCATCCCAGCCAGGGCTGGAGCAGGGATCCGCCACCCCATCCCAAAGGGGCAGCTCTGGGGTTTGGGAAGGGTGTCCCTGCTGCTGGGCTTCCCACAGCCTTCAGCTGAGGTCCATAGCTCAAGATGGGCCAAGGGAAATATAGGTTGGATATCAGGAAAAAGTTTTTTACTGAAGGAGTGATAAAGTTCTGGAATGTTCTGCCCAGGAGGTGGTGGAGTCCCCATCCCTGGGTGTGTTTAACAAAGCCTGGATGTGGCACTGGGTGCCAGGGTTGAGTTGAGGTGCTGGGGCTGAGTTGGGCTCGATGATGTTGAAGGTCTCTTCCAGCCCAGTGATTCTGTGAATTCTGTGAATATGGAAGGGTTGATCCCATCATTGCCTCTGGCACAGTCTGGCCACCACTGTGGCTTCAGGTCAGGTCAGCTTTTGTCTGCCAGGACCTCACACCTGGCCACCAGACCTGGAATCTGAGGCTGAGTGACCCCAGGGAGAGGGATACCTCTCACATCACCTGGCCAGGACATCCCCTCCTTTCATCCTTGTTTTCTTTCTGGTGAGAATCCTCTCCCCATGCTGGAGATCCTGGAAGAGAAATCACAGTGGCACAAGCAGCAGGAAACCCAGGCCAGGCTGGAGCAACCTGGGCTAGTGGAAGGGCAGTGGGTTGGGACTGGATGGTCTTGAAGGTCCCTTCCAATCCAAAGCATTCCAGGATTCCATGAAGCTCACCAGGAGGAATGGTGGCACCTTCTGCTGGACATTCCCAGCCTCTGCTGAAGGCTCTGCAGCAGGGGAGTGTCCTGGAGCCTGGGCATCTCCTGAAGGCCACTTGGACCAACAGAAAAACTCATCCCATGGGAATCAGCCCATCCATCTCATCCCAGGCCCCCGTGAAGACACCCACACCTGGGCAAGGTGAGTCAAGTCCCACCTGGTGCAAGTCTCCCCAAGCCCCTGCCTGACTGCAGCTCTCTGATTTAGGGAGAGGTGATGGAGCCCTTGGACAGAGGCACCGGTCAGGGCTGCCCCCTCCAACAGGACCTGCACACCTGGGAGGGAGCCCCTAAAGCATTCCCGGGGTGTTCTCCCTGCAGGCTGGCTCTCCAGGCTCACCCAGGGCTGCCCCCTGCACAGGCAGCTTTTCCAAAAACCCAGATTTATGGATTTTGTGGTTTATTTCCTGGTTGTTCCAAGCAGGTGGACACTGGCATTGGTTTCATGAGTCTCCCTTCACACGTACTCACAGCAGGTGCTAAACAGCTGCTCCGAGCACCTCCAGCTCATTCCCAACATAAATCCCAAAGGACACGGGGAAGCAGATTGACTCCCAAAGTTATGCAAAGCATCTAACCTGGAGACAATTTCCCCCTGTAATTACAGGAATGTTAAACACCGTTACATAATGATTGCAGATTCCAGGTCAGATCCTCCATACGTCACGGAAGCATGGAGTGTTTTGACATTTATGGGAATGTTTCTTATTTTTAGTTAGTTTGGTTGCCATGGCAGCGAGAAGAAATCTGCACCAGACTCAGCCATACATTAGATTTGAGCCTCCCACTTGATACATCCAAAAAAGTTTTCAGCTGCTCTCCTCCAAAGTTCTCAGCCAGAAGCTGTGAGGGGTGGAAGGAGGCTTGGAAAGAAAAGATTTCACTCCATCAATTAATGGGGAAGCTGCTCCTGAAGGCCTCTGGAACACCTGGGTGACTCATCAGCAGATCCACTTTTATTGTTCTATTTAGATGTAATTTAGAGTTCAGAATTTAAAACTTTATAATTTAGATTTTATTTTAAGAGATGTCTGTACTGCAGAGGTTAGGAGATCATTTTCAATGAGCAACTTTCCACTCAAAGGAAGCAGAAATTGCCTGAAAAATGGGAATATCAGAGAATCTCAGAATGGTTTGGGTTGGAAGGACCATCAAGCTCATCTCATCCCACTCCCTGCCATGGGCAGGGACACCTCCCACTCTCCCAGGCTTCTCCAAACCCCGTCCAACCTGACCTTGGGCAGGTCAAACAAGCCTTGAATTGTTTGTGAAGCCAATAAATTTTGGACAGAGCTTCTTTTTCAATGCTGAAGACACAGGGAATGTCCCACTTTCAGCACATCTGAACCACCAAGTGTTCCAGCTGAGTCTTTGGGCAGCAGGGAAAGGAGGGTGGAGACAAACTGGCTGTGGGAGGAAGGACAGATTTTTCTGGTGGGATGAATTTAATGTTGCTGTTCTCCAAAATGAGTCACAAGCTGGAGAAGTGGGGCATTAATCCCAGAGGGGATGAGTAACTGGGCAGGCTGGTCAAAGGAGCATCACAATTCAGACTTGAAGCTCTGCTCTTCCAGTGTATTAGTAATGGATTCTGCTCTGTTTTGATAAAAGTCAGAAATTTTCCACCAGCTCCTAGGAGTAAGAAAAAATAATAACTTAAAAATAAATGATGTCACCCTTGAAAGTAAGCAGCACATTGAGATGTACAGATTTTTTTTCAGTACATCTCATGCTGAGGCATCATTTGAGCTTTAACTTCTCTTCCAGTCAGACATGCCCAGATCCTGGCATCTCGCCAGCCTGGCTCATACTTGATGGAACAATTTTGCCACCTTATTTTCAGAAGTGATTTCCAGGAGATGTTTTTGAGCAGCATTATCCCCTACCAATGCCCATGGTCACAGCTGGAACTCCTCAGGGACCAACCTCCTCTGACACCTGAGGGTTTATCCTTACTCTGTGCTACCAATTAAGTGCTGGATTTAATTAGCAAAGTGTGTGCTTGATGCCTTGAGAAGGCTGAGCTAGAGCAGAGGCTGGATGGAGT
>QUSF01000043.1:2619162-2647225 GCA_003676055.1 Chloebia gouldiae
TCCAGGAACAGGGACAGGACAAGGGGAAACCATCTCAGGTTGCTCCATAGTTGGATATTTGGGAAAATTTCTTCGTGAAAAGAGTAGTTAAGCACTGGAAAAACCTTCCCAGAGGAGTGCTGGAGTTCCCATCCCTGGAGAGATTTAAAAGCTGTGTGGGTGTGGCCCCTGGGGACATGGGGACTTCATGATTTAAAAGTCTTTTCCAGCCTGAATGATGGTGTGATTTACACCAGCCTGTGCCTGCCCAGGCTGCAGAGGTGATGCTGCCTTCTCCTGTTCATTTATTTGGATAAAAGCTTTCTGTCAGGTGGCTCTTTGCTTTGCACTCACTGCAGTTAATGGAGTAAGGAGATACCCTGTTAATCAAAGGTAGTGTGGTACAGCAGGTTTTCCCAGGGCTTTGTGGAGCCCAGGAGGCAGGAGGTGACCTCTGAGGTATTTGCAGATGAAAATGGGGCCAGGGTCATCTCAGAGTGAGTGTCAATCACTGCAGCTTTCATCCCATTCCAGTGGGAAGGTTAGATTAGGAAAAAAAAAATTCCCTGTGAGGGTGGTGAGGCCCTGGCACAGGTGCCCAGGGAAGCTGTGGCTGCCCCTGGATCCCTGGAAGTGTCCAAGGCCAGGCTGGACAGGGCTTGGAGCTCCCTGGGACAGTGGAAGGTGTCCCTGCCATGGCAGGGGTGGAATGAGGTGGTGTTTGAGGTTCCTTCCAACCCAAACCATCCTGGAATTCTGTGTCCAAAAATACAGGGATCTGACAGAGCAGTGCTCTGTTCCACCATCTGGCTCAGGCCTCAACAAGCAGACTGAGCTCTGGTGGGGTCCATCTTCATCTGTAAATATCAAACTTTTTCCATTCTCTCACATCTTTTTTGTTCCTCTTGGCCATTTGATGAATGAAGGACCCCCCCTGGCTGGGTTTTGCTGCATTTACTGTGGTGCACCTCAGCTGAGATGGGGAAAATTAACCCCGGGACTGATTTTTGTCTCTCTTTCAAGGGAATTTCTGCAGTGTCCGTACCCAGGGGTTTCTCTGTCACCACATGTCAGGTTAAGCTTTTTTTTTTTGACTCAGAGATGGGGTAACTGAGAGGTGTTTTAAAAACTTTTATTCTATTTTCAGTCTCATGTGAAGGGTGAGACAATACAGATGTTATAATTTATGCCATTTTAATTAGAAGTAACTATTTTCTAATTACAATGCATTACAAGCGTTTCTTGGCTTACATTACTTGAGAATTAAAATATATAAGAACTTTAACCAAAAAGTAGCTAAACAAGAACAAGTTTATATATAAATGCACACTATGTGAGCCTTCTATCAAGCTTTAAGAATTCTCTGCAAATTCATTTCTCACAACCACATCTCTAGCCTGGAATAACAGGAGAATGAGGAAGCAGAGCAAACACTGTGCCAGGTGTTAAATAAATTACTTGAGAGTGTGGAAAGGCTTTGCTGTTTATTAGCCAGGTTTCACAGGATGCTTTCCAAGAGCTGGTGCAGGGTGGATCTTTGTTGGAAAAATGTTCTCCAGAGGCTTTGAGGCTACTCTGCATTGCTCATTCCTGCTCTTCTAAATAATCCAGCACCCAGAAGTTCAGGCTTTTAAAGGGAAAACTTTGCTTGGTGTCACAGAGCCCCAAAATGCTTTGGGTTGGAAGGGACCTTCAGGATCATCTCATCCCACCCCTGCCATGGCAGGGACACCTCCCACTGTCCCAAGCCCTGTCCAGCCTGGCCTTGGGCACTGCCAGGGATCCAGGGGCAGCCAGAGATGCTCTGGGCACCTGTGCCAGGGCCTCACCTCTCTCACAGCCAAGAATTTCTTCCCAATATCCCATCTAAATATTTTCTGTTTTCTCCTCTTGCCACAAGCCTTTGCCATATGACCGCAAATTCCTTTTTGGAGTCCTGCTGTGCACTTTCTAGCAATCCAGCACATTCCACTGGGAGATATTTCCCTTCCCTTTCATGGACCTGGAAGGAGCTTCCAGCAGCCTTTGATTAACTCGTGTTACTCACACAAATTCATTTAGTTCAGAGTGCCTTCAAATTGCATTACTCTTCCCAGCTGTATGAAAGAGTAATTAAAGAAAAAATTGTCTGAAACATAACAACTCTCAAAGCTGCTCTTTTGTCAGCCTTGGTCCTTGTTTTGTTTGTTCTTGGGATGAGGCATTTTACCTGTTAAATTGGCTTATAAATAAGCCAGCTCATTCCCTGTTGATTCAGCTCGTCCTGTTGGGAAGAATTGGATGAATTTCTATTTAGAGCAAGCACATAAGGCAGAGAGAGCTGGGGGTATAAATCTGGTGACCCTGGCTCAGGTAATGTCCTGGAAGGAGAGGCAGAGCCTGGTGTGGAATTACTGTGAGGAGTAAAAGCTCTCAAGGGTGAGTTTCTCAAATCCCCAGGAACCATCCAGTTGTAGCTGGACAGAGCAGGGATGGTTTGGGGTCTGGGATCACCACTGAGGGTCCTGCCAGGTGGCCATAAATAGGAAATGTACTAAACTCTTCCACAGGGAGACAAATAAATAAAAATGAAGCCCAGCTCTCACCCATTCCAGTGACACCTCCCTGATGAATGCAGGAAGGAGAGCAGAGCTGAGAACAGCAGCTCAGAGAATTCACCTTGCCTCTGTTGAAAGGAAAATTCTGTTTGCAGTCTGAACCAGCTCATATTTTGCTTTCAGAGTTGGATTCAGCTTTGAGCACAGGCTGACCTGGAGCTGGCTGGAAAAGCTCAGCAGAGGCTCTGATCATGGCAGAATTTCTGGGTAGAAAGACCAAGACCCAAGTTCATTTCCAAATTTTCAGTTGGAAATTTTCTTGAGCAGCAGAGGGGTGACTGTGAGGGTGATGCCAACCTCAAACACCGTATGCACAGCATGGATTGAGGCTTGGGCCATGTTTTTGTATTTAATTAGCCATTAAATTCCCTGTGTCACAGAAATAGAGGGCTGTTAATAGGAGCCCGCTCAGCTCTGTAGCAGCAGAAATTGCCCTGGGAGGGATCTGGCAGTTGAGGGATTTCCCATCAGTGTTAATTACCCTTTCCCCTTTACTAACCTTATAGGATTTGATGGGTTTAGGGAAAAAAAAAGCTGAGAATTGGATGTTAATAAGGCATGCATGGATGGTGCCTGGAGTGCTGAGGGCTGGAGCCACAGTTGCCATTCCCGAGGGGAGCCGCTCGGATCCGCAGCCGGGGTGGATGAAGGGAGCAGGATCCGTGGAAGCAGCTGCAGCAGCCACTGGAGTGGAAGATCACATTTGTGACTTCCAGTGCCTCCTGAAAATCCCAGATCTCCTGTGGAGATGCCAGCCTGGCTGCCCACACTGGGGCTGCTGCTTCCTGCTTGGTGTACAGCCAAAATACATGGGAAATATCAGTTAAATTATTTGCACCAACCCCGAAAATTTGGAGCATCTTTCAACCAGTGATCCTTTTTTTTTTTTTTCTGGGGGGCTTTTGCACTAAATTCTGGGTTTTTTTCCCCTTGTTCCTGGCCTCTCTTGATTTGCATGGTCAGTTCCCTTCTTGTTGCTGTTCCCTGTGGCAGGATTGGGGGATGTGTGTGTGAATTAATGTTGGGTTGTGGCCTTGCCTTCAGCTCGAGGGTGCCTCCATGGCATCATTCCTGACAGCCTGTGCTGTGGAGCTGCTTTCCACCTGCAGCTCTTGGGGTTTTCTCTGGTGCTGTTTTCCCAGATAACAAGTGTCCCTTCAGTCAAGATGTATTAATTCACTGCTTCTGTTCCCTTCACCATTTTTCTTCTCCCTGCTTCCTTCCCTTGGAAGCGTTCCAGGCCAGGTTGGACAGGGCTTGGAGCAGCCTGGTCTAGGGGAAGGTGTCCTTGCCCATGGCAGGAGGTGGAACAAGATGGGATTTAAAGTCCCTTCCAACCCAAACAATCCTGGGATTCTGTGATTCCCAGGGTCCCTGGCCTGGGAGTTTTGCTGTGCCTGTGGGATTCCTGCTTGGGAAGGACCTTTCTGTCTGCAGAGGCAAACTCAGAGGTCTGAATTTGATTCCCCTTTCAAAGCAGGTTTCTGTGCCGTGGTCTCTCTGTCAGAGGATGTAAAGCTGGCAGAAGGAGGGGGGGGTTCTGTCAGGCTTTGAAATGGATTATTCCTAACAAGGCACATGTATTGATTTCCAGACACAGACTCTGCTCTGGGGGCAGAGTTCCCTCTGTTCCCTCCCTGGCAGGGCTGTTTCACCCACAGCACGCAGGGATCCAGGCTGGAGCAGGGGAGGAGTGATGGGAATTGTGGCAGCATTTCCTTGAGGATGCTGGAAAGGGAAGGGGTGGGCTGGAGATCAGTTCTCCCTGCCAAGCATTTGCTTCATCCTCCTGGGCAAATAATTGCACAAAGCCCCTGCCTGTCCTCTCCCAGGAAATGTGTGTTTAGCACCAGTGCCCTTCCTCCAGCCCAGCAACAGTTATGGTGAGAATTCATAACAGAACACGTGGAGATGAACTGGGAATTTCCAAAATTGTGAGAGCTGGGTGAAATCCCATCAAGGACACAACAGGAGCATCAACCTCCCAGGGAAAGCACTTCCATCTCTGCTCAGGCAAGGATTGAAGTCACAGAGATTTGAAGGCATAAGTGAAATTCTTGCTCATCATTGGGACATCTGAGATGACAGATTGGGGAGAGCCCTTGATGTGCAAACAGCTGGGGATTAACGAGGTGCTGTCCCTTGGCTCTGTGACAGGTTCCACCATTCCCTGGTGGCACAGCACTTATTCTTTGCCAGGGTACAATGTGATTGTAGGGATCTGTACTAAGTAAAAGAATTTTTACTCATTTGCTAGAAAAGTGGGGAATGAGACATGGGGCTAGAAATTAACTTGGGGTAGAAATCAATTTGGGATTTAGATGAGGTGTGCTGTTTCAGCTTGTTTAGTCTATGGCTTGCTCCCAGTGATGCCTTGAGCAGGCTGCCCTGGAGCAGAGGCTGGCTGGATGGAGTCACAGAACAAAGCAGGGATTTATTAAAGGATCTCCTCCATGGACCCACCTTGGGCAGCACCAGAGCCCAGCCAGGGCTGCACCCAAATGACCCAAAATGGCCCCAAAATGCACGAGCGCTCCCGGGGGCTCTCCTGGGATCAGCTCTGCTCCATTGGCACCTTGGAGTTCATTGTCCCATTCCAGCTCCAGCCCAGGCAGTCCCACCCTGCTTGTTTTTCTCTCTCCAGCCCACGGGGTTTGTGCTGCTGGGCTGAGATTTGGATCATTTGTCCTTGGTGCCCAGCTGGAGCAGGAATTGTTTTGTGTCCCTGCTCTGTGCACAGAGCTCAGCATCCCCTGATAGGGAGCCCAGACCCACCCACTAAAGCAGCACAGAACCTGAAAAATATAAAAGCCAAAACCTGGGGCATCAGCATAGATGAAGTGTGCTGTGTGTTTAATTTGTTTAGTCTGTGAACTTGCTGTGCAGAGGTGTAGAACAAGCTTCAAACGCTCTGAAGCCTCAGCCCTGCTGTCTGCAGGAGCAGTGACAACACCTCTGATTGTCCCCACCTTCGTTCCTTGGTGTTCCTTTGTAGTTCAGCCAACTGTTCCCTCTTTCTTGTGCCATTTCTGCTCTTTGTGGAGCTGTTCCCTCAGATTTGCAGCAGTGGTGGCTCCTGTCACGCTGTCACACCGAACCCACACAGCCCAGACGTGCTGCATCCCTCCTGCACCGACACCTCTTCCATCCTGACATTTTGTTCCCAGGAAATGAGGACCTCAGGGGGCATTTGCTGAGGTCTGTGCTGCCAGCAGCCCACACCTTGGTGAATCAGAGCGAGAGCTGAGACACAGTTTCTCACCTCTGAGATGATTTCTCACCTCCCCCGGAGCTCAGCAGTTAAAATTTGTGAATATAGGAATTTTTTTTTTTAATTTTTTTTTTTCATTTTAAATGTTGCCCTCTGGCAGTGGATGCTGCACCTTCCCCCTGCCCTAAGGACAGATGACAGCCCAGCTGGAGGGGCAGGGAGGTCATTAGCTGGGGCTGGTGGTGGGAGCCCTGCTGTGCTCCTGGAGCTGTGGCCAGATGAACGAGCCCTCGATCCATCTGTGGCTTGGGCTCTCCATGGATCTCCTGCCGTGGTGCCAGGCTGCCAGATGGGCAAGGACAGGCCACAGGCAGCTCCAGGGAGGATCTGTGCTCCATTCCTGCCTGGCAGGTGCCTTGCCCACGTCTGTGCCACGCTGCCAGCTGACCGCTGCGTGTTGCAGAAGGTTTGTGGCTCCTGTTGCCATGCTGTGCTGTTTGGTGGTGCCAGGTGTGGCTGGTTGGCCTGGGATGTGATTCCTGGACGAGCTGGGAGTGGTAGGAAGGTGCCAGAGGAGAAAAGGAGGCTCAGGGGGGCCCTTGTGGCTCTGCACAGCTCCTGCCAGGAGGGGACAGCCGGGGGGATTTTTGGGATCTGCTCCAGGGAACAGGGACAGGACAAGGGGAAACCATCAGGGCAGGTTCAGGTTGGATATTTGGGAAAAATTATTCATGGAAAAGGTGGTGAGGTGTTGGGAGGAGCTGCCCAGGGAGGTTTGGAGTGCCCATCCCCGGAGGTGGCACTCAGAGCTCTGGGCTGGGGACAGGGTGGGCACAGCTTGGATGGGCTGGGAGAACATTTCCAACCTCAGAGATTTTGGGATTCTCTTCCTCATTGTGGGAAGCCTGAAGGAAAATGCTGCAAGGTGGGAGAAGGAAAGAGGAAAGGGAGAGGCTTCAAAGGCAAAGATTCTCCTCAGTTTGTTCCAAACTGGTTTGAACAGGGCTTGGAGCAACCTTGTGTGCTGGAAGGTGGCCTTAAACATGAGCTCTGAGCTGGGGGAGCACCTCCTGCCATTGTGGGATGTTTCTTCAGCCAAGAGGGAGAACTGGGACAGCTTTTCAGGAGCTGTTGCAATTCCTGGGATCTGCCTTGGCAGAGGCAGTGATGCTGCACAAGGTCATTAGTGGCAATTAGCACGGATTGTCTTTGAGGGACCTTGTGCACTCAACATTTGGCACCTCGGTTCATCTTGTGCTGCACGCAGAGGAGAGTCAAGGAATAATTTATGTCCTGGCTGCAGCAGGCTGTGTGTGCTGGGATAAAAGCCCTTCCTGCCATATGCCACGATTTGGCTTCAGCAAAGCTGGGAATTGTTAAATTCCCATCAATCACGTCAGGTCCCAGAGCTTTGGGTTTCACCAACCTGACAGTGACCCCGGGAGGGAGGGACAGACTTTGTGACAGGGCCTGTTGTGATGGTTTGAAACTAAAAGAGGAGAATTCAACCTAAATTGAAGGACAAAATTATTTATTGTGAGGGTGGTGAGGCACTGGAGCAGAGGAGCTGTGGCTGCCCCTGGATCCCTGGCAGTGCCCAAGGCCAGGCTGGACAGGGTTGGAGCAGCCTGGGATGGTGGAAGGTGTCCCTGCCATGGCAGGGGTGGGATGGGATGGGATGGGATTTGAGCTCCCTTCCAACCCAAACCATTCTGGGATTATTCAGAGTTAACATCAGGTAGGTCATGGCCCAGTTCCCTCCCAGTGAATGTGTTACAAACAAGAAAAATAAGTGTAACTTAAACCAGCCAGTGGGATTTGTATTTATGCAGCCCTTCCTGAAGGGGGTCACACCCCAGCAGGGCTCCTGAGCCCAGGAAAAATTCACTTTCCTTGGATGTGCCCCAAAATACAGCTATTTTAAATTAAATATATTATTTTATTAAATTATTATAATTAATTCTATCTAATATTATATAATCAATATTTTATAATATGTAATAGTATAATATATAATAATAACGCTGTATAATATATAATTAATACATTATATGTTATGTGATAATTGTAGAATATATAATAACTATTATATAATGATTACTGGATCATTATTATTTATTATTTAATATTAAATTTAATAGAACAAAGCTTATGGGGCCAACACCATCACCTGGTGATGGCACATGCTGCATGTGGAGTTCAGGGGGGCTGTGCTGGTTTAGCCTGATTCAAACTCCACTATAAAACATGACCTGTTCCTTAATGTGCTTCACAGGGATCCAGAGCAGGGTTTTGTGCCTCATCTCCATCTCTGGGAAAAAGCTTTTAACCTTGGTAAAACATTTATGAAATCAGTAATTATTTTATTGCAGCCATTTGATTTAAGCAGATGACATGGTCTGGGATCTCCCAAGTTGATTTGCAGTTACGGTTTGAAGGAGCCAGGAGATCTCAGAGTACAAAGAATGTCACAAATGTGTGTCCAGAGTGGGATTTAAGGCCTGATTCTGCCTCCTGCATTTCTCCTGGGTGTCAGGAATATGTGGAGTGATTGATTCCTTCAGCATGAGTTTGGTGGAGTTGGACTCTGAGCGTTTCTGTGCAGTTGGAAGGTAATTTATGTAACACTTTATGTAACAGCTTGCTGCCTTCACCACTCTGCATGTGCAGAAATACATCAACCAACCTCTTCCTGAAGGAGAATATTCTAAAAGCAGGTGCTCTTGGTGGCTGCAGAGCCCTGCAGCAAAAAATAGGGGTTTGTTCTGGGGCAGGGTTGATGTAGAGATGATTATTTTGGATCCCTGTCTTCTGAGTGGCAGATATTATGGTCTGGTGTTAAACACATGAGACATCGCTGGTCCTAGAGGGGATGTGGAGATAATCCAAGGCAGGGAGAGCTGGGAATGTTCCCCTGGAGAGGAGAAGCTCCAGGGAGAGCTCAGAGCCCCTGGCAGGGCCTGGAGGGGCTCCAGGAGAGCTGGAGAGGGGCTGGGGACAAGGGATGGAGGGACAGGAGCCAGGGAATGGCTCCCACTGCCAGAGGGCAGGGATGGGTGGGATGTTGGGAATTGGGAATTCCTGGCTGGGCTGGAATTGCCAGAGCAGCTGTGGCTGCCCCTGGATCCCTGGAAGTGTCCAGGGCCTCTGTAGGGCACACAGGTCCCTCCTTGGTGGCTCTCCACGTTGGAAGTGCTGGTGGCAGCTCAGAGCTCCTGGTGCTGCTCCACCTGGGCTTGAGAGAAAGATGGGAAGGACAGACCTGGGCAGGCTTTGCTTAATGAGCTGCTCGTCCTTTGTGTATTCAAAACTGGTTGTGAGTTTAAATGGAAACATCTTTAAGTAAAGCAAAGCCTCCAAGGGAAAGGAACAGGCCCTGGAACTTCTGGGACTCAGCCCTTTGCCTTGGAAAAACAAAGGGAAAAAAGGAAAAAGCTGTTGTGAAATGCAGGAAAACCTGGTGGGAAGAAATGCTGATGTCTGACTCTAAGAAGGCTGAATGATTTCTTTATTATGACTATAGTATAATACATTAATATACTATTTAAAAGAGATACTAAAACTACAAACCTACTTTTCTAACTACCAAATCTAACTCACAACTTGGAACCCTCTCCAGAGTCCAGCCCCAGGTGGGTTGGATTGGCCACCAGGCTCAAACAATCCTCGCCAGAATCCAACCAAGCAATCACCCCAGGTAAACAATTCTCCAAACACATTCCACATGGAAAAAACAAGGAGCAGAAACAGAAATTATTTTCTTTTTCTTTCCTTTTTGCTCCTCTATGAAAAAATCCTGAGAGAAAGAAGAATATCCCTGCGACACAAAGCCACTGGAAAAAGCCCAAATTTCCCTTTTTAGGGTTATTTTAAAACCCCTGGGTCTCTGTGACATTTGTGTGCAGACCCTTTGTCCTTGTGAGGAGCCACCAGAGCCTCCTGGCAGTGCCCGTGCTCCGAGGCTGGAGGTGAGGGCACAGGGGCTGGGTGGGACAGACAGGACAAAGGACACCCCTGGGACAAATCCAGGCTTGTCCTGTGCCTCTGGATTGTCAGTCCAGAGGGTCGTGGCAGGGACACTCAGGCTGACCACCTGGCAGCTAATTAAAATGAGGGTTAATGAGCTCAGGCTCACTGGGCTAATCCTCCTGGGCCAGATCTGCTGTGCATCCAGCTCTGTGGGGTGGACAGCCCACGGAGGGGACAAGAGGACACGGCCTCAAGTTGCACCAGGAGAGGTTTAGGCTGGATATTAGGAGAAAGTTTTACCCAAAAAAGGGTTGTCCAGTCACAGCACAGCTGTGGTGGAGTCCCCATCCCTGGAGGGATCTAACAGCCACGTGGATGTGGCACCTGGGGACAAGGATCAGTGGTGGCCTTGGCATCCTCAGCACCACCTCATGTTACACCTCTATCTGTGGCTCTTTTCCTCCTTAGCCTGATTTTTCTTTTTTTTTTTTTTTTTTCTTGAAAGCACTTTCCCCTAAAAAACCCCACAGCTATTACTGAAGTAAATGTGAATTATCCCCCTGGTATTTCCTGGGTTCTTCACTTCTCCATAAATGATCATGAATGGTTCAGTGAGCCCAGCACGGCTTCCCTGGTGACACCAGGATGGATTGCTCTGCTCCAGTGGTGGGGATGGAACCCCCTCACTCCTCCTTCTCTGTAGAAACACTGACAAGTTCTTCATTACTTCCTAATTAGCCAGTCATCCCTTCTTATTAAAGATTAATTTTTTTTAAAGGCAGTCATTATCTCAGCTCTTCCAAGGGTTATTGATTTATTCTTCTTTTTTTATTAATGGATCTACAACCTCCTCATAATCCATCCAGTGTAGTGGCTTCCATGCCTCTCATCCTCCTTTAACACCATTAATGTAGGAAATAGATGTATTAAAAAAATTTAAAGGTTTGATAAAATGTTCATATAGTATGTATTTGTATGTAAATTTTGAGATAAGAAATGGTAACTTAGAAGTTATATGGAATAGGATAGGTATTGTTGAGAGAGAAATGGAATTAGAAATAAGTTTGAAAAGGTGGTTTTATAAATAAGTTTAGATATTTTGGAGAGAGGGAATTAGGAAAGATGTATTGTAGTAGGACTTACAAAAAGTAATTTTAGATAATTAACTTTAAAGCATTTACAACATAATGTAGCTAAAGCTGATAGGCCAAGAAATGCTTATAGTGTATTATAATTAGGAAATAGTTGGCTTCTGGTAGTAATAACATAAATTATAACATCTGCATTGTCTCACCCTTCACACAAAACTGAAAATGGAACAAAAGTTCTTAAAATGCCTCTCAGTTACCCCATCTCTGGGTCAGAAAAGGGAATCATCCAGCACATTCCCAATCTCCTGCTGCCTTCAATGCTTTTATCACTCAGTGCCTCCCTCTGAGCTTTATTTTCCTTGGGAATTTTAGTGTGGGTTCCCAGGTGGCCACTTCCAAACACCTTCTGAGCTTGAGGGATTGGGATTTCCAAGGAGAGCTTGGGTTTGTTTTCCTGTGGCCATTCCAGCCCCCAGCCAGAGGAGGAGAAGGTTGTGCCATTCCTCCTGTGCCCAGTCTGCTCCCTGTCTAGGTAGGATTTCTGTTTATTCTCAGTCTGGGAATGAGATGCTTTTCCCTCTCTGTAAATCCAGCTCTCTCCATGGTTTGGAGTCTCTGTAATCCAGGCTGCCTTTTTGGGTTTCTGCAGCACCAAATGCAATCTGGTTGCTGTCACATTTTGGGATTAATCCCAAATTTAACCCTCTCCAACCTGGGAGGCTTGCATCCAGCTGCAGGGGCTCAGAGCCCAGCGCCTGGAGGAAGGAGTTAACAGAGAAGAAAAGCTGAATTACTGTGTTTTCCCTGTGATTGCCTGCATTGGAGATGAGATCTGAGCTTCCTAGGTGTGTGTTTCTGGCAGCATCCAGCCGTGGTGAGCGGTGCATTCCCAGTGCTCCAGTATCCATGGTGACAGGAAGGTTTTTCTGAAGTGCAGCTTTGAAGGAAATGTGAAATCCTGGTCCTTGGACCTTCCCTTCAGTCTGTTGCAGAGAACTCCCAAGGGCAGAGCAGGACTGGGTGAGCCCAAGGGGTCTGGAGTGGCCCTGCTCAGCTTTGTCCCCACCATGAAACCACAGTGGGTGACGAGGTGGGAGCAGCTCTGCTCAGGCAAAGATGTTCCTGGCAGGAAAATGCTCCTTTTTTTTCAGTCACACAGCTTTGGTCATAAAAAACTTTGGATTAGGAGGGACCTCTGAGAGCTCAGCCTTCTGCCCAGAAACAGCAGCAGTAACTGAAGGAGAGTTTTCCACAGTGATTTGGGTTGGAAGGGACCACAAATCCCATCTGGTGCCACACCTGCCATGGCAGGGACACCTCCCACTATCCCAGGTGGCTCCAAGCCCTGTCCAGCCTGGCCTTGGGCGCTTCCAGGCATCCAGGGGCAGCCACAGCTTCTCTGGGCACCCTGTGCCAGGGCCTGCCACCCTCCCAGCCAGGAATTCCTTCCCAACATCCCATCCATCCCTGCCCTCTGGCAGTGGAAGCCATTCCCTGTGTCCTGCTGAGAGCTCCACATCTTTCAGGCTGCCTGGAACCTTCCAGAGGCTCCTGGCTGAAAGCACAGATCCGAAATGATGCTCTCCAGGGAGCATTTCCCATCCTGTTGGAGGGGGAAGAAATGCAGCAGAAAAGACCAGGTGATCCATATTTTCCTCCTCCTCCTTCCTGCTGCTGTGTGAATCCAGCGAACTTTATTAAAAGCAGCATAAAATTAGTGCTAATTAGGTGACGTCCCGCTGCTGGTGAGCAGAGCAGAGATGTGGCAGGGGCTGTGCTGAGCAGGTGGATCAGTCAGGTGGGCAGAGCTGCTCTTTGCTGGAGAGGTGAGGGGGAGCTCAGGGATGCTGTGGGAGTGCTCAGGTCCCTGAAATGTGTTTTGCTGCTGGCTCTGGGCATCCTGGTCACACAGAACATCTCGGGAGCTTTCATGTGTCGCTTTTGAGCTCGTCAGGCGCTCACGGTGGAACACGAGCTTTAAAGCACTGGCTGAGAGCAATGCTGAGTGAAACACCAAAAAGAATGTTTTAAGAGAACCCACATGCTCCTAAAAACATTCCAGAGAAGCAGAGGTCAGGTCAGTGGTGGTGGATTTTCCTGCAGAGATGATGGTGGTGATGTGCAGGGGTTTATTTGGTCAAGTCGGTGGAAGGGCTCAAAGGAGAACACAAAAACCACCCCGGAAAGGTGCTCTGAGTTGTCCTGAATATTGGGAAAATTCACAGAATCCACAGAATCACTGGGTTGGAAAAGACCCTCAAGATCATCGAGTCCAACCCAGCCCCAGCACCTCAACTCAGCCCTGGCACCCAGTGTCACATCCAGGCTTTGTTAGACACACCCAGGGATGGTGGCTCCACCACCTCCTGGGCAGAACATTCCAGAACTTCATCACTTGTTCATACCAGCCCAGCCTCAGCTGGAGGATGGTGGTGGTGTGGGGCACCCCGGGGTGGGGATGATTGCAAACCATGGAAGATGAGACCTCAGGAAAAAGCAGCAAGCTGGGCATGCACTGAGAGGAGGCTGGAGAGGGGATTGGGATGGTCTTCAAGCCTCAAGCAGGCTGGTGGAAGTTTTGTGTTCCCATGGGAGCAGTAAGAAGTTTGGCCCTTCAGTCCTAGCAGTGGAAATGTGGTTAAATTTACCCTTTCCCCACTTTGGGAGTGGGAATTTTGGCATGTGGGCTATGCCAATGAATGGGTGCCAATGACCCCAGAGAGCAGCTCCCTCAACAGGGAATAGCCACAATCCCATCAGGAATGGGAAGGATGGCCTGAGGTTGATTTAGAGTTGGGCTAAGGATAGAAATAACCAAATGCAGGCTGCACTCATAAAATCATGGAATGGTTTGGGTTTGATATGACCTTAAAAGTTACCCAGTCCAGCCCCTTCCATGCCGCTGCTGTTCCACTTCACACCCCAGGCTGCTTTTCACTGTGGCACGTGGTTAAGAGAAGCAGCCAAAAGGAACACACAGAGAAATCCAAATTTTGTACTTCTCTAGGATTTAGGGTGTGTCCAGGGTAAGATTTGAGTGGGAGAGGAGGCACCTTTTGTTTGGCTCCTTCCCTTGGGAAAGGCAGACAAGATTTTGGGTACAGCAGCCCATCCTTGGAGGCTGCAGCACTGAGGATTCATTAGGAAACTCCAGGAGATGAGTGCAAAGCCACTTTGGGGGATGCTGGAGGATATTTGTGCTCCTTCCTGTCCAAGGGAAGTTCTGTGTGTCCACAGCCAAAGGGAATGAGATGCCATCTCCCATCTGTGCCTCTGCAAACCTCCCTTGAGCTAAATCCATGAGTAAATTGTGTCAAACCCCAGTTTTGGGCAGCGGCCAAAGAGGCAGAGGGCTGTGAAATGAGGAGCTGGGATGGTGGAGATCCGTGGTTTGGATGGCCAGGGACGTCCTGCACAGGGGTGCTGTGGCTGTGGGACCTGCCTGGTGACAGCCAGGACATCAGCCACCACCTCCTGCTGCCTGGAAGGTGCAGTTGTGCCTTGGTGAGAAGCACCTGAGGCCTCCTGAGACCGAGACTGCCCCAGACCTGGCACTGGGAGAGGTGCCCAGTGCCACAGTGCTCACCTGTGGCAGAGCAGGGCTGGATTCCAGACCTGCTGGGTGCCACATCAGGGACAGGTTCAGGAGGAAGGGGCTTCACTGAGCTGCCCTCTGTGGTGGGACTTGATAGGGTCATGGAATCCCAGAATGTTTGGGTTTAAGGAGCCTTAAATCCCATCCCATCCCACCCCTGCCATGGGCAGGGACACCTTTCACCATCCCAGAGTGCTCCAAGCCCTGTCCAGCCTGGCCTTGGACACTTCCAGGGCAGCCACAGCTTCTCTGGACACCCTGTGCCAGGGCCTCAACCCCCTCACAGGGAAGAATTTCTTCCATATATCAACCCTAAATTTCTCATCTTTCAGCTTAAATCCATTCTACCTTGTCCTGTCCCTCCATCCCTTGTCTCCAGTCCCTCCCCAGCTCTCCTGGAGCCCCTGCAAGGGGCTCTGAGCTCTCCCTGGAGCCTTCTCCAGCTCCCCCAGCCTTCATGGTCACCACCCAGCCACTCACAGCCATGGGATGTGTTCCTTTCCCTTATTGCCTCAGTGATCACTCAGAACTGCAGAATCCAATACAATTTGCATTTCTAGGCAATTAAATGTCGAAGCAAAGTCAAGATGCTGGCGAGCTGTCAAGGCTGTTCATGGCTGAGGCTGACTCCAGCTCCCAGAGGGTAATTAAAGCTGTAGGACAAGACAAAAGGATGGTCAGCACACTCCCTGCAGGAAGAGGAATTGCCCCACAGGGCTCTCAGCCCTGGGTTAGGGCCAGGACTGGGACAAAATATCAAATCACTGTTTATGCAGTTAATCAGGTTTAAATTTAACTCCAAACAATGTAATCAGATTTAAAGACTTAATGCAGTAATGGGATGGGAGAGCTGAAGTGTGAGTAACCACTGGAGTGGGGAGGCACTAATGGGATTGGAGCAGATGGAGTGGAATTTTTAAGGCAGAAAGCACCAGATCTGCAGTGTGCACATTCCTGGGTGTTGGGCAGTGCCTGGATGGAGATGGAGGAGAAGCTCCTTGGTGCTCACAGGCAGTGGTGACCACATCTGTGTATTCCTGTGCTAATTCTACCCCAAAAACTGGGTGTGCCCATCCCCTGACAGCTTCGTGGCCTTGGGTTTGTCCACAGCACCTTTATCCTGTACAGGACACAGATCTTGATCCGTGAGATCATAACCTAAATCTTTGCTTCCATGTTTTCTTCATCCACCATGGAGGAAAGCTGTGTCTAAGGGGACAGTGTTTGCCTGCTGGGACTTCCCTCACCACTTACAGGAACGTCCTCCAGATTTTTTTTGAGTAAAAAGATGCAGCAGTGATTTGTGTCCTTCAAACACAGCAGGACCCAACCCTTTCCCCAGCACTCACCTGGCTGGAAATGGTTTTAGGTTGGAAGTGATTTAAGTTGGGACTGGTTTAGTTTGGAAGTGGTTTTGGTGGAAGTGGATTGGGTTGGGAATGGTTTGGGTTGGGAGAAGTGGTTTGGGTTGTCCTGATTCTCCACCCTGATGTCTGTGCAGGGCTGCAGCACCTCCTCTCAGGGACACAGCCTAAAACATGGAGAGTGAACCTCATCACCAACTCACTCAACAAGTGGATATTTGGAGTTTTTACTTTGTCCTTACCTCGTTTGCCCCTCTCTGTGCCTGTGGGGGAGCAGCAGCTCCTGGCTGAGTGTTTCTCAGCATCCCTGTGACAGCTCCTGGAGTTCTGTCTGTGCTTTCAAAGGGACCTGTGTCAGGTGCTGGCAGGGAAAAGCTAAGATCATTTTCTGTTGATCATTAATGAAGCAAACCAGGAATTAATTGGACAAAATCAAAGGGCTGTTACAAGGTGCTTACATTTTTTTCTCCCCAAAAAGCAAAGCAAAGACTGGATCCTATATCAAAGCACGGACAGAGAATCCTTAATACATCCTGACAGTCAGGAGCAGCCCAGGACATCCCACAACTCTGGTGTTTGTTCAGTCCAAATACCAGGGACAGCCAAGAAAGTCACATTAGTGATCCACACTGAGTGTCCCTGAGGGCAAAACTGGCCTTGCTCAGCTTGGACTTGATCATCCTGGAGGTCTTTTCCAACCTTTTAGTGATCCTAGGATTCATCAAGGAGTCCTCCTGGAGCAGCCCTTTTCCAGGGGGATGAGCTAAACCAAGGTTGATCCCACTCAGTGCTTGAGGTGTGGAAGGTCACTGCAGCTCTGATGGAACCTGGTGACTTCCTCTGGTGTCTCCATGGGTTTGGAAAGCTGTTTTCTCTCAGGCCACTTGGGTTTGTGTCTTCTGCTGGGCAACTTTTGCACTCCTGGTTTGCCCCTCATAGAAATGGGATCAAAGAGAAATGAGATGCTGGAATTTGGGGGTTCTGCTCATCCAGGCTTCTCCCAAATCCTGCTGAGGAACCACTGCAGGCTGCAGGGCAGCAGCTGGCCTGGCCTGGGAGCCAGGGAATGGCAGGTTTGAGGGAGCACAAGGATTCACAGTAGGAGCAAAACACTCTGCTCCAACCCAAAAACCACTTCCAACCTAAACCAATTCTAACCCAAACCACTCCCAACCTAAATCACTTCTTCCAACATAAACCACTTCTTCCCAAACGACTTCCATCAAAACCAATTCCAACCTAAAGCACTTCTTCCAACATAAACCTCTTCTTCTTCCCAAACCACTTCCATCAAAACCAATTCCAACCTAAACCATTTCAGCAGTGGGTGACCTGTCCCTACATCATCCCAGGCATTCCAGCCAGGCCCTCATCCACATGGCTCCTAGCAGCAGGTCTGCAGCCCAGACTTGTTCTTTCACAGCTCTGACATAACTATTATGTCCCTCAAAATCCATGCCAAGAGAAGAGTTGTTGGTTTTTACCCTAAATCTCCTGCTTCCAGGAGATTCCAGTGCAGGGCTTGGCGACCAAATAATTTTTAAAACATTAAAAATCTCCTTGCAGGGATGATCCCCCCCAAAGCTGGGGGTTGCTCGGGGTGTAGGGTGAGGGGCTCTGGGCAGCCAGCTGGCCTAGGCAAGTACAGATGGATGACAGACATTGCTACTGATAATAAAAGGGTTTTAAAATCACGGGGATTTGGGGAGTTAGAAGGAGAGTTAGGCTTAGCAGGCCCTGGGAAATACCCTTGGAAAGTATTGGCCTTTTATTTGCTAGAACTGCACCTGTGTAACCAGTATATGATAAATGATATAATTGTTAGATGCAATGATTGTTTAGAAGTTAAATATAATTACTGTTTAATAGTAAAAATAATCATAAAAAACTGTGGTCAGGGGCTTGAGAAAGATCACAAGAAATTCATGCTTGAATAAGATCAATGTATACAATAGAACAATATAAGTTTAATAATATGTAACTTATATAATGATAGAATATAAAATACGCTCAGCTCGAAAGCCATGTCAGAGTCAGATTTGGGTCTGTACCCCTGATTCCCAGGGCTCTACAATAAAAGCACCTGCATATAATCATATTCAGTGATTGTGTGTGTTCCTGAATGCCAACACCACTGCTGCAGGATTGTCACTGTCACCAGGCTAAATAAAACCCTAAATGCAGCACGGCCTGGCAGCAGGCAGAGCACCGTGCCCAGGGCCAGGGCATCCCACAGTGAAAGGGTTTTAGTAAGGTCATGCTTGAAAAGCATCTCTCCTTGTTTTATTTGCAGGCTGGAGCTTTTGAATCCGTCTTGCCTGCTGAGGGAACACAGTGCCCCTGTGTCTGCCTGAACAAAGCCAGGCCAGGGCCATCTGTGCACCCCAGGGACAGCTCACAGGGCTGGGGCTTCAGCTCTGCCTGGCCACTGCCAGCTTCACCCCACGGGCACTTCAGGGCACCCTAAGCTGTGAGGAATTTGGAAATAATTCCAGTTATTTGTAATAAATTTTTACAATTTATTTTTCTTCTACACAGGCAGGAAGGGTGAGTTGGGCTCACATCTTCACCGCATGGTTCAGAAGGTCACAAGACCCCTTTTAAGGAGTTATTGCCCAATAAAACACTGCCAACAAAAATATTTATGTTTTTGACCCAGTCCTTAAATATTTCACCTTATGGAGCCGTGCTACAGTGTGAGCTTTCTTAGCCAATCACGTTGTGGCACACAAACTACAGTTCTGCTTTCTAAACTCCTTGTTAACCTTTGTAACCACTTTTATTTTTCTATATCTTAAACTTTCTAAAGTTGTAAAGTTTCTATTTAAAACTATTCTATTTAAAACTCTAAACTTTCTTGTTAATTTAACGTCTCTCTGCGTTAAACTACAAATCCACATTCTCAATTCTAGCACCTCAGTTTGGGAGCCTTTCCCAAGGTCCCAAATCAAATCCTGGGTTTAATTCTAAGTTTTGGCTCACAGGCCCAAAGCTCTGAGAATTCCCTGGATTTCAGATTCGAACACTAAGGAAGCAAAAAACCCCTCAGACACTGGGGAGGGGCTCAGGCCCAGAAATGGACACGGATTTAGCCACGTGTGGAAGGGGTAGGGCAGAGGGCTGAGCTCCTGAAGCCTCCAAACTTAACAACAAAATGTTTAAAGATTAGTTAAAAAACATAAATATCTTTATTAACAGTGCTTTATTAGTCAATAAATCCTTAAAAAAACTTGTGAGTAGGGGTCTTGTGACCTTCTGAACCATACTATAAAGATGTGAACCAAACTCACTCTTCATTACCTATATAAAAAATAAAAAAAATAAATCACATCATCTAAAAAAACTCAGAGATCCCATCTCTAACTCATTCAAAATTCCTTCAAAAATCCCCATATCTCCCCCCAGCCCTGCCTGGCAGAGGGGATGTGAGGTTTTTTCCCAGCTGAATTCCCCACTGCCTCCATCCTGCCTTGGTCCCAGTCCCTTCTGGAGCAGGATTTCCCAGTGCCAGCTTTGGGAGTGGGAGTTTGTTCCTGCACAGGGACAGGGGCTGGAAAGGAGATGGCTGCAAGGGCTGTATCTTTTGGTTTTTTTTCCAGGAGGACCCACCAGCTGTAGGATGAACAGGAGTGGGTGTAGAGGCATCCCTTCCTGTTCCAGAGATGCAGGGACCCCTCTGGGATGAATTCCATGGCGATGATGCTGCCCCAGGATAATTCCCTGTGCAGGTGCCTGCCCCAGAGATCCAGGTGGTGTGCAGGATCATCTCTGCACATCCCAGCTGCTCTCCAGGCTGTGCCAGGAGCATCCAGCCCCGATGGATGCCCCATCCAACCTGGCCTTGAGCTGCAGAGGGGCTGGGGACAAAGGATGGAGGGACAGGAGCCAGGGAATGGCTCCCACTGCCAGAGGGCAGGGATGGGTGGGAGATTGGGAAGGAATTCCTGGCTGGGAGGGTGGGGAGGGGCTGGCACAGGTGCCCAGAGCAGCTGTGGCTGCCCCTGGATCCCTGGCAGTGTCCAAGGCCAGGTCCCTGCAGGATCCAGGACACGGCGCTGTCTGACCCCTCAAGTCTCAAGGAGCAGCTCCCTCATGGAGCTGCTCTCCCAGGGGTTGTTCCATCTGAGGATTTACATTTCATCTTCCTCCTGCACATCCCAGATTCCCTGGGGTAACTGCAACAAAGGAGGAGAACCAAGGCCCCTGTTGAATGCAGCAGGAGAGTGGGATCCATTCCTAAAAATTCCTTTTTCTCCTAGTTTGCACCCAGGAGCTGTGCTCACAAACCTGCCTCTGTCTGTGTGTGTCCTTCTCATGACAAGTGTAGGCGCTTCCTTGATTTGTTGCTTGATTTGTTGCTTGATTTGTTGTTTGATTTTCAGCTTTCTGGCAGGCTGGGATCACTTCTTCTTGTGGAAAACCAGGGAAGCCTGAGCTGGAGCCGTGTCAGATGCTCAGCAGCAGAGTGGTGGAGCTTTGGCAGAGGGATCATTCAGAGCCCTGGCCTGTTCCTGTCACCTGCTCTGGCTCAGTTACAGATATTTGCAGCTGAGATTGCAGAACCACAGAGGCAAGGAATGGTTTGGGTTGGAAGGGATGTTCAGGACCATCTCATTCCATCCCACTTCCCCCGAGTCCAGGTTGCTCCAAGCCCCATCCAGCCTGGCCTTGAGCTGGAGAGGGGCTGGGGACAATGGATGGAGGGACAGGAGCCAGGGAATGGCTCCCACTGCCAGAGGGCAGGGATGGGTGGCAGATTGGGAATTGGGCTGGGCTGGAATTGCCAGAGCAGCTGTGGCTGCCCCTGGATCCCTGGCAGTGCCCAGGGGCAGGTTCAGCCCAGGCTGCAGCTCCTGGTTTCTTTCCAGAGGCAGCCTTGAATCCAAAAGTCAGGCCCTGGAGCCAAAAGCCAATTAACAGCAGTTTAGCTTCATCAACTTCCTGACTGAATGCAAGTTTTAATTAAACATCCCATTTTAATTAGGCAGCCATCACGTACAGAGGACTGGCCTCAAGATTCAAAGGCTGCAGGTTCTGTGCTTTAATTGCAAGAAAGACTCACATGAGTTCAGCTTCAGCATCTGTGACAGCTCCTCATCCTTTGGAGGGCAGGAGCAGCAGAGCTGGGAGCAGCTCCTGCCCTGCCATGGTGTTCCTCTCCTCTTGCACTTCCAGAGGGATGCTCCAGTGGAAGAACTGCCTGGGAGGTGGCTTGGCTGGAAGCAGAGAAGAGGCAGGGGCTGGCTGGGGTGTCAGAGCAGGTACTGAGCTCTCGGTGTGATGCCAAGAGCTCTTTTGGGGTGAGTTTTGCCAAGTTTGGTGTTCAGCCAGCAGCTGAACGTGTGCCCAGGTGGGCAGAGAGGCCAAAGGCACCTGGCTTGTACCAGGCACGGTGTGGCCACAGGAGCAGGGCAGTGCCTGTCCCCTGTGCTGGCACTGCTGAGGCACCTCCAGCCCTGGGGACAGCTCTGGGCCCCTCCTGGAAAGGACACGGAGGGGTTGGAGCGTGTCCAGGGAAGGGAGCAGAGCTGGGAAGGAGCTGGAGAGTTCCTGAGGGAGCTGGGAAGGGGCTGGAGAGTTCCCGAGGGAGCTGGGAAGGGGCTGAGCCTGGAGCAAAGGAGGCTCAGGGGCCCTTGTGGCTCTGCACAGCTCCTGACAGGAGGGGACAGCCGGGGGGGGGGTCGGGCTCTGCTCCAGGAACAGGGACAGGACAAGGGGAAACCATCTCAGGTTGCTCCAGGGTGGGTTCAGGTTGGATATTTGAGAAGATTTCTTTGTGGAAAGGGTAGTTAGGCACTGGAAAAAGCTTCCCAAGGCAGTGGTGGAGTCCCCATCCCTGGAGGGATTTAAAATACATGGATGTGGGTGGACGTGGCACTTGGGGACACGGCTCAGTGGTGGCCTTGGCAGTGCTGTTGGACTCCATGATCTCAGAGGGCTTTTCCAACTTCAGCAATTCTGTGATTTAATGATCCTGCCTGGTGCCAGAGCCTGCAAACAAGCTGGCTTTGAAATAGGACCGAGTTCCTCACCGCTGCTGGTGTCCAACACCAGTGAAGTGAGGCTTGTCCAGATGGAGCTGTCACACCCATCCAGCACGCAGTGCCTCCAAAAATAACCAGCCCGGCCCCCTCCTCACCTCACAGGCAGCCTGCATGAGCTCCATCACTGGCAGCTGGGTTGTACAGGAGGAAAACCAGAGCACTTCTGACGATGCAGAGTTAAAATGATGCTTTTCTCTGTTTTTTGGAGCCTGCTCAGCTCTCCTGAGCCTTCATCCTTCTGCACCGGCTGCTCTCATCCCTGGGCTGGGACAAGGGAGAATCAGAGACCGACAGAAATCCCTTTGTCAGCCTGGGAAGGAGGAGGGTTATGGAGCTATTAGTGAGCACAAAGAGAGGACAGATTCCCTCCTAAGTGCTCTGGGGACAGAGAGATTAAAATGCTTAGCTCCCATTAATGCTAATGTGAATCACCGAGGTCTCTTCTTACTGCCTTGGACTGAGAGCGTTGAGAAAAGAGGGCAGCTTTCCACAAAGAATAAATTCCCTTGATTTTAAGGCACCAGTAAATGGGATTTTTCTTCATTTCACACTCATTAATTTCCCTGCCTGTGCTGGTTGAGGGTTGGGCTCAGCTCAGCACATGGGAGCTGCCAGGCCCACGGGGTGATGTCCCCAGAGCAGGATTCCCGACCCCAAAAAGCCACAACGATTTTGTTGTCACATGGAGATGCAAAGTGCAGCATTCCAGGATATTCACAGCTCTGGTGGAGGGCTCCAGCAGGAGAGGGACTTTGCACAAGGGATGAAGTGACTGACAATGGCTTCCTGAAGGAGACCCACCTGGAGATGGGGATGCAGCTCCTGCTGGTGAAATGCTGAACTTGGAGCTCCTGTGTCCAGTGAGCAACTGTGCCCACCCCCTACGTAAGAACTGGCCTTAAAACTCTGGAAAAATTACACTTTCCAGACTAAATAATGCTCTTCCCTCACTTGCACTGGAGGCAAAAACAATATCTGGAGCAGAAGGAAGGGCTGAGCTGAGGAAGGGGTGCAGTGAGCCCACAGAAAGGTGTGAAAAATGCCAATCACTTGTATTTAAAATTTTAAAAAGTTTAATAATAATAAAATGGTTATAAAAATAATACTGCAATTAAAGTAATAAAAATTTAGAGTTAGGACAATTGCAAGACAATAAAAAGCAAAAAATTATGGACATCTGGATGTTTTTGGGCACTAAGCTGCCAAAAACATGCATTGGGACCAAAGGAATAACCCTTAAAAGCAATCGGCTGTTGCATATTCATATATCTGATACATGATGCATAAATTCCTTGCAAATTAAGAATTTTTCTGGTTTTTGTCAACTTCTTCCCCTTAATCCTGGTGGTTCCATAAAGACAGGGAGAAGGTGGAAGAATGTTTGTCTTCTGCAATAAGGAGGCTGTAACTCTTTATGTGCCCTGTCACTGTTAGCTCTGTGCAGAGAGTTTCTTGATTATCTCATCTCTTTCTTGAGCTAGTTAAAAAGTACCTTACATAGCATAGTTTCTATATTAACATTATGTCATAACCTAAAAATATATTTAACACACTACTTAAGAGAATTAATACAGCATAACCCTCTAACATTACACATAAAATATTCATTGCAATATTTGCAAAAAGCCAATGATAAAATATGCATTTTTCACACAGGGATGCTCTGGACCATCTTTTTGTGGAGGCTCCAAGCTTGCTGCACCAGGGGAGCTGCTGTGCTGCGAGTCTGGGGGTGCCTGGGGTGAAGGAACAAACACAGGCACCACAGAGCTCTTATTAAATTTTAAGCCCACTTTTAAAAAGCTTTCCCATCAGGAAAGCCTCAAAGAATTATGTTGATCTAAAGATACCCTTTATGAAATTCATGTTAATGGAAAAAAAAAAAAAGCCTTTTAAAGACTTTAAAGTGGAAAAAAAAAAAACAACACAACATGCTGCAATTTTAATGAGGAGCTTGTAAACACAACCAACCCCTGCTGTTTTTTTCCATTAATTGCCTGTGTTATCAGGGACCTGGGCCCTGCAGCAGCACAGCTCTCAGCAAAACACCTTGCTGGGCTTGGGGCATCTCCCCAAACCCAGGAGGGCTGAGGAAGGTGATGGAGGCTTTGGAAGAGGCAGGGCTGGGTTGTCCCTGCGGGCTCTGACCTTGCCTGGGAGAGGGAGGAGGGATGGGGGGACCTGCTGAGCTGATTTAGCAATCCCATTTTTATTAGAGATGCATTCCCTGATTAGCTCCACATCCTAAGGATAAATTACAAAGGAAATGCAGGAAGCACTCGGGTGACATTAAAGTCTCCCAGGGAAGCAGCAGCCAGGTCATTTTCTGGGCCATTATTTTCTGGGCCATTAAAGGGTTGCCAGGGCTCTCCTCGGTAGCAGTGCTGGGTTTTACTCTTGATTTCAGCCCAGCAAGAGCAGAGCCCTTCTCCCCTCTCCCACCTCACTTCCCATCTCCCACGCTGGCACCCAGGGGGGCACAGCACCTCTGGGAAGGGGTGCCAGCCCCGTGCCCACATCCTGATCCCTGGAAGGGTGGGCACAGTAGATTTTTGGAGATCTGGGCACATCCACCACCTTCCCAGCATCTTTCTGTGTCTGCCTCAAAGAAAGATCACCCCCCAAAACCCACGGGGTGTTTGCAGAACAATTTGCAGCCCACAAAAGAGGCAAAATCTCTCCCAGAGGAAAATTGCTGAGGGTGATTTGGCCAGCTCTTGAGATAATCCACACACTGCTGTGATGGCAGAAGGGGAGAGTGGGAAGATTCCCGAGTGAGTGTTCAGAAAGAGCCATCAAAATGAAAAAGAAAAAGCATTTGATGAACATAATGGTTGTTATTACAAAATTCTGCTGCTCAGGGCTGTGGGAGTGTTCCCATCCAAAGGGATAAGGAGCAGTCAGTATTTTGCAGGAAGACCTTTACCTTCTCTTGGATTATGGTGCTACTGAGAGGCATTTTAAAACTTTTATTCTGTTTTCAATCTCATGAGAAGGGTGAGACAATACAGATGTTATAATTCACACCATCACAACCAAAAGACAACTATTTCCTAATTATAATATACCATAAGCCTTTCTTGGCCTATCAGCCTTTGCCACACCATGCTGCAGATGCCTTAAAGGCAATAATCTAAACTCACCCCTCATGAGTCTTACTACAATACATCTTTCACAGTTCAATTTCTCCAAAGTATCTAGTCTTTTTCAGCAAATCCATCCTTTAAAAACTTGTTTCTAGCTCCATTTCTCTCTCAACAATCTCTGTCCTATTCCACAGCATTTCTAAGTCAACATGTCTTATCTCAAAGTTCACATACAGATACACACTATATAAACTTTCTGTTAAGCTTTAAGAATTTTCTGTTAATCCATTTCCCCCAACCTTCACTTTCAGGAGGCTTTGGGTGATTTTCAGTCTGGCTCGGGTGGCCTGACCTGTGTTCCCAGCAGACCTGGGTCAGACCCTAAAGCATTTTTGGTGATTCCTTGGAGGACACAGATCCAGGGGAGGGAGCAAATGTCTCACTGGGAGAGCGAGGATGGATGTGGCTTGTCCCTGATCACCCAGGGAAGCCTGTGGAGGAGGTGGACACTGAATATCTGCTTCCCAAAGCCAGGGTATGATGGTTAACCCTCCTTTTCCTCTCCTTGCACTCAGGCACACCTTGGTGGGATGCTGCAGCCCATCCCCAGCCCAAACCCCACACAATCCTGTCTCTTTGCTGAAAACCATTAGATAGGCCCATTTCAGATCAAATTAAATCCTCATCTGGTCTCTTTCACCTCGTGGGCACCTCGTCCATCAGCTGCATTGCAAGAGCTCTGATCTGGGTGTGCTGGGAGAATCTGCCACCTTTCCACAGCTTGCCTGTTAGCAGAGCAAGGTCTGTGCAGATGACTGAAGTTGTCCATGTTGCTTTCATTTTTCCTTTGTTTCCATGGATTTTCCTGATTGTTACAAGCTCTGTTTCTGCCTGTTAGTTCCATTACTTCCGAGTGCTTGAGAGGGACCTCTGTAGAGTCAATTATATTTGTGCTGGGGGATGGATGAGTCCTGGACATGGAAATGACCTTGCTCTTTGCTTCCCCTGCAGAGCCAGCTCTCCCAGGCCCTGAATGGATTGTCAGACAGAGCCAAGGAGGCAAAGGAATTCCTGGTCCAGCTCCGCAACATGGTGCAGCAAATCCAGGTACTGAGTCTCCAGGCTGAGAAGCTGCCCCTTCCCCCCAGGATGAGCCATCCCCTGTCCCTCTCCCCAAGCTTGCTTGGGTGGGTGCTCTCCCAAAGGAACCTTGTTTTCCATAATGCTCCCCTGAACCCTCCCCAAAACTGCTGCTCCTGGCATTGTGGAGGGAACAGCAAAGTCCTGAGCCCTTCCCATCTCTGCCATGGGTGGATCCAAACCTGTTCCTCACCTGCCACTGATGCCTACGGTTTTAGATTTCATATTTTTCAGATTCTGTTCTGCTTTAGTGTGTGGGTCTGGGATTCACATGAGGGGATGCTGAGCTCTGTGCACAGAGCAGGGAGACAAAACAATTCCTGCTCCAGCTGGGCACCAAGGACAAATGATCCAAACCTCATCCCAGCAGCACAAACCCCGTGGGCTGGAGAGAGAAAAACCAGCAGGGTGGGACTGCCTGGGCTGGAGCTGGAATGGGACAATGAACTCCAAGGTGCCAATGGAGCAGAGCTGATCCCAGGGAGAGCCCCCGGGAGCGCTCGTGCATTTTGGGGCCATTTTGGGGCATTTGGGTGCAGCCCTGGCTGGGCTCTGGTGCTGCCCAGGGTGGATCCATGGAGGAGATCCTTTAATAAATCCCTGCTTTATTCTGTAACTCCATCCAGCCTCTGCTCCAGGGCAGCCTGCTCAAGGCTTCACCACCACCACATTTTCCACGATCCAAGGCCGTGCAGATCTCACATCCCATGCTGTGGATCCGTGGGTGGCAGTGGTGCAGCTGCAGGGGCAAAAATGACCCCTGTGGCACTATTAGAAAGGAAAATCCAGTTTTCCAGCTGGACTGGGGGTGTTCCCTGGGCTGTGACTCCCTCTGTGCCCACAGGAGAACAGCGTGGAGTTCGAGGCCTGCCTGGTGGCCCAGTGTGACGCCCTCATCGACGCCCTCAACAGAAGGAAAGCCCAGCTGCTGTCCCGGGTCAACAAGGAGCACGAGCACAAGCTGAAGGTGAGCCTGGGTGCTCAGAGAGCTTCCTGCAGGCTTGGCACTGGGTGGGGATGAGGACCAGGATGCTGTTTTTTGGGAAGGTCCCTCCTTTTCCACGTGAATTCAATCTTGCTGCAGATGCCCAACCTACTCACAGCATGTCCCTGCCAAAGCGCTGCTTCCTCCAGGTGGTTCCCACTGAATTGTTGGATCATTCTGGAATGTTCCTGCAGGATGCTGGATCTTTCTGCTGAAGTCCTGAGCCACTTGGTGTCACCAGGAGCAGGACTGGCTCTGATTTCTCTGCTTTCATGGCCTCGGGGTGGTGGTGGCACGGAGGTTTGTGGTGCTGGGGAGCAGAGGTGCAGCTCAGTGGGGCTGTGGGAAGGGGCTTCTGGTTTGTGTCATTCCCACTGTCACCACACCACATCTTCCCAGCTGATGTGGGGCTGAGAAGGAAAGCAAAGGACCAGGTCTCACCTGGGAGCAGTGGAACAGGTACAGCCATGCCCAGAGTTGTTGGACAAGGGTGTTGCACCCTGGCCATCAGAGATGGAGTGCAGCTGAGGGATGTCACACACACATTTATGATTCCAGGGTCTCTCTCCCAAGGTCATTCCAGTGTTCTGCCTTCTGTGTCTCTTGACCTTGCTTTGGGCCACCCAGGAGGCTGCCACAGGGATTCCTGGACCTGCCTAAAACGAGGGTGAAGGCCACCAGGCCCCTCTGCATGCAGACCATGGGCAGCACGAGGGCATTTCCACGGGGAGGGGGACAATGGCAGCTTTGTGGGACCGAGCCCACCATCGGTGCTCATTGCCAGCAACAAAGCACGACCCCAAACAGCCACAGCACAGAGGGGACCCCCAGTGCCTGGTGGGCTCCCTTCCCCTCATCCCCCTCAGGGCATGGTTAATTAAACACTCACAAAGCTGGGCAGCACAAAGCAATTTCCCTGCTCAGCACAACCCACAGAGGCCTTTGGCTGGAGGAGTGGATCTGCATCCCACTGCTTGTCCTGTCCATGGATCTGCATCCCAC
>QUSF01000043.1:2648087-2693581 GCA_003676055.1 Chloebia gouldiae
TTTCAGACCCTTTCACTCCCTTGGCAGTGCCAGGGAGCCCTTTCAGAGCCCAGCTGGTGGCTCCAGCAGCCAGCACGGAGCCGCAGTGTCCTGGCTGCTGTCCTGGAGTCTCCAGGGGCTGCTGCTCCTGCCCAGTGGGATTTTGGCCATCCTGGCACCGTGGGATGGAGGGAGGAGGAGAGGCAGGGGGGACAGAGCCAACCCCTGGCACAGGGCCACAGGCACCTCTCAGGACACGGCCCAAGTTCCCAGCCCCAGTTCCCATCCCCGTGTGGCTGGCGCCTGGATTTGGGGTGGGTTTGGCTTTGGGACTGCCCTGCTTTGTCCTGACACACATTCCATGGGGGCAGGCACAGATCCAGGCCTGACTCTGGGCCAGCACTAATTACTGCAGAGCAGGGAGAGGCTTGTGAGGACACCAGCTTGGAAGGGAGCTCTCCCTGCCCTCCTGCAGCCTCCCACCATGGCTGGATTCAAGGCTGAGAACCTGGCCTTTAAAAACCAACATCTGGAGGAGCACTGGGGCCAGGGCAGACCTCCTTGTGTGGCCTTCCCATTGCTGCTCCTGGTTTTCAGAGGAGCACTGGGGTCTCTGCCGAGGGGTGATGTCCTCCAGCAGCACAGGCAGGTTTGGGCAGGGGACACAGAGCTTTGTCCCAGGAAGAAATCTCTCCTCAGCCCACCACACGCACAGGCCGAGCTCTGGGTGCACCTCCTGAAGCTCTCAGGACCATTCCAGTCTTTTTCCAGCCTTCAGGCCATGGGATGCCTCTGCCTCATGGTTTCTCCAGGCTGCTGTTCAGGCAGACAGCGTTTGCCACGTTTCCCAGGAGAGCAGGTGGCAGAAAACACTCCCCAAGGCTTTCTGTCCGTGGCACTGGCTCTCCAGAGGTGAAATGCTGCTCCTTCTTCAGGGCTTCAGTCAGGATTGTCACCATGGAAACACCCACCTGGGCAAAGCTCTGCCTGTGGGATTCTGCACGCTCAAAACCTTGCCAGGGTCTGTCCTGGTGATTTTTCCATCTGGGATTTTTCCATCTGGGTGTGCAGCTCTGTGGTGAAGCACAGGGCACCACCTGCCATCCCCAGGGCCCTGCAGGTGACCCAGGGTGAGGAGGGTGACATTCCATGTGGCATTCCGTCCGTGTCCTCCATGTGACATTCCCAGCAGGACTCATCCCAGGCACTGGGAAGGCTGAGTGCCTTGAAATCTGTTATCCACCCAAGCACTAAAAAAAGGAGGAGGACACTTAAGTAGAGCTGAGTGGAGATGTTATTGCCTTCTAGGAGCTGTATTAAAATTAAAATGTAAATTATAGTTAATGTCATCTCAGGGAAGAAAAGCTCGTGAAAGAACTGTCCTATTTTAAGGTTGTGGTGAACTGCTGTGAGTGCATGAAAACCCCTTTTTATAGGCTGGAATTAGCAGCCAGGTTCTGGTTGTTGCCTTATTTAGCATTTAAAGGGGAGAAAATGGTATTTGGTAAAAAGCCCCAGTAGATCCCAACCAAAGATCCTTTTTTTTTTTTAACCTTAAAAGCAGTTTGGTGCTGGTGAAGGTAACGTGGATTCCTGCTTTTGGCTTTTGTGCTGTAGAGATGGTGAAATTAAAATGCTGTTTTATGCCCTGCTTCTCCAGATGGCTGATGCTGGATCCCTGAGGGGATCAGAGCTAGGGAAGGGCTGGGACAGAGCTGCAGCTTTGGATTCACCTGCCCTGAGAGTTTGGAGTGTCTCTACTGCTGGAGCCTCTTTTTATTCTGGCCTTTGACCACCTTAACAGAGAAAGAAAAAAGCTTTTATTATGTCTTCACCCAGCAAATGCTGTTTCCCGGCTGGAGGCAGCAGATGGCAATTCTGCTGGAAATCCTTGGAAAGCATCAGCTCCAGCAGGGAGAGGTTCACAAATTCATTATCCAGGGCAAAGCAGACAGAGATTTAAGCTGCAAAGAAGATAAGAAGATTGTTTTAGCAATCCCATCTTTGCTGCCTTCCCAGTGGCACGTGCATTTCCCCACAGAGGGGTCGACGTGGCTTTTCCAGGCATTCCATGTGGGATCCCCTTCCCAGCAGGCAGGGAATGCACAACCTGCCTCTGGCTTGGTTGGTGCAGCCAGGATGAGCTCTGACAGCAGGCTTGCACCCCACTGATTGGTTTTATCTCCTGGTGTGCAGCTGGGAGACCCAAAATCCACACAGGCAAAAGCCCTTCCAGGAGCAGACAAGTCCTGACCCCTCTCTCTGAGCAGGAGGGGTCACACAAAGCCAAAAAGCTGCTCTGCTCCTCCTGGAGGGACTGAGAAAGGAAATCCAGGGGCTTGCCCTCTTTCAGGAAGGTCAGTGTAGGAGTGGGATCTCCAGGAGCAGCTGTTGGCTCTGCCTTATCCTTGCAGGGCCTGGAGGGGCTCCAGGAGAGCTGGAGAGGGGCTGGGGACAGGGGATGGAGGGACAGGAGCCAGGGAATGGCTGCCACTGCCAGAGGGCAGGGATGGGTGGGAGATTGGGAATTGGGAACTCCTGGCTGGGAGGGTGGGAGGCCCTGGAATAGAATTCCCAGAGCAGCTGTGGCTGTTCCTGGATCCCTGCAAGTGTCCAAGGCCAGGTTGGAGCACCCTGGAACAGTGGAAGGTGTCCCTGCCATGGCTGTGGTGGGACTGGATGGCTTTTAAAGATCCCTTCCATCCCAAAAACCATCCTGGAATTCTGTGATTCAGCCCAGCAGAGCTGTTCCAGTGCACTCAAGTGTTACAAACTGGAATTGAATGAACTCCCCACTCCAACAACAGCACTGTTTGAGGCCAAAACCAGCATGTGCAGGTCCAGCTCCATCTCAGAGCCATCCAGCATCTCCACATGCATCCTCTGGATGGTGTCCTGGGCCAGAGGAGCAATATGGGACCTCCCTCTGCTGCCCTGTCCACCCTGCACATGGGGTGCAGCAGCTGCACCCCCTCCTGCAGCCTCCCTCTGCCACAGCCTGGCAACACCAGGCTGGGATTGCTGAAAGCAGCCAGGAATGGCTGCTCCCTAAAAATCTGGGGCTCTTCTGGAGAGTGTGGAATGGCATTTCCTTCACACAAGCAGGGATGTTGTCCCAAATCTCCCAGGGAACAGCCTCAAGATGCACCAGGGGAAGTTGAGATTGGATATTTGGGAAAGTTTCTTCATGGAAAGAGGTGCCCAGCCCTGGCACAGGCTGCTCAGGAGTCTCCATGCCTGGAGGGATTTAAAATCCATGTGGACCTGGGGACATGGGTCAGTCTGTATTCTTTGGTTTTGACTTCTTTTTTTTTTTTTCTTTCTTTTTTTTTTTTTTTGTTAAGGTTGGGATTAAAAGTGTGACATTGTATTTCTTGTTAGCACTCAGTTGTTTATGTTTATTAAATCTTGCCTATGTTACAGTCCCATAAAATGTGAGTTCTACAATACTTCAACAAATTAAAAATTGAGTCGTAGCTCTCTCTCTACAAGGCATTTTTAGGATAAACTGTTTAATTAAGCAATGATACTTAAATTATTTTTACTTTTAACTTAATAACCAACTACTCATGTCCTGCAATGTGGACTTCTTTATCCAATTGCACAATATCACCTAAAGTTGTGAAGAAGAAAAATTAGCTTCTGCTTTAAAACTTCTGTCTTTTTTGTTATATATATTACTACATTTTAAAACTTCAAGCTCTATGTTTTTTTACTCTGTGATACTACACACTTCTATTCAAATTACACACTCATAATCTCAGGTCTATCATTTAATTTTGGAAGCTTTTTCTGCAGTCTCAGGTCAAATGCAGTGTTCTTTTGGGGGTCAGTGCCTGTCAGCACAGGAAGTCTAAAACTTCTCAGCACCCAGAGTTCCAGCAGGTCAGTGGTGGCTTTGGCAGTGCTGGGGGAACAGTTGGCCTGGGTGGTCTTAGAGGGCTTTTCCAACCTGAAGGAATCTGTGCTTCTAAGCTGCAAGGCTGCTAATTCTTTTCTTCCTGCTAGGTGATTAAGTTGAGGTGATTAAATTTTAATTAACCAACACGTGCTGGCACTGATTGCCCTGCAGGAGTCTCCCCCCCCTGGAAGCCCAGGTTCCTTCCCTGTGCTTCCTTTCCCCTGCCCATCCCTGGGACAGGAATGCTGGCAGGAGATGCTCTCCAGCTCACAGTGGGCATCCCAGCCCTGCTGAGCCCCTGGGGCAGCAGGCACTGAGCTCCCAGGAATGTTCATCCCTGTTTATTGCAGCTTTCCCCATCTGGCTGCAGCTGCCACGCTCATCCTCACAGCTCATCCTGGCTGCAACACTCCGTGGAGCTGCACAACTCTGTTCAGTGCCACTGGAGAACTGTGCACGGCTTTTTAAAGCTCTTCCAGGAGTAGAAAATAAAAAAATCTTCCACGAGCGTTTGAGCACATTTGTCCAAGAATAAAATCTCTCTTCCTCAGCTGCTCTGCCAGTGAAATCCTGGACCTGCAGGATTCAGTGTGAAGGAGCAGCCAGCTTTTAAATAAATGCTTGTGGCATCCAGCCTGAACTCTCCTCCTTGCTGTGCTTCAGGGAAGGTCAGCAGAGCCCTTGGGCACCAGCAAACCACACTCTTGTGCTGGGATACTGGAATGTGATCCCTTGGGGAACAGCTGTGAGTGCAAGGGGTGCCCCAGGCAGATCTTGGATTTATTTCTTTATCTCCACTCCCTGGAGCTCCCCTCCCTTCAGAGCTCACCCCCAGCCAGTGGAGAAAACCAGGGAATTCTGCAGTGTGGTGCCTGCAGCTTTTGAGCATCTCAAGCAGATCCCCAGGGATGGGGCTGGAGGATGTGTGTGTTCATTCCTCTTGCAAAGAGCAGCTGCCAGGGTCCCTCCTCATCCTCACGAGTGCAGCTGCCCCAGAGCCAGCCCCACAACCTGGCTGCAGGCCAGGGTGGATAGGGCAGCAGTGGATCCAGGGAAGTTGGCATTTGCTTTGCACGGAGCTCACAAGCTGCCATTTGGAAGCTGGCTTAATTAAAGGCAGGGCATGGAGCTGCCCTCCTGCTTTGAATAATTCTGTGTGTTAATGATTTTGGGCTGAACAAAGCTTGTTAGAGAGATTGTGGACTCCCCATCCCTGGAAGTGTCCAAGGACAGGTTGGATGGGGGCTTGGAGCAACCTGAGATGGTGCAAGGTGTCCCTGCCCATGGCAGGGGGTGGAACAAGATTAATTTTAATGGGAAGGGACCTTAAAAACTTCCCGGGATTCTACATTGCTGTTCCTCAGGTTCTGAAGGATCTGGAGTTCAGTGTGTGAGTGCTGGCCAGCCCTGCCTCTCCCTGTGACCCTGGTGTCCTTGTCCCCTGCAGGTGGTGCGGGACCAGATCTCGCACTGCACGGTGAAGCTGCGCCAGACCACGGGGCTGATGGAATATTGCCTGGAGGTCATCAAGGAGAACGACCCCAGCGGCTTCCTGCAGGTGGGAGTGGGGAATGCCTGGGGGAGAGCTGGGGATGGCCCCAGAAAATCAAGGATCTGCCTCTGGTCACCTCCGTGTTCGCAGCAGGGCAGCGGCAGGGCAGGGAGATTTCTGGGGAGAGGGGTGCAGCAGGGAGGGGATGGTGCATCTCTGGTGCATCCCTGGAGCAGGGATCACACCATGTGGCAGCAGCTCTCTGGCCACAGAGAGCAGCCACAGACTTTCCCAGGAAAGGCCGTGAGAAGATCAGAGGAAAGAATGAGAAACAAATCTTATCTCCACTTGCACCTGCTGTTGTGTGCATGTGGAATGTGTTACGGAGATTTGTTTGCCAAAGGGTAATTTCTTAATTGGACACTGGCTGGTGTTTGGATGGATTGACCAATTAGGTCAAAGCTGTATTGGACTGGCTGGAAGGGTTACTGAGTTTCTTAATTAATGTAGTAGAGGATGATATAATGAAGCAATTGATCAGCCTTCTCCAATCATGAATCATTACCCAGCAGCACCGTGCTCGTGGCTCTCCCCTGAGAGACCAACAAACAGCCCTTGGGAGCTGCATCCCACCAGGCATTCCTGGGCTCCCTTTGCTGTGAGGAAGGGATTTGTAAAGGAGTCTCAAAACTCTGAAAGCTCACACAGCCTTGTACATGTGTATGCAAACTCTGGGATGAGGCGTGCTGCCTTAGGAAGGCCATGGAGCAGAGATGACACAGTTGAGAGAGAGACTGAACTAGAAACAAGTTTCAAACTAGAGCCTTGCAAAAAGACCAGGTAATTTAGAGAATTAGAATTGTGAAAGATGCATTGTAGCAAGATCACCGTGGGGTAAAATAATAGGTGATTGGTGTTAGAAGTGTTAGCAGGATTGTGTGGCAAAAGATAATAGGCTGGAAAACATTTATAAGGTAATAGATTGGTTTCTGATGGAATGGCCTTGAGTTTTACATCTCTTATGTCTCACCCTTCAACGAGGCTGATAATGGAATAAAATCTTGTAAAACAGCTCTCAGTTGCTCCATCTCTGCAAAGCTGGGGTTTTCCAACACTTTGGCACTAAACCCTGCCATTAAATAGCACCCAGCACTCCAGGGTTCCCTCCTCCAGCCCAGCCTGCAGGGAAGAGGGATGCTGGAAACCACGAGTGACATCCCAGCCTTGAGGGAGGCAGAGGGAGGGGAGAGCAGGGTGGGGACAAGGCATGGGACACATGCCAGGCAGCTGAGGCTGCTCCTGCCCTGCAGATCTCGGATGCTCTCATCAGGAGGGTGCACCTGACCGAGGATCAGTGGGGCAAGGGGACGCTCACCCCCCGCATGACCACAGATTTCGACCTGAACCTCGACAACGCCCCGCTGCTGCAGTCCATCCACCAGCTGGACTTCGTGCAGATGAAAGGTAAGGATCCTTCCAGTGCCTTCCCAAAGCTCTGCTCTGCTCCTGCTGGGAGCTGACAGGCAGCTCATCCCAGGGAAAGGGCAGAAAAGGAGAGTTTCTCACCTCCTGGGAGAAATGAATTCGTAGAGACTTCTCAAAGCTTAGCAGAAGGCTGGCATAGTGTGCATCTGTATGGAAACTTTGAGATAAGAAATGCTGACTTAAAAATGCTATAGAATAAGACAAATGTTATTAAGAGAAAAAGAGAACTAAAAACAAGTTTTGAAGGATGGCTTTGCAAATAAAACTAAATACTTTGGAGAAGTAGAACTGTGAAAGATGCATTGTAGTAGGACCCACAAGGGGTAATTTTAGATGATTGGCTTTAAGGTATTTACAGCATGGTGTGGCAAAGGCTGATAGGCCAAGAAACACTTATAGTGTATTGTAATTAAGAAATAGTTGGCTTCTGATTGAGATGGAATGAGTTATAACATCTGTATTGCCTCACCCTTCACATGAGACTGAAAATGGAGTAAACGTTATAAAACACCTCTCAGTTGCCCTGGGTCAGAAAAGGGCCTAATCCAACAACCTCCCAGCAAGACTGGGCACCCCAGACCCAGAGTTATGCCCATTCCTGTGGGTTTTGCATCCCTGAGCCAAACATCTGCCTCCCTGTCTTGGACCCCTGGGCATCTGTGTGCCAGAGCAAGGTGCCAGGAGTTTGGCTGTGCCTGGAAATGCACTCCTACTGCATTGAAGAGTTACTAGTGCTTTAAAAAGTGCTCTGACAAAGTTATTAGCGCATTGAGAAGCGCTCTGCAGGGTGGGACCTCTCTTTTGAGAGCAGCACAAGGCTTTTCCCAAACCTCTCCTCACATCCCCGTGCTCGTTCAGTGCTGAGCAGTGTCTGTCACAGAGCAGATGTCCCTCCAAACAGAGCCAGGTCACCCAGCCTGGGCTCTGCCCTCCCTCTCCTCACCTCCCTGTTGGTTTACATCATCATTTTGCCTTTCATTTCCCCGCTGTTCCCAATTCTCCCTGTGCTCCTTCTCCTGTCCCACCAAGGGCTGCTGCAGCCCATGAGAAATTTGGGGTTTGGCAAGCCCAGGGAAGCTGGCAAAGATGCAGAGGGGCTGTGACACAGGGAGGCTCAGGAGGACACTGAGCCTGGGCCTGTACCTTCAGCTGCCTGGAGGAAGAGCCAGCAGCTGCAGGTCTGGCACTGCTCTTCATCCCCATCCCAGCTGGAATTCCTGGCCCAGGAGCTGTCTGCACACACCAGGGTGTCTCAGTGGCCAGGGACAGGGAGGATGTTGGCCACACTCTCCTCTGGCACCACGAGGAGCATCCTCAGCTGATGGTGCTTCCTTAGCCAGGCTGTTAATCTGAAATGTCAGGAATATTTTTGGATAGCAAACCCAGGGAAGGCTGGATTGCTGTTTCATTCATGTTCCTGTGTTCCTGCCCTCTCTTCCTGCAATTTAGCCCAGAGAGTTATTTTTAATTAATAAGAACAAATCTGCTGCTGGTTTAGCCACCCACCCTCCTCTTATCAAATCCCTCCTCCTCCTCCCAGCACACCCTGGCTGTGGAAATCAGTTCTTGGTTTTGCAGACTTGCAGAAGGTTGGGTTTGGATCCCAAATCTGTGTCACAGCACCAGGGGAGGGAGGGCAACACCTGAGGCCACGATAAAGAGCAGTGAGCAATCCCAAGGCATCCCACACCCTCTGCCAGCCTGGAGGACCCAGCCCAGGAGGTGGAGGAGTCACAGAGGGTGAACGCTGGACAAATCCAGCTTTTTCCCAGGCATCCAGGGCTCCTCCCCCATCTTGTCTGATTTCTCAATGTTTGCTTCCACTTGCTCTTGGCCCTTTGGGCAGTGAGGATGAGGCTGGTGGAGGAGCAGCTCTGTTGAGAGATCTCCCTGTCACTCTTCCCGTGCTTTTCAGAGCAGGAGTGGGCTGTGGGACACATTTGGAGATGCCCAAACACAGCAGAAAAAAACCTGGCAGTCCTTTCTGTCCCCTGTGCAGCTGATGGGAACCAAAGGGGGTACTCAGCCCCCCAGTTTTGTTGCAGTGGATTTATTGAAGGGAAAAGCAGGGCTGTAGATAAGTCCTGACACAGAGTTCTGCAGAACTGTGTGAGAATTGTCCCAGGTTTGGGACTAGCTGCATGAAAGGTTCAGGCAGCTCAAAACAGGCACAGTGTGCTGCCATAATTCTCCAAAATTAATTAGAAAACGGGAATAAAGCAGAAAAGCTTCACTAGGCTGGTTGGGGAGCGGGGGACAATCCTTTCTGCTTCCTCCCCTACACGTGGAGCTGCCTTCCCACCGAGGCAGTAACTGCAGCCTGCATGCCCCAGGGTTGGGCTAATTGCACTAATTGGTGATTAGTCTCCTCCCCAGTGCCGGCCCCGCCCATCCTGCAGCTGGAGGAGTGCTGCACCCACAACAACAGTGCCACCCTGTCCTGGAAGCAGCCCCCTCTGTCCACGGTGCAGGTGGAGGGATACATCCTGGAGCTGGATGATGGCAACGGTGGCCAGTTCAGGGTAGGTGCTTGGAGGGGATGTTCTGCCTCCAGTGAAGATTTGTCTTTTTTTTTTTTTTTTTTTTTTTTTGCAAGTCCCCTTCCCTGCTGGGTAGCCCAAGGAAGCAGATGGTGCAGACAAGCTGAGGGGTTTTGGAGTACAAGATGATTTAAAGGGGTCCGAATGCCTTTCCAGTGCCCAAGTTGACTTGGAAACTCAACAAGTTTGAGTCTCTTGTTGCCCAGAGCAGCTGTGGCTGCCCCAGGATCCCTGGAAGTGCCCAAGGCCAGGCTGGACAGGGCTTGGAGCAACCTGGGACAGTGGAAGGTGTCACTGCCCACAGCAGAGGCTTGAAGATGATCTTTAGGGTCCATTCCAATCCAAACAGTATTTTTAGGTTGCTGAATATTTCATGCAAGGTATGCTAATTGCCATGAAAGCCTCATGGTTTGCCAGCTGCCAGCAAGCAGAAGTGTTTAAGGCCTGAGGGCTTTTAAATTGCTGTAATTACACAATTAAAATATGATTTTTCTCTGATCCAACACGCCAATAATTATCCTGGCATGTTCACATCCACTGAGAGAAGGCACAGGACCAGCCCCATTGCACTCTGAATTTATCCACAGTGAGCTCAGAGTTGAGGCAAAGGAGAGGTGATGTGGGGGGGAACCTGGAGAGAAGGGAGCAGGAGGCTGGGTGTGGGGAGAACAAGGTCAGTGCTTGCTGCTGATAAAATTCATTCCCAGTCTCCCATCCATACCTTGACCCCAGTCCCTCTCCAGCTCTCCTGGAGCCCCTCCAGGCCCTGCAAGGGGCTCTGAGCTCTGCCTGGAGCCTTCTCCAGGTGAACATTCCCAGCCTGGCTCCAGCCCTTGGAGCATCTCCAGGGCCTCCTCTGGACTCTCCAGCAGCTCCACATCCTCCTGATGCTGGACCCCAGAGCTGGGGGCAGAGCTCCAGGTGGGCTCCCAGCCGAGCAGAGGGGCAGAACCCCCCTGAGCTCGTGCTGGTGCTGCAGCCCAGGGACCAAAGCCCCTCTTGGTCAGGCTGAGCCCTCCCAGCCCCTCAGGGAGCGGGGCAGGGGGATCCGGGGCCGCTCTCCAGCCCTGGCGCTGACGGGAGGCCTTGCCTTGCAGGAGGTGTACGTGGGCAAGGAGACCATGTGCACGGTGGATGGGCTGCACTTCAACAGCACCTACAGTGCCCGGGTCAAGGCCTTCAACAAGTCAGGAGTCAGCCCCTACAGCAAGACCCTGGTGCTCCAGACTTCCGAGGGTAAGGTCCTGCAGCGGCTGGGACACGGCTGGGGCCAGCCCGGCCCTCCCCGAGCACCCCCTGCAGCAGCAGCACTGCCCCGATGGGCAAAGCTGTGCCAGGAGCCTCCAACAGAGCCACAATGTCCCTCTCCCCCTTTTCCTGTGCAGGGGATGTTCTCTGGGGAGAAGTGTTTGAATTTGGGGTGATGTGACACGAAAGGGGAGCTCAGGTGTTTCTGCTGGGCTTGTTTAAAGAAGCAAAACGCTGCCAGCGTTGCTCCTGAGGGCTTGACTGAACGGTCAATAAGCACAGGATGAAGGCCTGGCAGGGCAGGACAGGGAGCAGAGGGGCCATGGAGCAGTGGGGGTGTCCTTCCAGAGCCAGGGATGCACAGGAGCCCCGTGGCATCGTCTGCATCGCCCCCACACCCACTCAGAATATTAAAACACTCCCTTGCAGGCTGCAGGGGGATCTCCCTGCCTGGCTTTAAGTACATTTGTCACACCAGGCACTTAATCCATTGTGGAAAATTGGTTTATTCCTGACATGCAGGTGGAGAATGGCAAGGCTGGTTCTGAGCTGGGAGCTGCAGCTCTGGAGGAAGGGATCAGCCCTCACCAGCACGTCTGCTGCTCCACAGCCAGGCACAAAACCCTTCTCTGGGAGCTTTCCACGCTTGCTGGAATCCCTTTTCCTTGCTCCCAGACAGAAATCTCTCTTTTCCAGGCTGTGTGAGGGTTTTTTCACAGAGCAGACAGCTGGCAGCTGGGGTTAGAAGGGAGCACACACAGCTCGTGGGGCTGCTGGTGGGGTGGAAGGAAGAGAAGAGCTTTCCTGCCACAGGGCAGCTCTGGGGGCTTTGAGCTAGGAGAAAAATGGGATTTTTGCTGAAGAAATAGAAGACAAAAGCAGAGCAAGCTTGTTTCTCTTAGGGAAACTAAGCTGGTTTCTCTTGCTGCCTGCAGATCACCATTCCAGTTTGGAAAGGGCAGGTCAGCAAAGAATGGGATTCATTCCGAGCTGGAGCAGACAGCAAAACTGTGACAAAATTCTCACAGGAGAGGCAGGGAGGTCACAGCACAGCACAGAGGCCTTGGCACATCTGTCAGGGACACCTCAGTGCCTGTCTGCAACTGAGCACCAGCAGCAAAGAAGCTGCAGAAGTTCCTCTGGAGATCCAGAAAGGAGACAAGCTGCATCCAGCCCCATGCCAGGTTGGCCAGGACTGCTCCCAAAGCCTGAAGGTCAACAGCTCCCACTCCAGCCTTAGCAGGAGACAGCAGAGCTTTGACTTCTCATCTCTTTTGTGCCTCACACAACACATTTGAGACACAATTTCTTCATCCAAACCAGTTGGGCTTTAAATTGTCCCAATCAGGAGTTTGCAGGGTCCCCGCTATGATCTTCCCAGCTTTGATTTCCTCTCAGAGGTGTTCTCACCTTGAGCCTAGCTCCAAAATACAAAGGGATCTGGGAGAAAATAGCTGCTTGTGCTTGGGGCTGGTGCTTGGGCCGTGCCACCAAGGAGAAGTTCCACTCTCCTTGGCTGCATTCATTCAGCCTTTTCACTTGAATGAGCTCTTGCATTTGCTATTCCAGCACAAAAGAAACAGGGAGAAAAAGTCAAATGGGCCTGGAGCATTTTGTGCTCTTAGAGGCTGCCTGAGCTCTTTTGGATTCAAAAAGAAATAAATCACATCTGTGTGTGCAGCTTCCGGATATCCCAGTGCCTTGGTGAATGGAGCACATCACAGCCCTTGCTTAGGCTTTTATTCCTGGCTTTTACAGCAGCATCAGGCCTTCTTAAGAGCTATTTTGTCTGAAGTAGGCTTAGCTTTTCCCTTCAGCCAAGCTCTGCAGCTTCCTGCAAAGTGGTTGTGTGGGAAGAGAGGATAAAAGAAGGGACAGGCTCGATGAGAAGAGAGCATCTCTGCGAACGTGGCTGCCGTGCTGTAAGTGGGTGTGAGGAATTCTGCTATTTAAGAGCTGGTTTGTAGCTCTGGCCCATGAGATCTTCACCTGCAGCCTGTGGAAGGGAGCTGAAGCCTTTCTTCTGCTTTCTGTGAGCAGAGGGTAGTGGGGAGCAAAGGGTCTTGCAGGGCCTCAGCATCTGAAGGGAACAAGGATGAGAAGAAGGGGATGTGTTCTGCAGGTGGTGCCTCTGTGGTCCTGCCCAGCCAAACAGCCAAAATCCCATGGGAAGGCAGCACAGGCAGGAGCCTGCAGCAGGAACATCTTCCCTGCCCATGTGAGAGGCACCTTGTGCTCATCCCACAGGAAATTATTGCAGGTCACTCTTCAAAGCTGCTTTTTGGTGCCACCAGCAGGACAGGTGGTTCCTGGCTGGGAGAAGGTCCGTGCTGCAGAGCCCTTCCTGTGTGCTGGGGCTTCCCAGGGATGCAGATCCCTGTCACAGCACAGCCAAGGGGCAGCAAGGGTTGAAGGTGACATCCTTTTCTTGAACCCTGTCCCCTCCTGAGCTGATTTTGGGCTGTTCCACACAACCCCTGGGAGTGTCTCTTGCTCTGTCACGTCTTAGCCCAAGGCTCTGCCTTAACCTCTGTTCCTCCAGCACCTGAATGAAGCTCAGCTGTGGGCTGGGAAGTGAGTCTGGAAGAAAGTTTCCAAGGTGACCCAGGGCACAGATATGTCCCAAAGCTTGGCTGTGGCAGCTGTGCTTGGCTGCCCTGGGGTCTCTCCCAGCCTCTTCCTCCTCCTCCCTGAGCTGGGCAACCCCTGCTCTCCTGGTTTTCCCTCATCCAGCAGATTTCCTGGCCTCTGGCCAGACTCCTGCTGACCTCTCTCCACGTTCTGGATGTCAGGATGAAGGACCAACTCACTCCAGGTGGAGATGGAGAAATAGAACTTAGTGGTATCTCCCAGGCTTCTCTCCAGGCACAGAGCTTCCACCTCCCTTCCCCAGCCAAGCCAAGCACCAGAACCTTTTCTTTCAAGCCCAGCTGCTTATCTGGAGCCCACCTTTAAATTCCTGAGCAGCAACCAGGGCTTTTTAACCAGCAGCTTTTGGAAAGGGCAAACAACCCCAGGGGGATCAGCCTGCAAGGAGCTAGAGGGATGTGAGGGGCTAATTAGAGAGAGCCATGAGCACAGCTACTCACTCTTAGAAGAGTTAGAAGCTAAACTAATAAACAAATTTTGAGCTCTGTTTATTGGCTGTTGTGCAATAATTTATCTCCTCTGACCCCACTGACGCCCTTTGCTTCCACAGCCTCGGCCACGGCAGCGAGTTGCAGAAGTTAAAACCCACCATGCAAAGAAATATTCCCTTTTTATCTCTTTTAATACAATTGCCAGCTCAGTCCATACTCACAGCACAGCTGGGAAGGCTGGGGGATGCAGTGTGAGTGCGTGGATGGTGGATTCTACATTTTCATGTTAACATAATCCTGGAAAAGGTTAGGGAAGAAACTGTGGGAGGTGACTGTGGTAGCAGGGAACAGAAACCGATGACCCAAGAGGTTCCCCCTGCTCTGACATTTTTGCTGTGAATCCCACGAGTTAAATTCTTGCTGTAAGGCTCAGATGTGTTTTGACAGGTACAAAGGGATACCAAGAACACAACCTCCCGAACAACCCTTGAGTAAGGTGGGTGCTTGGTGGTTCTTAGGGTGATGAGCTTAGCACAGCCCTGCAAAATGTCACCAGCTGGGTTTTCCACCCCTGATTATTGTGCACAAAAAGGTTTGGGATGTGTTCAAGCACGGTGGGACGTGTGCATGGTAACCTGTGAATTTTTGTAGGTGCCTTACTGTGAAGAGGTGCAGGACCCCCTCCCTTTACAGAAAACCAGTCGAATTTGTCACGCTGACACGGGGACACTTTGGAGGATGAACGTGCTTTCCTTGCTGCCAGCCTGCCCTGGAGGGTCTCCCTGGGCTGCCCAGCCCCAGCCATTCCTGCCCTGCCACCGGAGCAGGGCCGTGCTCCGCTCCGAGCTCGGGCTGGGGAGCGAGGCCGCCCGGCAGAGACCCCATTTCTGATCTGTAGTTTGCCTTGATCTTACGTTTAGACACGCAGTCAGAAGAACAGACCCTCCCTTTTCCAGTGCCTTTGGAAAGATCGCAGCTTCGTAGAATGAGTCCTTTCTCCTCCACCCTTAACCTGCAACCCAGCTTCTCGGGGAGATCCTACTTTGAGCTAAGATCTTCGGCCCACCAGCTGAGCTTGCATTCTTCCTTACAGTCCCTGAATTCAGCCGGTGAGCTGAGCACCTCTGGCGTTGCCTCTTGGTCTGTGCTTCTGGGCATCTCCAAACTCTCTGTTCGTTCTGTTCTGCTGTGTTTGTTTTTCCCATGACATGCGGATGGCAGCGGGAATTCTTTTTGTTTGTCAGTGGCCTGCTCCTGCCGCCGAGGGGGGTCCGTGGCGTGGTTCTCCTGGGCCAGTTTGAGGTGTGGGCTGATGGAGCAGCACAGTAATTCCTTGCCTGGATGCTGCTTTTGGCAAGGCTGAACCCTTTGGTGATCATAAATCCCTGAATGGTTTGGGTTAGAAGGAAACTTAAAGCTCATCCACTTCCAACCTCCTGGTATGGGCAGGGACACTTTCCTCTAGAAGATTCCTCAATTCTGGTTTGTGATGAGCTTGTGTCAAGGGTTAATCAGAAAAGACATTCCCTGGGTGAAACCTTTGGGAATAGCCCCATGCTTTCCTTTCCTAATACAGCCAAGAAACGCAGCCTCTGCTGGGAGATTTGGTGTGTGAAATTAGTTTGGTTGATTAAATCTAGACCCCTCTTAAGAAAGAAGCAATTCTGGATGCAGGCTCTGGCTTGTTGCTCAGGGAGACTGAGGACTCCCCATCCCTAAAAGTGTCTGTCCCAGGCCAGGTTGGAGCAGCCTGGGACAGTGCAAGGTGTCCCTGCCCACAGCAGGGGTGTGGAATAAGGTGATTTGTGTCCCCTCCAACCCAAACCACTTTGGGATTCTGTGACTCCAGCTCACAGCCCGACTCAGGGCCTGGAGACGTGGGCTCTCTCCTGCTCAGCTCTGAGCACTGGGCTCAGCTTTTCCAAACATGGGTGTGATCATCCCAAAGCCTTGTTTCCCACAGAGCAGAGGACACGGCCCCTGTGATGCCTCGCTGGCCTGGCAGCCCCACGTGAGCGCTCGGTTCGGATCCGCGTGCCTGGAATGGCGGGCTGTGCTGGGATGGAGGCAGCTCAGGCAGACTGAGGGACGGACTGGGGCAGACAGCAAGGAGCCACAGGCACAGGGTTCTCTCAGAGCTGTTTTCTAACCAATCTTTGCACATCTTCTGTTGCTAAAAATCCTGGGCCCTGATTCTTCCACCACTCCGGATTTACACCGCTCCAAAGGTGTTAATTCCCGGCTTTCTCCAGTGTAAGCCCTGGAAGAATGGGGGCCCCCGATTGTTTGACTTCCATCCCATAACACGGAATGAGGAATGCTGCAGCATGATCCTTGCCAGAATAACCGGGTGGGGGACCCTGCAAACTTTCTTTTCTTTGTGCTTTTTATGTTTGATTTCTCATCGTGCTGCTGTGAGCTGATGGCTTCCAACGCTGTTTTGTTACGGACGTTCCTTCCGTTGTGTCCGGTGTTCCGGGACCCTTCCGTGCTGCCCGTGAGCGATACCCGTGTGTGCACCATGGACCTTCTGCAGCCCCACTCTGGGGTGGGGGGACAGGGAAAAAGGGGATCCTGAACACCAAAACAGGGTCTGTGTGTCCCTCACGAGAGCTTGGAGCACAGCGATGCGCGGAGACCTGGAGAAGCGGTGCTGGAGCCGGGACACGGGGCAGGATTCATTAAAGCAGCCTCAGGAGGAGCCTCTTGGCACAGCACGGAGCACAAACCACAGCCAGGTGCTTTCCCACCAACACCCAGGGCAGGAAGGGGAAACCAGGCACAGAGCTGGACAGGGGTGGCCCTAAAATCCAGCGCCCTTCGTGAGTGCTGTCCCACGCAGCGCCAACGCAGAGCTTGTGTTGGTGTCTCCTCCTGGTGAGGACAAGCTCCTGGACCAGGACAAGCTCTTGGATCAGGGCAAGCTCCTGGATCAAGACAAGCCCCTAGGTCAGGACAAGCTCCTGGATCAGCTCAAGCTTCTAGGTGAGAAAAAACTGGATCAGGGCAAGCCCCTAGGTCAGGAAAAACACCTGAATCAGGACAAGTCCCTGGGTGAGAACAAGCTCCTGGATCAGAACAAACCCCTAGGTGAGGACAAGCTCCTGAATCAGTCCCTGGTTCCCATGAGGTTCTTCCAGCCAGCAATCAGGCACAGCAGCATGAAGGGCACCCTGACACATCCTGCCCTTGCAGCTGATGAAGCTACAGCCCTTTGGGCTCTGAGGCAGGTGTCAGCCCCCAGGGATCCCCTTTCCAGCTCCACTCCCACCCAGACCCATCAGGAGCTGCCTTTTCCTCAATCTCTGTCCTTCAAGGAGTGGTTTTTCAGTCAGTTTAGAGAATCTTTACCAAGCAGCCAAGATACTCCACCAAGGCTAAAATTTCCTGCGTCTTTTGTGGAGAAAAGCAGAATAATTTGGTGTCCTGAGCAGTCAGACTTTATACAGTCCACAGTCAAACTCCCAGGCTGTGTTTGCCACCCCTCTCCGTGTCCTCTGGCTTTTAATGAATCAGGCCTCCCGTGGGTGCTGGATGCTTAGTTAACAATGAAATGCTCACAAGTGTTTGTCTGGAGGTTGTTGTTCCTTAGTTGTGATGTGTGAAATGTAGTATCTCTTTATAGGATGCAATTTTGACACACAAGGATCGCCTTACTCCCAATTAGGCAAGTATCTTAATTACAATTAACTGGCACCTACTGCCTGTTGCTTCATTCTTTTTGCTTTTTTATCTTTTCTTTGGCAACTGAGCGGCGTTTCTTGCTCGTACCCTGCTTGCAGAGCACGCCCAGATGTGACAGAATCATGGAATTGTTGAGGTTGGAAAAGCCCTCTAAGATCGAGTCCAGCTGTTCCCCAGCACTGCCAAGGCCACCACTGACCCATGTCCCCAAGTGCCACACCCACAAGGCTTTTAAATCCCTCCAAGAATGAGAATTCCATCAGAGCCTCAGGCAGGATGCAAATTTGGAGAAGTTACGATTTCTGGATGATGTAAAGGCATTTTGGTTTTCCCCCATATGGTTCTAGAGAGAAGCCTGAGGTCAGTGCTCTGAAAGTGGCCCTGAAACTGAGAACTAATCCTTCTGCTCTCTTCTTTTAAACTGAAAGAGGGCAGAGTTAGGTTGACTATTGGGAAGGAATTCTGTCTGTGAGAGTGCCCAGAGAAGCTGTGGCTGCCCCTGGATCCCTGGCAGTGTCCAAGGCCACATTGGAGCAATCTGGGACAGTAGAATGTGTCTCTGCCCGTGGCAGTGGGTGGAACAGGATGATCTTTAAGGTCCCTTCCAACCCAAACCTTTCCATGATTCTCGGTACATATCTCTGCTCATTAAGGCACTTGAACGTGGGCCAAATGCCCTGGATGCAATTAGCCATTTTACAGCTAATTAAAGCAAGGTGGCTGCTGCTTGCCTGCCCTCTTCAGCCTGTCTGCAGGGGCAGTCCTGCTCATTCCCCCGGGAGAAGGAGCCTGCAGCCCTGTGGGATTTTCCTTCCTCACCCTGCACCCTCTCAGCCCCAGCCCATCTTCGCGCCTCTCGCCCCACCTTGATGCAAAACGCCGGCAGATCCATGCTCTGGCTGGAGTCACAGACAAGCAGGAATGGTTTCTCCTTCTCTGCCCTACCCCAGCTGACGTGCTGTTTTCTCTCCCGCATGCCTTTCCCTGGGAATGACCACAGTTGACATTAAAAAAATGGTGGCAGGTACGGCACCCCCGTGCGCGGCGCGGGGAGCGCGGGGCGGCCGCGTGCATGGCAGCTGTCCTGTGAAACGTTCCAATAAACCAATGAATCAGTCTCACCCGAGTGTTTTTATTTTTCAAGCCGCCAGAGTGTTTTGTGGATGTGTCAGTTCACATTTTCAGCTGGAGGAAACCACCTGGGGAACCGGGCTGGTGGCTTGTGAATGACTCCCTGTCCCTCTGTCTTGTCGAGGACGTGACAAATGTGTCTGTCAGATTTGCAGTAACCGAGTCCTGTGCATTTAAACCAGCAGCCCTACAGAATCCTGGAAGTTTTGGGGCATTTTCCAGCCTTCCCATGAGTTCTTGTCTTTAGGTGTGGCTCGTTGCTTGGCAGAGAGGTTTCTTTGTGTGACTCAGTAAATTAAGACTTTTGTGTGTGCCTTTGGTTCCCAAAAACAGCCCTTAAATACACACACAGAGTTCATCTGCTGATCCTCAGTCCCCTTCCCTGACCTGACACTTGGTCCTGAGAATAAGTTACATTCCAGGCCAGGCTGGACAGGGCTTGGCTTAACCTGGGATAGTGGAAGGTGTCCCTGCCATGGTAGGGGTTGGAACGAGATGGGCTTTAAGATCCCTTCCAACCCAAACCACTCCATGATTCCATAATTCTGTTAGAGTCCTGGAGACCTGGTGAGAATCACATCTCCTGCCGGGGCCAAATTTTGAGGATCCTACAGGCTCACGAGCTGAGACAGTGGGAGCCATGGAGCAGCAAGAGCGAAACTCCTCCAAGTCGTGCCCATAAAACCTCAGGCACACTGGCAGCTGCAGCCACAGGAGCTCAGAGCATCCCTCCGTGGTGGAAGTTGCCCTTCTGTGGTGGAAGTTGTCCCTCCCTGGTGGAAGCTCCATGTTGTGCATGCAGCATGCCCTGTCCTTGTCGCTCCACGCGGCCCCGGCGCGGCCCCACCGCGCTAACCCCGCGTTGTTTGTGTGTTCCAGTCGCTTGGTTTTCTTTCGACCCCTCCTCTGCCCACGCTGACATCATCTTTTCCAATGACAACCTGACTGTCACCTGCAACAGCTACGATGACAGGGTGGTGCTGGGGAAAACGGGCTTTTCCAAAGGGCTTCACTACTGGGAGCTGTCGATCGATCGCTACGACAACCACCCCGACCCGGCCTTCGGCGTGGCTCGCATCGACGTCCTCAAGGATGCCATGCTGGGCAAGGACGACAAGGCCTGGGCCATGTATGTGGACAACAACCGCAGCTGGTTCATGCACAACAACTCCCACACCAACAGGTAGGTGGGCAGGGACAGGGCCTTTCTCCCAGACACCACAGCCCAAAGTGCCTCTGGCTTTCACAGTGGCACCTACAAATGTTCAGAGGGAAGGGTGACATCAATCCTGGTCGTCTCTGTTGGAGGATGTGCCCTTCCCCCAGTGGGGATCAGGCCCTGCTGCTTGGTGCTGCCTTGTTCCAGTATTCCTTCCCTGCTTGCCACCACTTTTTCCATGCTGACTCTCCCTGTTGGCATCCCCTTCCCAGTAACAGCCAAATCCTTGCAACTCCTGCAGCAACATTTGCCTCGATCCCTGTGCCACAGCCACTGCTCATGTTCCACAAGGGACTGGGGACTTTGCTTGGGGAGAGCCTGGGGTCACCTTCCTGCAGCCCTGAGGGCTGTTCCCTGATGGATCAGCAGGTTTTGGTGTGGCTTTGCTCCACAGTTCCTTGTGCTTTCCCCCATGGATTTGTGGCTGTAGCTGCTCTCAGGGTGGCTTTTCCCTTGGAGAGACATCATGACAGGAGGAGAGCAGCCCCATGGGAGGGCAGAGGAGGTGGATCCCAGGGAATGATGAGCATGGCTGCGATGGGAGCAGGTCGTGGCCTGGCTCCTGGGTGAGCTGTGGTGTTCACCACCATCAGTCCTTGAGCTCCATGGCCTGAGCAGGAGCACAGGGGCCATTGAGCCTTCTCCTCCCACAGAACCGAGGGCGGGATCACGAAAGGCGCCACGGTGGGAGTGCTGCTGGATTTGACCAGGAGGACTCTGACCTTCTCCATCAACGAGGACCAGCAAGGGCCTGTGGCCTTCGAGAACCTGGAGGGCCTCTTCTTCCCCGCCGTCAGCCTCAACAGGAATGTGCAGGTACGGGCTTGGTCGGGCTCTCCGGAGCACGGTGTGACATTCCCAGCAGTGGGAAGGGGGGACCGTGCTGTCACACTGCCCCTCATGCTGCTGTCACTGCAGTCGTTGCTGCTCAGTAGCAGGAGCAGGAGGGTTCCTGTGCAGCAAGGGTGGCTTGGAAGGAGCTAAACTTGCACCCTAAACCACCTGTGAGTCTCCAGAATCAGGACAGGCCTCCCTGTAGCCTCGCTCCCTGTTCCAGGTTCCTCCCTCAGGGCTGCTGAAGCACCAGGGTTCTCCAGCCTTCCTTGGGAAGGGGTTTGATAACTGTGTTCGTGATGCTCCCTCCCAAGAGCCTCACCAGCTCCTACAGCTCTCCCAGGTCCTGGATGGGAGCATCACCAGAGAGAAGGGCACCTTTCAAAGCCTGTTTTCCTCTGGGACCTTTCAAACCCCTCTTCTCTCCCTCTCTCCCAAGCTCTCAGCTGTCCTGAACATCCCCAGGTGGTGACACCAATCTGGTATTTCCATCTTTCGTTTCTCTTCTCCCTGAGCACATCCCTGCTATCCTCTGTCCCAGGGAATCCTCCACACCCTGGCTTTGGCACATCCCTCCTGCCACTGCCTGCACCTCCCACCCTGCCCAGGCACATCCAAGGACACGTTGCACGTAATGGATCATCTCAGGGTGTTGAGCTTTTTGGCAGGGTCTTCTTCAGTGGGTGTCAAACCTGGAGAGGGACTTTGGAACAGAGCCTGGGAGAGATGAGATATTGGCAAGGAATTCTTGGCTGTGAGGGTGGGGAGGGTGCCATAGGGCAAACACACCACAAACACACCACAGGGTGCCCAGAGCAGCTGTGGCTGCCCCTGCATCCCTGAAATGTCCAAGGCCAGGTTGGACAGAGCTTGGAGCACCCTGGGATAGTGGGAGGTGTCCCTGCCCATGGAGGGGGTGGAATGGGATGGGCTTTGAGGTCACTTCCAACCCAAACCACTCTAGGATTTTATGATCACCTCTGTGCAAGGGCAGAGGCACCAAGTGGCCTCTGCAAATTAGGGATGCATGGATTAGGACATGCTGTGCTGTGTCCATCAGGATGCAGGGCTTGCTGCATTGTCACCAAGGCAGTGACAATTTTCTAACAGCACTGGGACAAAGATGTGTTGAGACCAGCCCAAATTTTGGGAGCATCTTTGCCAAATTTTCCCATCCCAAGGGTCTCACTGGCAGAGGAGTCTATCTGGCTTGGAGAAGGGCTGGGAAATGTTTAATTGGAAAACACTAACACAGCCCATGTTGTCTATGCCAGGTTTAGAAGTGCTGTATTAATTTGGTATGGTAGAAACATCCTGCTGTGTGCTGGGATTAACTCCTACCTCAGTCCTCCACACATCTCTGGAGCCCCTTGGCTTTGTGAGTTCCCTGGGCAAGGCAGAGCCTAAATCCCCTGACAACACAGAAATCCCGTGGGATGCTGATAAAAGGCTGCTAATTAAGCCAAGCCATTTATTATGCTTCTTCAGAGGTATATGCCTAATTGAAAACAACTGTAATTAGGAGGGAAATCACGATTTTAGACAGTTTTCTTCAAATCTGTATTTGAAGGGGGAAATGCTGCTGCTGCAATAAAAGGAGGAATTGTGCTCTCCTCCCAAATGACAGCATTTGTGGAGGGAACTGAATTTCACCAGTGCCTGTGTGAGCATGGCCCTGTCCCAATATCCTGATGCTGCTCAGCTTCCTCACCACAAAGCTCCTTCCTCCCACCAGCAATCAGCCACATCCTCCACTGTCCCTGTCCCCTTTCTGTCCCTATCCCCACTCCAAGATCTCCTCTAATGTCTTCACTGTCCTTCAGATCCCCCCATCCCCTCTTGTCCATCTCACCTGCACAAAGACCCAGCTCCTGCCATGTCCCACCTCTCAGGCAGCCCAGCTGTGGGATTTGTACACAGCCAGCTCCGAATATTTGGGGCTTGGTACCAGCAGTCCCAGCTCACTCCAGCAGCACAGAAAAGTGATGAACAAGCCAGATGGAGCCACTGCCACACTTCAGGGGACACCTGCATCTCCGGTCACATCCTGCCTGTCCCCAGTGCTGCTCCTGCCCTCTGTGGGGACAGTGTGCCAGCTGCCATGCCACGAGCTGTCCCAGCAGGCACACTGGGACACAGCTGAGACCGTGCCTCTCCTTGCAGGTGACGCTGCACACCGGGCTGCCGGTGCCTGAGTTCTACGCTTCGCGCTCGGCCATGCCCTGAGGATGCTCCCGGAGCCGGCTGCCTCTTCTCGGGATGAGAGGAGCCAGCCCGTTCCCCGCTGCAGGACAAGGCCAGCCTGCCCAGCTGCCAGCTCCCTGCCCAGCTGCCAGGTCCCTGCCCAGCTGCCAGGTCCCTGCTGGGCCTCTGGCCGGAGATGGGGAAGCAAATCAGGAAGGAAGATCCTGGCTTTCGGCCGCTCTCCGGCCTCCGCGCTGTCCTGTGTGTGTGCGCTTCGCTCTTTAGCTCTCCTTGGCTGATGAAGTACCTAGGTAGCCTGAGCTGTTCTCCTGTGTCTGCTTTTAGGTTTGGTTTTCCTGATTTGAGTTGGGGTTTTGAAGGGGGGGCAGTTCCGTCTCACTTTCCCCTCCCGTGGGGCCAGCCCGAGGGACCCCACCACGGGAACGCTTCCGCCCACGCCAGCCTGGTTACTTTGCAGGATTATTTCTTTCTCCTGTGGCCTTTCTTGCAGAGCACCCTCGGTCATGTGTAGAGGTGGGTCCTGGATTACCAGTCAGTCTCCGTGTCCTTACCAAAACACCCCACTCTGTCCTGTGTCCCCCTGGGGCGCCTCTGCGGGGCAGGGGGTGGCCATCCTGCCCCCAGGTGCTCCGGGTGCTGGCAGGCCCTTGGTCGGGTGCCGAATGCCCATGGGGCACCCCCACACCTCGGTGCCAGCACAGGCGCCACAGCCATAGACCGGAGAGCCCTCGCCCGGCTCTTTGGAGATTAGTGTTTATTTTTTTATAGTTGCCATATGAAGCCTAGCCTTAAATTCAACTGATAGTGTCCTTCCAATCACCGGAGAATTCATTCTGCAGCGAGGGTCTGAGCGAGAGCCCGGGGGTGGGGATGGGATGGGGAGGAAGGAGAGCTGGCCACAGCCCCGCCACGCACTCAGGAACACGCGCCTGCTGCCGGCAGCATTCCCGCCGGCCGCCATGCCCTGCTCGACTTCCTGGTAATCCAGAGGCAGGAGAGGAACGGTGCCAGCCCCGTCGCCGAGCCGAGAGCTCCTGCATGCGCGTCCCCTCGCTTCGCTTTGCGGTCCCCGCGGAGCCGGGACGGGCAGCGGGATCGTTCCCAGCCTGGAGCGCCGCGGCTCCGGCCGGGATGCGGCGGGAGCGCCGGCCCAGCAGAAAGACAAGTGTAAATAGCCCATTCCTCCCCAGCGTGCCCTCCTCTAGGACAGTCCCGTTCATTCCCTTGTCGCTCCAGCATTAAGTTTTCCTAATTTATTGGATGGGTGCTATCTCGTTGACTCCCGCCGAGGAGTTCCTCCCAGCTGCCGGAGAGCCGTGTTGCGGGACAACGCCGGGCAGCTCCTTGGTGGATTCCTGAGGAGCCCCCGTGGCCGGCTCACCCGGGGCTCCTCTCTCAGCCGTCATCCCCCGTTCTTTAGGGTGTTCATGGTGCTTCTTAGAGTCCCAGTGATTGTACGACGTCGTCCCCCCGTTGCGCGATGGTAGCTGCACACAGCCGCTGTACTGACGAGAAGTGTCATGTTTGCCGTTCTAATAAAGGACTTTTACCAGAGAAGGGCAGAGCTTCCAGAGCATCTCTGTGCTTTGCTTCCTATCTCACCCCCCTTGGTGCACATCCCTCACTGTCCTTGGCCAGAGACAGCAGCAGAGAACAAACAAAACTCGGCCAACGGGAGGGAGCGGGCCGTGGGAGCTGCTGGAAGAAGGAATTCTTGGCTGTGATGGTGGGGAGGCCCTGGCACTGGTTGCCCAGAGAAGCTGTGGCTGCCCCATCCCTGGAAGGAGGGAGGAATGAGCAAGGCTGGGTACAGAGCACCATCTCCCCAGGGAAATTAAATAGAGGCAAAATTCTAAGGGATCTGTGAAAAACACGTTCAGTCTCCTGTGCAAATGTAAAAAGTTTAATAAAGGACAATAGGAGACAAGGACCACAAAGCAAGGGTTGTTGGCTGGGTGCATCTTGGCACTTAGCCAAGAGCACACCTTCACTTTTGGGGACACCCCTTAAATACCTTTTCCCTTACATCAGCCTGTTGCATATTCATAGACCCTTATGCATATCCATAAACCAGTTTACATATTCCAGGAGCTATTTTACATGGTCCCTCCTTGGGTCTGCCTTTTTAGAGCATGGTTGTTTCTTGGCTGTGGTTTTGGCTCCTCTTTACCACTTCTAGTTTGGGCCTTGGTCCACACTTTCTTCAGACAGTGGGTGCTGATAGTTGGCAGATCTGCACAAGTGTCCTCATCCTGTGTTCATTGGATGTTATCCCATCCAAGCAGGCATTTTAACACAGGCACACTTATATCAGCTATTGCACTAAGCTTAATTAGCGACAGAAATAAAAATTATATAACAAAGTTACTTTAACACCACACATATAAAACCCATTTTAGTATTTGCGAAAAGCCAGTATTATAATATGTATCTGTACCAGACCAGTGGAGGGGGAGCCATTTCCAAGGGAACAGCAGGGACAGTTCTCCCAGGGCCGTGAGAAGGACTCTGTGATATCAGTGCCTGCTCTTTTCCCAGAGTGACTCAGGAGAGGTTTTCAATGTGCAGCCTCTGAGCTCATCACGGGCTCGAGTCCAGGGCTAAAGAAGAAAATGCTAATGGGTGAAGTGCATCTCAGAAGGATGCTTGTTCCTTCCAGAGTGGGAATGTGCCCAGAACACCGGAGATCCAGGAAAGCGCATCTTCCCTGCAGCATGTAAAACCAGCCTGTAAGTCATGTACAGCACAGGGAACAGCCCAGGGCCAGAGCATCTGTGGCAGTGGGACAGGGGGGAATGGTTTTGTACTGACAGAGGAGAGATTTAGATGAGGTATTGGGAAGAAATTCTTCCTTGTGAGGGTGGTGAGGCCTTGGCACCGGTTGCCCTGTAGCTGCCCCATTCCTGGAAGTGTCCAAGGCTAGGCTGGACAGGGCTTGGAGCAGCCTGGGCTAGTGGAAGGTGTCCCTGCCCTCGGCAGGGGCTGGAACTGGATGATCTTTAAGATCCTTTCCAACCCAAACCATTCCATGATTCTGTGATTCTGTTACTCTCTGGGTGGAAGCCTCTGCATGGATCTAATCTAATCTAATGCTGCCCACTGGCACTGTGAAGCCATTTCCCCGTCCTGTCACTCCAGGTCTTCATCCAAAATCCCTCTCCAGCTCTCCTGGAGCCCCTTTAGGCCCTGCAAGGGGCTCTGAGCTCTCCTTGGAGCCTTCTCTCTGCCTGGTGAACACCCCCAGCCTGGGCTTCAGAGCAGAGGGGCTCCAGCCCTCAGAGCATCTTGGTGGCCTCCTCTGGACTCACTGCAGCAGCTCCACATCCTTCTGATGTTGGATTCCAGGGCTCGATGCAGCACTGCAGGTGGGGTCTCACCTGAGCAGGGCAGAGCGGCACAATCCCATTTCCTTGCCTTGCTGCCCACCCTGCTGGGGATGAGGCCAGGACAGGGAAAACATCGTGGAAAGCCTGCGAGGCCATGGCTGGAGGAGGAGGAGGAGGAGGGGGGAGGAGAAAGTGTTGCGTTGGAAGCTCATATCGGATATTTTTGCCCTTGGGAGGAAGCGGAGGCAGGGGAGGGCAGGGTCCTGCGGGCAGCCACGGTGCGGGAGGCAGCCGGGAGGAGCCCGGAGCCGGGGAAAGCGACCCCACGCCATTTCCAGAGGGATTGCGGGCAGGCAGAGAACAGTGAGGAGACAGGGGGGAAAGGGAGGGGGCCGGGAAATGCCGCGGGGGAGGGCGGGGGACAGTCGGGCAGGAAGGGGCCGTGACACGGGGAGAGGAGCGTGACACAGCGATGGGACCGTGACACGCGGGGGAAGCCGTGCCACGAGGATGGATCGTGACACGGGGGGACACATCACGGCCCTTTCCGGGCTTTCTCAGCGGGCCCGGCAGGCAGCACCTTCCTCGTACGTGCTCCCGGAGAGGCGGCCCCGCGGGCGGGGCCCCGCGTGGGGCGGTCCCCGCGTGGGGCGGTCGCTCCGTGGGGAAGCGCTGGGAGGCGGTGGCCGCGCCCGGAGCGCTCCGCCCGCTGCGGGTGCGCCCGGGGGGCTCCGGCTCTGCCCCGGCCCCGCGCCCCCTCCTCCGCACCTGCTCGGGGCACCCCCTCTGCACATCCCCTTTTTGCGTATCCCTCTGAGACCCCCAGCATCCCCCACCTTCGCAGCACCCTCTCTGCCCTTGTGAGTTCTTCCTGACTTTTGCACACTCCTCTGTCCATCCCCGGGGTCCCCCTCCCTTGGCACACTCCTCTGTGACCCTCGGGGTCCCCCTTTGCACACCCAGCCCCGGGACACCCCCCGGCCACGTTCCTGGAGTCCCCCCCCTTCGCATTTCCCTCCGTCCATCCCCGGGATTCCCCCTTTGCACCCCGCTCTGTCCATCCTCGGGGTCCCCCCTTCGTGCCCCCGGCGGCGGCCGCCGCTCCCGCCCCACGCGTGGGCGGCCCTTTGCGGGGCCCGTCCCCGTGCCCACGCCGTCCCCTCCCGGGGCGGTGCCAGCGCGGGGCGGAGGCGGAACGCGGAGGCCAGCCCGTGTGTCCGTGTCCCCCCTCGCCGTGTCCCCGCAGCCCCGCCGCGATGTCGCGGCCGCTGTCGGACCAGGAGCGGCGGAAGCAGATCAGCATCCGCGGCATCGTGGGCGTGGAGAACGTGGCCGAGCTGAAGCGGGGCTTCAACCGGCACCTGCACTTCACCCTGGTCAAGGACCGCAATGTGGCCACCCCACGCGATTACTACTTCGCCCTGGCCCACACCGTGCGGGACCACCTGGTGGGGCGCTGGATCCGCACGCAGCAGTACTACTACGAGAAGGATCCCAAGGTGGGAGCGGTGGGATACGGGGGGGAGCCCCTCCGTGCAGGGCGGGGTGCTGGGAGCACCCCGCGGTGGGTCCTGGGTTGTGCTGGAGTGGGAGCCTTGGGAACCCCGTGGTTGTGAGCCCTCCCTCCGCGCTGGAATAGAGGGATTGGCGAGACTCGGTTTTTCGTGGATTTAGGGTTGTTCCGGTAACTTTTCCGAGAGGAGGGACTGGACTTTACCAAGCGAGGCCACTGTCCTTTGCTCTGCAAAACAAACAGAGCCCGGCTTGGCCGGCAGCGGGGTGCAGGGCATGGGAACGCCGTTTGTTGTCCCGCGGCGCCGGCGTGGGTGCTGTCTACCAAAACCAACTCCAAAGCCTTCCCGGGGGAATTATTGGAAAGGCTTAAAGGCACCCGAAGCCAGCCGCAAACAGGTCTTGTTTAACACAAGTGATGCCAAGCGTGAGAGATCCGGTTTGTGCAGGAGCTGCTCTGCCGCTGCTCGTCCCGCTGGTTTGCTCCGGGCTCTGCCGCGGGGGGATTAAGCCCTAATCCCCCTCCTGACACCTGGATGTCCCTGTCGGCATCAATTTCCTCCCTGCCAACACCTCGCTGGGGCCGTGCCAGCCGCGATGGCTCAGCGCTCCCCCGTGTTGTGCAGGGGTGAGAAAAAGGAGCCTTTTGCAGGGTTTGGGGCTGGGACTCTCCCGTGCAGCCGAGGCGAGCCGGGTGCTGCCTGCCTGGAGTCGCTGCTCCCGGCTCTGCTGGAGTCAAACCCGTAAATCCCAGCGGATCCTGCCCAGCACATCCTGCCCGTGACAGGAGCGTTGGAGCGAGGCGATCTTTGTGGTCCCTCCCAACCCAAACCAATTTAGGACTCCAGGACTCTATCCCACCTCCATTCCCGACCCGACCCCGCAGAGGTCCTGGGGAAACCTGTCGAGTCAGCGACTTCCCCCAGCCTAAATCCTTCCTTAAAACCTGCCGGTGCTGACGCCGGGGCTCGGCTTACACGAGGCCGGCGCGGCCGCGTCCTGCGCCCGCCGTGTCAGCGGCAGTGTCCCCTGCTGCCAGGGGACAGCAGAGAAGCCCCACGTCCCCGCAGCCACCGCCCGGCCCCGGCAGCTCGCTCGGTTTTCCGGTGGCTTTGCTAGCCCGGAGTGACATGAGGAAACGTCTTCTCTTTAAAGTTTAACTTGTGCTGCCACCAGTGACCATCCTGGAGCTGTCCCCACGCTGGGACAGGACAGCGAGGCGTCTCCAAACGAAACAGCCTCTTCCCGGTTTGGGAAAGGGCAGCAGAGCAGGGCAGGGGCTGCAGGGCCACCCAGGAGCCCCAAGCCTGAAATTCCTGGTGCAAACCACCCTGCTCCGTTCAAGCTGGGCTTTTTCCCTGTTTGTTTTTGAGATATCACACAATAGCTCCAGGGGAGCGTCCTCCAGCCCTGGGAAAGGTGACCACAGTGTGCTTTTCTCTTCCAGAGGATTTATTACCTCTCCCTGGAATTCTACATGGGGCGGACACTGCAGAACACGATGATTAACCTGGGGCTGCAGAACGCCTGTGACGAGGCCGTCTACCAGGTGAGCATCCCACGAGGGGTGAGGACCTGCACGGGGAGGGATCCGTGTTTTCCAGCTCCTGGGAATGCCAATGTTTTGCTACATTGGCTGCAGACTGCTCCCTGAGCCACAGGGGATGGCTTGGGGAATAAAGGCTGCTCCAGAGCCTGCCCTTGAAAGGCCAGGAGCTGCCCAGCCTGGCTGCTGTGTTCTGGGGAATGCAGCAGGATCCTGGAAGGATGCTGCTGGTTCTGTGGATGAGGCTGTTCATGTCCATGATCAGTGGCAGGGAGGAATAAAACCTTGAATTAAGCCCAGCTGGGTGCTGGCACCAGGTAGCCCTGGGGTTATCAAAGGGTTTTGGGTGGCTCCTTTTGTCCTCACCCTGTCACCTCTTGTGTTCAGCGTCATCAGATGTGGCCAGGGTGGTTGCACAAGAGCAGGAACAGCTTTTGTGCAAACACTACAAAGGAGAGGAACTTATTTTTAGGTGGGTTTAAATTTTTTATCCCCACTTGCTGTGACCAGGGGGCATCAGGGCAGGGAAATAGACCAAAGGTCTCCACCTGAGTTTCCCAAGGAGTTTTGCATAGGCAAAACCACTTCCTCTACAGCATCCTGGGCTGGAAAATTTCAATTTCCCTGGAAAAGGGGTGTAGATGCTTCTCACCCTAAAGGGTGATGCCTGCAGCTGGGAGGAAGGGCACCTGCGTGCCTCTTCCAGAAGATGGAGGTGCTGAGGGAGCAGGAACACAGCACTTGGAGCCTGTCCCCAAGGGATTGGGGTGCAGGGGGAGCAGGAGGGCACCCAGGTGCCTTCCCCCAGGGAATAGGAGTACTGAGGGTGCAGGAATATTCCACCTGAGTAGCTGCCTCAAGGGGTAGGGGGTTCTGGAACAGGTAGGGAACAGGAACCTGGTGCCTGCCCCTGCAGGACTGCAGCCATGGAGAGAGGGAGCAGGCCTGGGAATGGGCTCTCAGAGCCCTTGGAAGTGTCTGGAACCCCAAGGGCAGCACCCTGGTTATAGTTTGGTGCCCCCCTTCCCCAGATCTTGCCCATGGTGAGGTCAAGGGTCTGAATGTTCCTTATAAAGCCTGGTAGAGAGACTTCAAACATGGGAGATGGCCCCTGCCGTGGCACAGAGACACAGCTGAGGGGGAGAGCAGCTGCTTTGGGTTCAAATCACAGTGTCCCACCTGCAGAGATGGGTCTTGTGGAATTGGGTGCCTTTCCAGCCCTCCTGGAGCCCACCTGCAAGGGATTGTGTGCCAAAAATGCCTTCCCTCTGTGGGGCTGGGCACCCTGACAATCTCCAGCCCCTCTCCTTCTTCCCATCTGTAGCTCGGGCTGGACATGGAAGAGCTGGAGGAAATCGAGGAGGATGCTGGGCTGGGCAACGGGGGTCTGGGCAGGCTGGCAGGTGAGTGACACCCCCCAGGTGGTGGGCACATCCCTGAGGGCTTTACATCCACTATGGGAAGTTCCTGGGGGGTTATTGCTTTAGGCTTTCCAGCACAGAGCAAGGTGATGGGTGGCTGCTGGCCTCAGCTCCTGTCCCTGTGGGGCTTGGGGCTGTCCCAGGGAGAAGGATCCATCTCCCAGGGCTCCAAGGAGGGCCCAGCTCACTGCTCTCCTCTCTCCTGGCAGCCTGCTTCCTGGACTCCATGGCCACGCTGGGGCTGGCAGCCTACGGCTACGGCATCCGCTACGAGTACGGCATCTTCAACCAGAAGATCCGGGACGGGTGGCAGGTATGGGTGGAGATGTGTGGTCCTCACTGTCCTCTGGCACAGCTGGAACCCCACGTTCACCTCCTCCCCCTTGGACTGGGGGGTGCAGACACTTCCCCTCAGCTCGGAGGCTGCTGCTGTGATAGTTAAAATTTAACAGATATTTTCGTGAACAAATTTAACTTCTTCAACCAGTGCAAGCTCACAGCTCCATCCCTTGCCCCAAGGCCAAGGGTGGCCTTGCTCAGGGCCACCCCAAGAGCTGCTCCGTAGCTGCCTGGAGCGGGTGAGGATAGAGCAGTTGTGTTCCTCTGGTGGGAGAGGCTGGTTTGGAAATGCAGCATTAGCAGTGCTCCTTGGGTTTGTCCCCACCCCCATGGAAGGCACAGACACCCCAAAGTCCAGAGTGGTGCCTCCAGGCTGACCTTGCAGTGCCCAAATCCAGGTTTAGGGTGGCACTCAGAGCACCCTCCCCTCTGCCATGAGCAGAGCCTTTCCCAGCCATCCTGCCCCAGCCATCCTGCAGGAGGGGAGGTCCCCAGGGCTGGGTGACCCTGTCACTGCTCTGGCTCCCTGTGGCAGGTGGAAGAGGCCGATGACTGGCTCCGGCACGGCAATCCCTGGGAGAAGGCCCGTCCTGAGTACATGCTGCCCGTGCACTTCTACGGCCGGGTGGAGCACTCTGCCTCTGGTGCCAAGTGGATCGACACGCAGGTAAGGGTTGGGGACAGGAATGTCCCTTGTATGGCTTGTCCTGTCGTGTCCCTGGCTGGCTGCAGCCCAGGGATGAGTCCTGCAGAATCTCTGCCAGGAAGGTTGGGCTGGGATGGAAAAGGCAGTGGTGGGGAGGAGATGGACATGGGGATGAGGACAGATTTGGCTGCTCCGCATCTGCAGCTGAGCTCTGCATCCCTGGAAGTGTCCAAGGCCAGGTTGGAGGGAGCTTGGAGGAATCTGGTCTGGTGGGAAGTGTCCCTCTGCCCATGGCAGGGGGTTGGAACAAGATGGACTTTAAGGTCCCTTCCAACCCAAACCATTCTGCGATTCTACAAAATATCAAAAGCAGCTCCAGCAGGAATAAATTAAACCTAAATTAAGCTGCTCCTGACCTTTACAAGCCCCTCCTCATACCGTGAGCACTTCTGGCAGACACCAGCCTGCAGGCAGAGCCAGAGGGGCATCCCCACGCAGAGGTACCAAGGACATCCCCACCCATGCAGGGACACCACCCTGAGCTCAGCCCTGAGCAGGAGGCTCTGTGGGATGGGAGGGCTCCGGGGGGAGCATGGGGGGATCCCAGCCCAATTCCAGCTGCCCTGGGGATGTCACAGGTGGTGCTGGCGCTGCCCTACGACACGCCCGTGCCCGGGTACATGAACAACACCGTCAACACCATGCGCCTGTGGTCGGCCCGCGCGCCCAACGACTTCAACCTGCGCGACTGTAAGTGGGAGCTGGGCGGGCTGGGGAGAGCTGAGGGGGTCCCACGCCCACCTCACCCCTCTGCTGCTCCCCAGTCAACGTCGGGGACTACATCCAGGCCGTGCTGGACAGGAACCTGGCAGAGAACATCTCCCGGGTGCTCTACCCCAACGACAACGTGAGTCGCGGTGTTTTAGGGAGTATTTTAGGGATGGATAAAGAGTGTCTAGGTGGAGGGGGAAAGGGAGCAGCCCCTCACTCCAGGATGCTGCAGAGATGTTTTTAGTTGTGTTTCGAGCTGCCTGCAGTGCTTGGATGAGGGTTGCTGCCCCTCACCAGGATGAGTGTGTTGCCCCCGAGCTTTGCCTGGAGTGAGTGGGGATGAGCAGGCCCTGCTGCAGAAACATTCCTTGATTCTCAGAATATAACATAAAAGCCAACTGCTGAACGCTGCTGGTCTTACCCTGGTGGCCCTTTGCAACCCTGGGACCAGAGGTTGTGCCTCAAATTGCTGTTTGCACCCCAGCCCTCTTGCTCTGGGAGTTCCTGCCAAGCTGGCATAGAGCTGTGGTGGGACACACAATGCTTCCCTAGCCACAAACCAAGCAAGGAAGAAGGAAGGGAAAAAAAAAAAAAAAAAAAAGGAAGATCTCCTTGCTGTTTCAGCCATTTGAGGGAGGTCCTGATGGTGTTTTTCCCACTTTATCATTTTCCAGCCTCTCCAGCTGGTGAGGAGAGCTGGGGGCACTACAGCTCCAGTGGTGAGGTTGTCTCTTGCAGCTTTTCCTTTGCAGACCAGCCAGGCTGATGGTTTTTGCTGCATGAATGGTGGTTAAATCCTTTATTGGAAATAGCTCCTACGGTTTCCCTTCCGGTCCTGGTAACGTTCCTTGCAGCCAAAAAGTTCAAACCACTGAGAAACAGGTTTTGACAATGCTCAGATGGGATTTAACCTGTTTGTGCCAGCACATCCCAAACCTTTGTGCTGGAATCTGGGAAGCAAGAAGAGCTTGGGGTTACAACTGATGCTGGAGGAAGCACAGAAGGGTCACACACTGGGAAAACCTTCCCCTGGGAAGTGCAGTGAATCCTGTGGGAATCCTGCAGTTCCCTGCTCCTCTGCCCACAGTTTTTTGAAGGGAAGGAGCTGAGGCTGAAGCAGGAGTACTTTGTTGTGGCTGCCACCCTCCAGGACATCATCCGCCGCTTCAAAGCATCCAAATTCGGGAGCACGGACAGCGTCCGGACCGTGTTTGATTCCTTCCCAGACCAGGTACGAGCCAGGGCTGCTCTCACCTCTGCCTTGGAGCTTGCTTCAACACCTCCCAGAGGATGAAGATGTTTGTGGGACCTCCGTGGGGTTCTCAGTGTCCCTGCTGTGTCCCCACATGCCACCCTGCTCTCCCAGGTTGCCATCCAGCTGAATGACACACACCCTGCCATGGCCATCCCTGAGCTGATGAGGATTTTCGTGGACATCGAGAAGCTGCCGTGGGATAAGGTAGGGACACCCCACCTGGTCTCCTGCACTTGCACCCACCTGCCCATGGTGGAGGAGCCAGTTGTGTGGCTGCTGGGAATGATGTGGAGCAGTCAGGCCGGGTTTCACTGGTGTGGACTGGGAGGAGCTGGCTGGGTTGTGCTGCTGAGCATGATGAGAGGACCAAGGGTAGGTTCTGGCACTTGAGGTGTGACTGAGCACTGGCTCTTCCCTGCCAGGCCTGGGACATCACCAAAAGGACCTTTGCCTACACCAACCACACGGTGCTTCCCGAGGCCCTGGAGCGCTGGCCTGTGGACCTGGTGGAGATGCTGCTCCCCAGGCACCTGCAGATCATCTACGAGATCAACCAGAGACACCTGGATGTGAGTGCCTGGGAGCCTGCTCCAGAGAATGGGATGGGGATGTACTGTCAGGATGAGGGGCATGCACAAACTGATGATGTTGGGCGTGTGGCTGGGGGATTCCAGTGCTGTTTTGGGAAGCTGATGTGCAGGAGAGCCCTTTCCCACCAGCACATTGCCATCCTGCAGTTATTGACTGTTGAGAGGCTTTACCTGTTGCTTCAGGGACTTCAAAGCTGGCATTTTTTTACTTCCTAAGTGCTAAATTCATCCTGGGAAAGATGAATTTAGCACTTATGGAAAGATGATGTTGGGAGTGCAGAGGACATGGTGGTTTGACCTCCTGGTCTGGCAGCACAAGGCTTTTGCCAAAATGGCCTCACTGGCCAAGTGTGTATCCCCAAACCCCTCTGTGTGGCAGCTTGTGGTGGGAATCCTTATATCCAGAGACATCCGTGCTGAGAAATGGCACCCTTTGGAGGGAGTTTACACCACCACAACAGAGTAAAAGGCATCGCTCTGACTGGTGTCAGATGCACTGGGGACATTGCCACGGCCCCTCCTCGTAAGCCATGGGGTGGGACATCCCTCAGTGCCAGCACCTCTCACCACTTCCCCGGCTCCACCGGCAGCACATCGCGTCCCTGTTCCCTAACGACGTGGACCGGCTGCGGAGGATGTCCCTGATCGAGGAGGGGGACACCAAAAGGATCAACATGGCCCATCTCTGCATCGTGGGCTCCCACGCCGTCAACGGCGTGGCCAAGATCCACTCCGAGATCGTCAAGACTCAAGTGTGAGTGAGGGGGGGAGGTGCTGATGGGTCAGCCTCGCCGGGGAAGGGGTGGTGGTGCCCGGTGGGCAAGGCTGGAGCTGGGCCATCCTCGCCCTCGCAGATTCGAGGACTTTGCGGCGCTGGAGCCGGAGAAGTTCCAGAACAAGACCAACGGGATCACGCCGCGGCGCTGGCTCCTGCTCTGCAACCCGGGGCTGGCGGAGCTCATCGCGGAGGTACCGGCACAGGGGGAGCGCTGCGCCCACTGACCCTTCCCTGCTGAGCCCCGAGAGCCTCAACCATTCCCATCTTTTGGATGTTGAGGAGTTGAGGGTCAAGGGAGGAGATTCTGCCCCTCTGCTCTGCTCGGGTGAGACTTCACCTGCAGAGCTGCCTTCAGCTCTGGGCTCTCCAACAGCAGAAGGATGTGGAGCTGCTGGAGCAATTCCAAGGAGGCCATGGAGATGCTCCTGACTCTGCCTAGCTGGGAGTATTCAACCTGGAGAAGGCTTCAGGGAGACCTTAGAGCCCCTTCAAGTGTCTTGAGGGACTCCAGGAGAGCTGGAGAGGGACTTGGGAAAAGGGATGGAGTGACAGGAGAAGGAGGAATGGATGTAAACTGACAGAGGACAGGGTTAGATGGGATATTGGAAAGAAATTGTTCCCTGTAAGGATGGTGAGGTCCTGGCACAGGGTACCCAGAGATGCTGTGGCTGCCCCTGGATCCAAGTGTCCAAGGCCAGGTTGGACAGGGCTTGGAGCGACCTCTGATAGTGGAAGGTGTCCCTGCCCATGGCAAGGGGTGGAACTGGATGATGTTCAAGACCTCTTCAACCCAAACTATCCCACCAGCAGCATGTGCCCTTGCTCCCATTGCAGAAAATCGGGGAAGACTACGTGCGGGACCTGAGCCAGCTGACCAAGCTGCACAAGTTTGTGGACGACGACCTCTTCATCCGGGAGGTGGCCAAAGTGAAGCAGGTGAGGGGCGTGGGCAGGGGGAGCCGAGAGCAGGGGCTGGTGTTACCTGAGGGCTGACGTGGCCCCTGGCCTGGCCCAGGAGAACAAGGTGAAGTTCGCACTGTACCTGGAGAAGGAGTACAAGGTGAAGATCAACCCTTCCTCCATGTTCGACGTGCACGTGAAGAGGATCCACGAGTACAAGCGGCAGCTGATGAACTGCCTGCACATCATCACCATGTACAACCGTAAGCCACCACGCCCCGAGGGGACAGGGTGCCCCACGGCTGCAGGAGCATCCCTGTGCCCCAGATCCCACAGTAATCCTGCTGTTTCCTCCAGGAATCAGGAGGGATCCTGCAAAGCTGTTTGTGCCCAGGACAGTGATCATTGGAGGCAAGGTAAGTTGGGTCAGGAGTTTTAGAGATCTTGGGGAAATCATTGCGGGGGGATGTGGGGGCAGATGTCTCATGGGGCCACGTCTCTACAACTCCCTGACAGGAGGGTGCTGCTGGCAGGGGTCAGGCTCTTCTTCCAGGGAATGACAGACGTGACAGAGGAAACAGCCTCAAGCTGTGCCAAGGGAGGTTTAGATGGGATATTAAGAAAAATTCCATCATCAAAAGGGCGGTCAGGCATTGGAACAGCTGCCCAGGGCAGTGGTGGAATCCTCATCCCTGGAGGAACTTAAAAGACATGTGGATGTGGAACTTGGGGACATGGGTCAGTGGTGACCTTGACACTGCAGGGGGACTGGTTGGATTCGAGGGCTTTTCCAGCTTAAACAATTCCATGATTCCATGGTGCTAAGTCCATAAAGTGGTCCAAGAAACACTGGAGTAGCACTGATGCTTCAACTCAAGCAAGTTTGGGTGGGATTTGGACAACCATCTGATGTGTGTGCTCATGGAAGCCCCCAGAAATGTTGTGCTGTAACACATGCTGGATTAGGTAATGGGAACAGGGATGAACAGGTTGTTCCCTGGACGCTGGGAGCAGGGTGTGCCTCACTTGCCCCTGGCTCCAGCCCTCATGGCTCACCTGTGGCTTTTCTCCCAGGCTGCCCCAGGATACCACATGGCTAAAATGATCATCAAGCTCATTAACGCCGTGGCTCAGGTGGTGAACAACGACCCTGTGGTGGGCAGCAAGCTGAAGGTCATCTTCCTGGAGAACTACAGGGTGTCCCTGGCAGAGAAAGGTACCCTGGGTGGGACACGCTGTGGGGAGGGGGTGTCCCTCCATCTCGTGTCTCCCACCATGGTCCTGCAGCAGGAAACAAACCCAAAGCTGGTCACCACGAGACCCTTGTGTGTTTTATTGGCAGTGATCCCTGCGACCGACCTGTCGGAGCAGATCTCCACAGCGGGCACCGAGGCCTCGGGAACGGGCAATATGAAGTTCATGCTGAACGGGGCTCTGACCATCGGCACCATGGATGGAGCCAACGTGGAGATGGCCGAGGAGGCCGGAGAGGAAAACCTGTTCATCTTTGGCATGAGGGTGGAAGATGTCACAGAACTGGACAGGAAAGGGTGAGGGCTGGTGATGCCACAGGGCTGCCACCTCAGGTAGCTGGGGCAGCACCATTTGATGGCCTCCTTCCCTCCAGGTACAACGCCCAGCTCTACTACGACCGACTCCCCGAGCTGAAACAGGCTGTTGACCAGATTAAAAGTGGCTTCTTCTCCCCAAAAGACCCCAACCTCTTCAACGATGTGGTCAACATGCTCTTCCACCACGACAGGTGAGGTACTGGGCTACCATCCATCCCCTGAGCTGAGACCATGGTTGCACATGGATGATGCTCCTCAGGCATGGACTCTGCATGGATGGCCATTGTCACATTAATGCCTTTGAGTGCACAACCCTTACAGATGATTTGAAGCATCTCAAGGGCTTTCCTGGCCAGAGCACTGATCAACCATGGGCATTGGAGAAATGCTTTCCCTGCATTTCCCTCCCAGGATATCCAGGTTTGGGGAGAGGTAGTTTGGCCAGAGGCTTTGTGTGGGAGGATGCCTGTCAGGGAGGGGATTAGATCGATGTCTGGAGCCGTTTTTGGGGTTCTTGGGGCGCCTCTGGGGTCCAGCCCGGCTCTCTGCTGGGGCGCTGCCCCGCTCTCCGCCCCTCAGCCTGGCACAGCTGTCAATCACGGCAGCTTGGTGCCTGAGCGCTGTGCTATCCGGGCCTCTGATTGGTCGAGCTGCCAGTCAATCACAGTGGAGCAGTCTCTGATTGGGCAAATGACCAGAAATCCCACCCTATGGGCGGGACCATGAATGGCTACGGGTATAAAAGGCGTTGAGGGCATTATGGCCGGTCTTGCCCTGACATCTTCCTTGGAGTTTCTACCTCACCCACGCTGGAACCCAGGAGTCAGTAGCTGTGTGTTTTTTCTGTACCTTTTCCACCTTTCTCTCTCTCTCTCTCTCTCCTTCTCTTAATCCTTTCATGGAGCTTTCATGGAGCTTAACGTAACATCTTAAGGTTTTAAAGGTTTCCCAGTTAAATGGGCTAAGCAAATGCTAAATAAATTCTAAGTAAATGCTTAATACTAAATTAATGTTAAGTATTGCTATGATAAGCAGTTTTACATTGAATTCATTGTTGTATTTACTTTGAATTCAGTGTTGTATTTTTTGCCGAAGTTTCCTTAATTTGCTCTGTTTTTGCAAGTAAACTTTTGTGTGATTTTCACCTCTTGAGAGTATCTGGTGGGGATTTCTCCTCTGCATCAAAACAGAGTAAAGGAACCTTACATTTAACCCCTGGATTTAAGTGTATTAAAATAATGCCTTGGATCAGGCAGCCTGCATCCTGTTTCTCCTGCTCTTGACCCCTCCTTTCTTCACTGCTGCAGGTTTAAAGTCTTTGCAGACTACGAGGCTTATGTCAAGTGCCAGGAGAAGGTCAGCGAGCTGTACGTGGTGAGTGCCAGCCCAGGGAGCCGTGCTGGGACACACCATCCCATCCTGGAGAAGGGACGTGCTCACAGATGAGGCTGGTTCTCATCCCAGGCCATTCCTGGCTGAGAACCAGCCTTGGGACCAACCCCACCCCTCTCCTTTAGCCTGGAGAAAAGGAGACTCAGGGGTGTCCTTATCACTCTGTACAACTCCTGAAGTGGGGTTGGGCTCTTTCTCCAGGAACTGACAGAAGCAGAGCACACAGCCTCAAGCGAAATATAAGTTGGGTATTAGGAAAAAGTTTTTCATGGCAAGGGTGATTAAGCTCTGGGATGTTCTGCCCGGGGAGGTGGTGGAGTCACCATCCTTGGGCATGTTTAACAAAGCCTGGATGTGGCACAACCCTGTGGTGCCAGAGTTTAGTTGAGGTGTTGGGGCTGGGTTGGACTCGATGATCTGGAAGGTCTCTTCCAACCCAGTGATTCTGTGAATTCCCTGCAGAACTCCAAGGCCTGGACCAAGATGGTCATCAGGAACATCGCGGCGGCCGGCAAGTTCTCCAGCGACCGCACCATCAAGGAGTACGCCCGGGACATCTGGCACGTGGAGCCCTCGGACCTGAAGATCCCCCCACCCAACGAGCCCCGGGAGGGGGGGCAGGACAAGACCCCCAACGGCACCGCGGCGTAGGGGACGCGAGCGCTGTAAAGTTCTCTGCTGGCTGAGTCTCTGTGTCACTGCTGCTGCTGCTGGCTTTCCCTAGGGGTGGGCAGGAGGGGAGGGAGGGGTTTTTATAAGCGAAACCACGTCGCCCTGTTGCTTGCATTAGGTGCTAAGAATAAAAAAAGTGCCACTGGAGTCCGAAGGGAGCTGTTTGCTGGAGGGTTGGGCTTGCTTCCAGCAATGCTGATGCAGGAAGAGGGCTGGCCAGGGGTGGGGTGGGCAGCACAGCTGGATGCAGCTGGACACAGCTGTCTGGGCCCTCACAGGTGCTGCTGAAGCAGGATAGGGGGGTGCCAGGCCCATGTACCCCCACCAGTGGGTGGGGGATGCTCCCAGTCGTGGCTCTGGTGGCCCAGACCACATCAGTGTCTCCATCCCTTGAGTAACCTGCAGCATCCTGGAGGCAGAGGGTAACTTAAAAGTTTTTCAGTAGTTTTTATTACTTACAGAAGTAAGTTCAGTGCCCTGTGGGGGGTCCTGGAGTGGATTTGAGGGAGCATGGGATCAGTGCAGGCAGCAATTGGCATCACTTCATGTTTAAGAAGTCTCTGCAACAAGATGTAATAAATCTCACACTGTGTCACTGACCCTCCTGTGCTGTGTCAGAGCCTGATTTGTGATCCCTGCACGCGGGGCTGAGCTGGGCTTGGAGCATCTCTGCAGCCAGGACAAAGAGGAGCTGGTGTCCCCAGAGCCACCTCCCCGTGCCACCCAGGCTGAGGACAGGCTCAGGGCAGCGGGCACTGACTGAAGTTTGGAAAGTGATGCCAGCAAACGCCGTGGGGAGGGGAAGGAGCAGGGAGGGGGCAGGCAGCAGGAGAGGAGGCACCAGCAGAAGGCGAGGCCAAGCTCATCCTCTGCCCCCCCATTTCTGTGGAGCAGCACTTACCTCACCAGGGCAGGCAGCTCCGGGTTGAAGGAGATGTAGTCGTGGCCCAAGCCCAGCTTTTGGGGAAAGGTAATGAACTTCACCTTGGATTTGTCCTTGTAGGCTTTGAGTGCTGTCTCGTAGAGCTGCCACGGGGCAGGAGCGCAGTTACTGCACGAGCAGGGGATCCCAAACCCCTCCTGGTGCATGGCCATCCCCTCTCTGGCCACTTCAGCCTCCTAAGCCAGGCTCAAAGCCCGTGGCAGGTGCCCACCTTGTGTCCCAGCTTTGGAGGCAGGACTCCATCATCTTCTGCGTGCAGGATGAGGAGGGGGCAGTCCAGCACCTTCACACTGAAGGCAGCAAGCACAGCCCTGAGGACGCTCCCCAGAGCCAACAGGAGCCTCCCCAATCCCTGTGAAAATTCCCACAGCACCCTGACCACCCCCCCCCAGCACTGCCCCTCAGAGCCATCCTCATGCCCACCTGGGTGATGCCCATGCTGCTTGCCCTGGCATGGCAGCACCAAGCACACTAACCACCTTAACCCACAATTATAGGTTTCAAAAGCATCCATAAATCAAATGGATTTTGGGCACGCTCTGTGTACTACAAGGAACAGGAATGCAAAAAAAAGGATGGTGGTTTATGGACTTTGCTCAATAATCAAACTGATACCTGACATTGTGCAAATAAAAAGTCACTTTTGAAGGGTGAGTAAGCTGGGTAAACACAGGAGGGCAGGAATTTCAATGGGGTGATGAACACCTCTCCTCGGCCACATTCCCACAGCCTCTGGGGTGTGCTGTGCCCCTTCCCACCAGGAACTCACTTCTCATCGCTGCTGAAGAACATTCCAGCCCGGGCCATGGAGTCCAGGATGAGGTACTCAAAACCCGGGAACCGCCGGTAGATCTGGCAGGGAGAGAGTTTGGGGGTGCTAAGGGGTGGCTTGGATTCAGCTGTGAGGGGGACACCCAGGAGCTGGGGCTGGCACTGCTGGGGGACCCCAGAGGCAGAGCCCCCGGGCTCACCTTGGTGATGGGGATGTTGGCGGCTGCGTCTCGGATGTTGGTGTAGGGAGACTCCAGGACAACAGCATCAACCTGGACTCCTGATGGCAGAGTGAGGTGGGCATGGCTTTGAGGGGCTGTCCCCCCTGCCAGGCTGCTGCCACACTCCCCTGCCAGGCAGCAGTAGGGCCAAGATGTCCCCATCCCAGGAGGGAGGATAGGGAGAGCTCCTCATCTCCTCTGTGGCCCCAAAATCAGGCCAGGGTGACAATGCATGGGGACAACCCATCCATGCTGGCCCTTACCTCGCTCCTCCTGCAGTTTCCTCGCTGCGTTGGTGGCAATCCTGTGACAGGAGAGGTGACAGTGACAGGGAGCAGCACGGTGGGGGACGCACAGCTCCCTCAGGTTCCCCTCGTTGGCTTTGCAGGGGCCTCCACCAAGGAGCTGCTCCAAGCCCTTGGTCCATCCCCAGGTGGCACCAGTCTGGCAGCAGCGTCACAGGGCACAGGGTGGGCTCTGGTGTGCCCCCATCCCGCCCCCTGCACCTACCCTGTCCCCAAGGAATGTCCCCAGAAGAGGATGCTGCTGTTGCCACTCCGTGCTTTCACCCAGTCATAGAGTGCCAGGACATCGGTGGTGAAGCCACTCTCGGAGGGGCGTCCAGTGGAGTCCCCATAGCCTGTGGGAGACACAGCTCTGTGTCACAACCCTGGTGGGGACAGGCCCCAAGAGGAGCATCACCCAGCAAGAGGCAAGGGGACAACTTTACCTCTGTAGTCGAGAGCCAGGATGTGGAAGTCAGCAGCCCCCATCGTCTGTCAGAGCAGCACTGAGTTATGTCCTGGCAGGGGATGCAGCCCAGGACCCCTGGGCATGGCCCCTTCCCTCGGCACAGGGTCTCTGTGGGGTCCCCAGGGCCAGCAGGAGCCTTACTGCCAGCAGGTCCCAGTGTCCCCACAGGCCACCACTTACCTTCAAGAACTGGACGCGGTGACTCGCAGCCCTGATGGGGAAAATGGGGTTAGAGCTTGGGGAGACCCCAAGGGACCCTCCCCTCCAGCACCAGCGCAGTGAGGAACCAGGGTGACCTTATCCCAGAAGGGAAGAGCTGGATGCTGTGGGCTGGGTGGATTTTGACTTTTCCCTTTATTTTACAGGGATTCTCCTTAACTACTGGGGTCAGAGACCTCCGCAGCAGCCCCGGCCCCGCAGCAGGGCTGGCTGCTGCATCGAGTTTGCTGCTTCTCACCTCAGAGCAGCCCTCCTGCCCTGCTCCTGGCCCTGCAGCAGCAGCTCAGGAACTCACCTGGTGCCCCCATTGCCGTGCAGGTAGATGATCACGGGGTGAGCATCAGCGAGAGCCTCCTCGTACCAGCGCTGGTCCTTGCCCTGTGCCTCGGCCCCTTTGCTGCTTGGCACTGTGTGCCTGGGGGGACAGCGGGGTTACCTGGGGGCTCCACCAGGACACTGCTGTCCCCTGTGGGGTGCTGAGGCCATCCTGCTCACCAGATGCCAACTGTGACGCCCGGCTCGGTGGTGAGGTACAGGTTGATGGTGTTGTTCACCAGCAGCTCCGGCCGCCGAAAGTCCACGAAGAAAGGGAAGGCCACTGATGGAGAAATCACAGCCATCATCCACAGTCCTCCTACCCAGGCGCTTTTACACAATTCTTTCTAAATCAGCGTGTAATTTGTTTTAAATTATCAAGGGCCATGCTGAGGCAGACGAGCTGAGCCCTCTGCCATCTCCTCCCACCCGAATTTCCAGCCCCGCTGATGCTGAGCCTGCCCGGGCGTGTTGTGACTGCAGGCAGCAAACAGGGTCGGCAGCACCACCTCCTCAGAGCTTGCAAAACACGGGGAAAAGATCCCTCGGTGCCTTCTCTGCAAGCCCAGGGCACAGCAGGAGTGGGATAAACACTGCCCTGGTGCCACCCACATTCTGGGGGGTCTGCAGCAGCCAGCTGAATGCCCGTGGGGGTTCTCCTGGTTGGGATACTCACAGAAGTTCAGGTAGACGAATTTGGTGAGCACGCTGGGGAAGAGGCGGATGAAGAAGGGCACGGCGGCGCAGGAGAGGAGCGGGGCCAGGAGGAGGGTGCGCAGCCATGGCAGCCACGAGCGCCGGGCCCTGCCGGGGAGGCACCGTCAGCACATCCCCTCCCATCCCAAGGGATTTGGGCTCTAGCACAGCAGGCTCCCCGTTCATAATCCCAGCCATGAGGCTTGCATAGAGCTTTTTACTGATTCCAACCCCTCTGGGAGTGGGAACTGGATCCCCACGTGGGTGTTGCGCTTGGCTTTTGGGGACGGAGCCGAGGTGTCTGAGCCGTGACAAAGGGTGACACAGGCTCTGATGTGGTCCCCACGCCCTCGCACGGGGCGCCGGGAGGCAGGAAGGGCTGGGCACTGCAAGTCAAACCTGCAATAAGGAGCAACCGATACTCGGTGACAACACTCCCAGCCCTGCCTGGCACGGCACAGCCACGGATGTGCCCCAAGCCTGGCACTAAGAGCTTCTGCAATACTCCAGGGACAAGGAGGAAGGAGGGAAAGGAGCCTGGAGGTGATGTCTCCCAGTGCCACCAGTGCTCCAACAGTGCCCTGTCATTTCAGGGCCACCCCATGGTTCTGCTCAAACCAGACCTTGCTGCCCCACAAGTGACCCCAAAACCCCATCAGTGACCCACAAGTGACCCCAGACCTGTAGCAACGTGTGACTCATAAGTGATCCTAAAACCCCATAAGTGACCCATAAGTAGCCCCAAACCAGCCCTCGCTGCCCGCCAAGTGATCCCAGAACACCAAAACCTCTAAGTGACCCCGCAAGTGATCCCAGGACACCATTAATGACCCTAAAACCCCATAAGTGACCCCATAAGCAGCCCCAGCAGCGAGCCCCAGCCCCCAGGTGGGAAAGGATAGCCAAGAGCTGCAGCTTTCCCTCTGGGTTAATGGTGATGGGGAAATCTGTCTGGGCATGGGGGATTTAGGGCAGAGATTTGTGATGGGGCTACTTATGGGGTCACTTAAGGGGTTTGGGAATGCTGCAGGACCCTAAGGAAGAACTGCCCAAGGGGTGCCAGGGCATGATGGCAGCGGTCCCCAGGGAACGGGGACAGTCCCAGGGCGGTGTAGGACGGCAGGAGCTGTGCTGGAGGCACGGGCAGCTCCTCAAATCCCGGTTATCCCCCAGGACATGGGGCTGGGCACGACGGAAGAGCCGGGAATACCCTGCAGAGGCTGCAGGCGATTGTCCGGTGGCCCTTGCACAACACCTGCGGCGGGTGAGCACCGGCCCGGGGACCGCGGGGACAGCCCCAGCTGGGGCCAGCGGCCAAACGGGACAGCAGGGTGACAAAGCCGCAGCACGGCATCGGGACACGGCCACAGGACAGGATGGTGGCCACGGCAGGGTGACACAGCCACATGGCCACTGCACGGGGTGACGGTGCTGGCAGGGTGACACGGGGCCATGGGGACACGGCCACCGGCTGGGCCCGCGCCGCTGACACGGGGACACGGCCCAGCAGGGGGACCAGGCCACGGCGTGGGGACACAGGGGAGCACAGGGGGACAGCCCCAGCGGGGCAGCACGGCCGCGGGGCGGGGACAGAGCCCCAGCACGGGGCACAGCGCACGAGTCGCGACAGGGAGCACGGCGGTGTCCCCACGGCCGTGTCCCCACGGCGGCGGTACTCACCGCCCGTGCCGGGCCACGCCGAGCCTGCCCTCCGCCCGGCCAATGCCGCCGCTGTCGCCGCTGGCGCCGTCCCCGCCGCGCCGCCGCATCGCTGTGCGCACGACAGCGGCGACAGGCCACGCCCACGAGAGGGGCCACGCCCACGTCACGGGGACACGGCTGTCACCAGGCCACGCCCACCGGCCGCGCCCTGGCCACGCCCACCCGCGCCTCGGGGACGGGGATGGGGACGGGGACGGGGACAGGGCCACCCGCGGGGGCACCGGGACCCGGCCGGGCTGCAGCCCTGTCCCCCAGGATGGCCGGGTCCCCGGGGGTCTCTGGCACGGTGGCATCCCCTTGTCCCCCAGGATGGCCGGGTCCCGGGGTCTCTGGCACG
>QUSF01000043.1:2694909-2748310 GCA_003676055.1 Chloebia gouldiae
GTGCCAGAGGGGTCTGGAGCTCCTGAGGGCTGGAAGGGGCTGGCACGGAGCTCGGGAAGCTCAGAGCCCTCACCAGGATGGAGCAACCACCCAAATACTTCTTGCCATGAGAAGCCAGCACAGCAAAGGCGGCAAACAGGAGGTTTTCCTGGGCTGAAGGGAAAATCCTCGGCTGGAATCAGCAGGATCAAGCCCGGGAGGCGGTGCTGGGAAGGCGATTGTGCGCCGGGAGCCGGGCGAGGGATGGCAGCAGCGAGCCGAGGAGCGGCGGTACCATTGCGGCTTAGCCGGGCTCGCCTTGGTCTTGTGCAAAAAATAGCAAAGTTTGGGCTTATGTCATTCCAAACTTCTCCCGGCACCAGCTGGGAGATGGGGAGGCTCCCTCCAGCTGTTTTGGTTTTTTTCTTTTTTCCCCTACAGCGTCTATTCCTTTTTCCCTTTACATTTTGCTGATGGTTTCATGGCTTTTTTTTTTTTTTCTTTTTTTTTTTTCTGAATTATTTGGCCATTTGATGACCCTCTTCCCCCTGTCCTGGCCGGGCCGAGGGGTTCCTGTGCCCAGCAGGGCACAGCTGGAAAGACCCCAGGAATGCAGAAGCAGCTCCCCCACCAGCTCCCCGCGCAGCAGCCGGACTTTTCCTCGCCCTAGAACAAAGCACCCCATTGTTCAGGGAAAATGGGAAGGAAAGCGTGACGGAGCGGCCAGAGCCAAGCCGGGAGGGTGTTTCTGCAGGAGCCGGGCACCCACGGCCTCGCACAGGGGTCACCCACCGCCTGCGCAGCCGCTGCCCCTGATTTTGGGTGGCTCCGTGCCAGCCGCGGATCCATCGGCGGCTGATGTCCTGCAATCCCGGTTTTTCCCACGTGTCCCGATTTTTGTGACGCCGTGGGTTGGCTGAGCCGAGGTTTCCTTCCTCCGAGCTCGCTGCAAATGCCATCCTGGAGCGCAGCTGCTCGCTGGGAAAGGGGCTCCAAAAATAGGCTGGAGGGTTTTGTGTCTGGCACGGTTCCGCGGCTCCCTAGAAACACGCTTTTCTCCTATGGGAAAAATAAAATCAGGATGCCTCTGCTAACAGCTGGTCCTAAAAACGAGTGAGGAATTTGCACTGGGATGATTAGCAGCGCTCCTGAAGCGGGGGCTGCACGTCCCTGTGGGATGGGGACATGGGGACACCGAGCGTGCTCCTTGTCCCCATCGCCCGCCCGTGCACGCGTGTGGCCCGTGGCTTTGTTGGGGGACAGGGGGATTTTTCGGGGCTGTCGCTTGGATTAGCGAGGCACCGGCGAAGAAGAGGAGGAGGAGGAGGAGGGGGATAAAGGTCCTGGCACTCGCCGGGCTCGCAACAAAACAAAGCACCAGATGGTTCCAACTTCAGCATAATACGCGGAGAAAAAGTGTTTGAACCGGGGATGGAAAAGCAAATGTGGGAAGAGAGGGAGAAAGGAAAGAAAGAAAAACCCTCAGCAAGTGTCAGAGCAGAAGAAAGCAGCGGAGAAAAATGGCAAATGTTAAAAACCCAGACAAAAAAAGCCCTCGGACGGCACAAAGCCACGGCTGCTGACATCTGTCCGGCAAAGCCTCTCGCCAAGGGCCCCTTCCCTTTGGAGTCACCTTGCCTTGCTGCTGTCGCCGCAGGGACACGGCCACATCCCTGGCCAGGGCTGTGCTGGGGACGCTGTGCCATGTCCCACAGCCACAGCGCTGTCCCCGGGGCAGGTGGCAGTGACGTGCCAGGTGACATGCAGCAGAGGTACCCCTAAATATTTTATTACAATATTTTATTACAATATTTTATTACAATACTGTAGGAGCTCTTTCCTCTGTCACCTCACATGTCCCAGATGTCCCTGTGCGGTGGCAAACCCACCCGTGGCTCTGCTGTGGGGTTTTAAGCCTGGTTTATGATCTGAGTGAGGTTTATCCAACCCCCTGTGTGAGGCTTTTTTGTGTTCCCTTCGCTCCTCCCCATGAAATTTCTTGAACTCGCAGACCAGAGCCGCCTTAAAAAAAGGGAAGAAGGCTAAGAAGTCATATCGCCCCTGGCATTTTCACCAGAGGAAAAAAAAAAAAAAAAAAGCAAAATTATCTCATGCAATTGCTCGAGAGCGGATTGCAGCGTGGGTGGAACCCCTTATTAGCCATCAGAGAATCCACAAGCCTTGGGGACCGCCGGCTTCCTGCGGCTGGCGCTGAGCAGGAGCGTGGGCGGGCGGCGGCTCCGGCTTCCAGCCGGGACTGCCGAGCTTTAAATGGGGGCTGGAGTCCTGCTGGTGTCTGTGGCTTGTGTGTCACCACCCCGGGGCTGCCCTGCGGGATGGCTCCTGGGGCAAAAGGGGGTCCTTGGTTTTGTGATCCCCCCCAAAATCGAGTGAGGGGCACGGGTGGGACAGTGCAGAGCACTGGAACACCGGTGCTGGAGTGGTGGAAGGGGTGGATGCCGCAGCACAGCAGCTGTCCCGTCACGGTGACACACAGAGTTGGGAGGTTGTCCCCCGGGCCCAGGGATGGCAGGGATCTGGGGTGTCATGTCCCCAGGGCGGGGGACAGTGGGGTGACATGGTACCCTGGAATGGCAGGGAGCCAGGGTGCCACGTCCCCAGGGCAGGGGACAGCGATGTGTTGCTGTGACCTTCAGGCGTGGGGCAGCCCAGGTGATGTGCCATTGTTTTTTTGGGACAATGAGGAGCTGCAGGGCCGTGTCCCCTGGGGACAGGACAGTGTGGAGCCGGGGTGATGCCACCCTGGGGGACAGGACAGCAAGGACTCAGTGGTGTCCACTTGGCTTGTGGGAGGATGAGAACCAGGGTGATGTCACCGTGGGGGACAGGATGCTGTGGAGCTGGGGCGATGCCACCCTGGGGTGCAGGACAGAGGGCAGTTGGGTGATGACACCCACGGAGCCAGGGTGATGCTGCTCTGGAGTGCAGGGCAGCAGGGAGCCAGGGTGATGTCCCCGTGGGGTGCAGAATGATGGGAACTCAGGTGATGTCACCCTGGGGGATGGGACATCTGGGAGCTGGGGTGAGGCCACCTTGGGGAGTGCAATGACAGCAACTGTGATGATGCCATTCGGGGAGATGGGACATCGAGGAGCCACTCTGAGGTGTGGGACATTGGGGACCATGGTAGTGCCACCCTAGGGGCCAGGACAGCGGAGAGCTGATGCCACCCGGGAGTGCAGAATAGCAGGGAGATGGGATGATGTCCCCTGGCGTGCAGAGTGACGGGAACGGAGGTGATGCCACCCGGGGGATCAGGCCAGCGGGGACCGAGGGTTATACTGTCCTGAGGTGCAGGACAACGGGAAGTTGCGGTGATGCCCCCCTGGGGGACACGACAGCGGCAAGCTGGGGTGCAGAACAGCGGGGACACCCCGGCAGACCCCCGGACCGTCTCCTGTACCGGGAGGCGTTCCCGGGCGGTGCCGCACAAAGGCCGCCGGTCCCCCCGCCCCGGGGCCGTCCCGAAGCCCCGGGGCCGCCCCCGAGCCTCGGCCCAATAAACGCGGCCGCATTTGAACGCGGCGCCTCCCCCGGCCCCGCAACGCTCCGAGCGCTCCGCCAGCCCCGCCGCGCCCGCGGGCACCGGCAGCCGGTGAGGCCGGGACGGGGGCGGCGGCGGGGAACGGGGAGGGGACGGGGAAGGGGCATCACCGAGCCCCGGGTGCGGGGGCAGCGCCGTCCGCCCCGGTCGGTCCCTCCTCCGCGGGCGGTGCCGGGGCCCAGCCCGCCCCTTCCCGTCCCTTCCCGGCGGGGCCGGCCGCGTGTGCGGGGCGCCGGGACGGGCCGGCGGGGAAGGGGCGCAGCGGCGAGGTGGGTGCCTGGGGAAGAAGGGGGTCCGGAGGGTGGGGAGATGCTGGAGGGAAACGGGGAATGCTGGAGGGATGGGATGCTGGAAGTAGGGGGTGATGGAGGGAAGGGGGTGATGGGGATGGGGACATCCCCACAGGGCGCGGTGGTGATTTCAGGGGTGTCTGTGAGTGGGTGCCACCCCAAAGCCCCCAAGGTGCCCTGGGCGCTGGTGGCAGTGGTCCCGCGGGGTGACAGGTACTGGGCGCCACTCGTCCTCCTGCCAAGGCCCTGCGTCCCTGCTCCCGGAGGGATGCTCCGAACGCTGGGAGCGGGTTCTGGACCGCTCTCGCCGGGCTGAGCCCTGGAAGCAGCCGGCTGTGGCTGGAGGAATTAATAACAGCAGTTGTTTTGTCATTGGCAAAGCTCTCGTTGTCACCAGGGTGGCAGACAGCATCTGCTGTCTGGTCACCAACCGCGGGCCCGTCTCCCTTGGAGCATCCCTGTAGGGATGGAGCCGAGGAAAGCCAAAATCCGCAGTTTAGGAGCATCCAGTGCTGGGATTTTACTGGGTGGGTGGGTGACAGCTCGGGTGTATGGAGCTCATCTCCTCGTGTGCTCCCCGGACCGGAGCTGGGGAAGGCTCCGGGCGCGTTGTCGCCGTGATTCAGCAGAGCCCGGCTTCAGCGGAGCCGGCGCAGCTCCGGGCTCCGCGGGCATCCCCGAATCCCGCATTTCCCGGCGCGCGAGGCGTCGCGGGATAAATTACCGGCTCGCTTTGTTTACTTCTGAAATAATCAGCTTTGTGCCTCCACCTTGGGCTTTATCGCACCCGGGGCTCCCCGACTTACTGCGGAGCGACTCCAGCCCGATTTGCAAAATCAAACCAGATGGGCGCTTTGTTTTTCCTTACGGAGGGAAGGCTGGGAGTGAAAAGCCCTATTACAATGCAAATACCGGGCTGGCGTGAATATTCAAACCGCTGCGCTGCTTTTGAAGCTCTTTACATAAATTTATGGTGCTTTTATTACTGCTTTGCTAATCTGGAGTGGAGCTTGGTTAACAGAATCGCTGCTCTCTGCCAACTTTGGAGGGTCTGGAGGTGTTTTTGGGGCGCACGGGGAGAGGTGGCATTGAGGTGCAAAGGGAAAATTATGAGCGTGGTCAATGGGGAGGAGGAACAGCCAGCTGTAAGGCTGACTCTGGTGGTGACCCTGGAAGAGCTGGGCGTGCTGTCAAGTGATTTACTGACATTAAGGTGCTTCATTGTCCTTTTGGGTTTTGTTTTTCCCTTCGGTTTCTCAGTGTGATTCTTTGTGGGGCTGATGCTCCAAGAGGGGATGGGGTGTTGCTGAGCGTGGGCTGAGCTGGAAATTGCCCTGACACGGTGTGAGGATTTTGGGGTGGACACAGGGACAGGGCACGGAGCTCTCTTCTCTGGTGACCAGTGACAGGACCCAGGGAATGTCTGGAGCTGTGGCAGGTTTAGGTTGGATTTCAGGAAAGGTTCCTCCCTCAGAGGGTGCTGGCACTATCCGGGTTCCCCAGGGAAGGGATGTGACATTCCCGAGGCTGCCAGAGCTCCAGAAGCATTTGGACACCACTCCTCAGGATGCCCAGGATTGCTGGGGGGTCTGTGCAGGGCCAGAAGCTGCACTGGCTGATCCCTGTGGGTCCCTTCCAGCTCAGGGAATTCTGTGATTGAGCAGAGCTGCTGTGATGGATGAAATGGTTCATTAGGGAAGGAGATAATGAGTGTGAGACAACCTCAGCTCTGGCTTTCCCAGCAAAGTCTGGGCTTGGTGGTTGCTGGGCATCTCATACAACCCCCAGCATTAAAACCTGGGCTCCTGGTGGGTTTTGCCAGCTGTGTTCACATCACCCAGGTTGTCACAGGTGTAGTGGGAAGGGAAAGTTCCTTTAAAGTTGCTTTAAAGTGCCCAAGTGTGGCCGTGCTCTCCAGCACAGAGGGGACACTCAGATCAGTGACATCCCAAGGAGTAGGTGCTTGTGTTTTGGAGTTGGCCACAGGATGCTGCCTCGCTGGGTAATTATTGCTAATTACCAGGCCCTGATTTGAGTCGAGGCAATCAAGAGGAGCAATAAGAACAACGTTTTCCTCGCTGTCCCTTGGAGGTGATGACTTCAGTGGAGGGCAGGTTGGGATAAGGGCAAGGTACCCATAGCCCTGGTTAGTGATGCAGCCCATGGGGGCATTTGGGCAAAGCATTCCCAAAATCTCCCTCTTGTGCAGCAGCAAATGTGATTTGTATTGTCCTAGTGGAAGGTGTCCCTGCCTGTGGCTGGGGGTTGGCATGAAGTGGCCTTTAAGGTCCCAAATCTGGGATTCTGCAATTCATGCCCCACCCCCCAAAAAAAGTAATTGTGCTAATTGTGGTGGTTTTCCTTGCTGATGCCATTGATTGACCAATCTGTGCCTTCATTAGCTCCAGGTTAAAGTTGATATCGATTGCAGGCACTTAAATATGCAAAGCGGTAATCACTGTTTAAGCCTATATTGTTTGAGTTAAATTTAGCTGAGAATTTAGTCCTATCAGGCCCCTACACTGTGTGCCGTGAAGGTTATCTGGCTCTCAGGAGGGGGTGGATTTAAAAGCAGGAAAGAAATGCCTGTGAAAACTTCCTCTTCTCATCATCGCGGAGCGCTTTGCTTCCCCGGGCTGGTAATAAGGAGAACAGAAATAAGGAATAATGTAGTGCTGGCTCTCCTTAACCTGCACTTTTCAGTGCTAGCTGGTCATTCTGGGGGGCTTCAAACAACACAGAAGGGCAGCAATAAATCTGAACAAAGTGATGCCCTGTGCAGGGACCGTCCCCTCTCCTCCTGACGGGGGACTGGGGAGCCCCAGCTCAGCTGCTGCCCGCCCCCATTATCCCGGCTGCCCTCCTGCATCTCAGCTGCTGGCCCATCTGGAGCAGAGATGAAAGGCTGCCCTTTAATTCGGGCTTTGTGTGCCTCTGGTGGGTCCCCATCCCCGTCAGTCACGGCTGCTGGAGGTGGCTCCGATGCTGCTGACCTCATTCTTTTGACTGCTGGCTGATGCCAGGCGGCCTCGCCAGCTCCTCAGGTAGGAGGAGGCTTGGGTGGCTTTTTTTCCCCCTGCTGTGGCAGCGCTGCTGAATAATTCAGGCAGGAGGAGGCATCTTGGGTCACCTTGCGCAGCAGCCGGCTGCGTGCCGGAGCCGCCTGCCTAAGATGGAGGTTGTGCAGGATTGCGGGATCGCCGGGCTGCCGGCAGCTCCCCGGGCCCTCTGACTGCAGGTAGGCACCAGCCTTGGCATCCCTGCTCCCTCCTGCTGCTGGCCAGTGGCAAATCCCTTCCCCAGGCTGTGTCCCTCCAAGCTCTCTGGCTGTGGGGATGTGCGAGGCTGCCCTCGCCAAAAACTCACCTGGGCTGTCGGGCAGGTGATGCTCTCCTCCTTTAGGGATTGGGGTTTTCTTGCTGGTTTTGTGGGGTTCCCAGTGCTGGATTTGCCCACAGTGAGATTTTGGGCTTTGTGGCGTTGAGAGGGGTGATCCCAGTGTTCCAGCAGCAGGGATGCTCGGGGATGTACTGGGAGGTGGCATTTAGCTCTCTGCACTGACTGGGGGAACTGGTTCTGGCAGTGTAGCACTAGGGTCGGGTCTGGAGACATCTCTGGGGGGGCAGGAGGTGGCTGACCCTAAAGATAAGAGGTTGAGAAATGCTTGGGAAGCTCTGTGGGTTGGAGTCATCTCTGCTGGAGGCTTGGCTGTGAGTTTTGGGGCAGCTGGAATGTGCAGGTAGGGCTCCCTGACACCAGGATCCAGCCACTGAGGAGCCCTGTGGGTGCAGCTGGGAAATGGGCTTGCTGCTGTGGGAATGGGAACAAGTTTGTTGCCTTCCTCCTGCTCGCAGGCACCTGAGTTTTTGGGTGCTGCCTCCTCCTCTGTGCCCCGGGTGGAATGTGTCTGTGCCTCCCTCCTCTCCCCAGAGCTTGGGTGCTGTGAGCAATCAGCTCAAGAGGGATTTGGGGGGGAAATAGGACAGGGAGGGTGTGAGGCTCAGGTGGAGGGGTTGTGTCCATCCCTGGAGTGCCCACAGCCATCCCAGCCCGTGGCAGGGCAGGAGGAAGGACAGCCTGGCTGGGCTGTCCCTGCCCCGTGGGCTCTGCGTGCTGCCTGCCCCCAGCCCTGCATCCCTCAGCAGATGTGGGATCCAGGGGATGCTCTGCCCTGGCATCTGCTCCTGCAGCCAGGGAAATCAAGGACATGGCTGCTGCAGTGCCTGCCCTGGAGATTTCCTGCCTGGGCTGGGCAGGGCTGTGGAATTGGAGCAGCTCTGGCATGTCCAGGGGTGCTGCTGGTGGCAGAGGGAGCCACAAAACCCCTGAGGAACAGAGGGGGCAGGGCTGGATGGGGAGGGGGTTTGGGGTAGGACCCCCTGTTTTGGCAAATGTGGCTGACACAACGTGCAGCAGTCACAAAAACACAGTTCCCATGGCTGGCCAAGCATCCTGGGATGCCCAGTTGGGTCCCTGCAGTGCCCATTGTCACCCAAGCACGGTGACAGCGCCTGTTGTGCCCCCAGGGTGGTGGCACAGCCACACCCAGGCTGTGTGGTGGCACTGAGTGTCACTGCTGCCACCCAAAGCCTGCCAGGAGCCCTGGGCCAGGCTGAACAAACAGCTCCAGCCAAATCCTTCATTTCAGGCAGGACATTTCCCTCTTCCCCCCCTGCCAGAACAGCTCCTGGGGCTGTGATCCTCTGTTTGCAATGGATGAGGGGGGTGGAAACTTGACTTGGAGGGGAAGATGAAGACTTGAGGCAAATTGTGTGCCTGGTGCAGGACACCAGGTGTATTTTGGCTGTCCCCACGCTGCTCTGGGTTTGCTGCCTGTCAAACCCTTCCCTGCCTTCAACCAGGGCTTGACCTGAAACACCTGAGGGGGAGCAGCACAGGGAGCTCTTGGCAGCTGGGCTTGATCTTGGAGTTTTTTTCCCAACCTAAAGCATTCCATGATCCCAGCTGTGTTGCAGGGGGGCTGTGTTGTGCTCGTGGAGGGGGTGGCTGCCCTGGAGAGTTTGGGCTGGGGTCTCCTGCCCTCCCCTCCTCAGGCAGAGCCCCACACTTTGCTCCCTGCAGCTGCTGAGCTCTTGTTGGGTTGTTTATCTTCTCACCAAAGCCCCACCTGCAACACCTGGGGCTCACTGGAGCTCAGGGGAACAATTTTCCCCTGCAGCACCTCAGCTGCTGCAGCTGAGCCAGAGGAGCTGACAGGAGTCAGTGCCACACGGGGCTGGCCCAGCCACCTGGGCTGTCCCCTCCCGAGGGTTTGGCTCTGCAGACTTTTTCCCCTGGGTCTTTCTGCTCTGTGATTCCTTCCCCCAGTGGGATGGGAGAGGCTGGAGCAGTGGTGGAGCATTAATGTGACCAAACACAGCCCCAGACAGCCTGGTGGGCAGCTGCTGTGGCAGCCCTTGGGGTTTTTTGCTTTCCCATGCCACCCATGGTGACCTGGCCCATCTCTTCCACAGGTGAGCGTGGCAGGCTATGGGATGGATGAAGCTGAGCAGGACCAGTATGAAGCTCGCCTCAAGGAGCTCTTTGACAGCTTTGACAGCACAGGCACGGGGTCCCTGGGGCAGGAGGAGCTCACTGACCTCTGCCACATGCTGCACCTGGAGGAGGTGGCCCCGGCACTGCAGCAGACCCTCCTGCAAGGAAACCTCCTAGGCAGGGTAAGGAGCTGGGGGGATGGAGGGGGCAGCACCTGCATGTATGGAATGGTCTTGGGAAGAGGCTGATGTCTGTGATACATCCAATGCTCCTGAGGCTCTGGTGCCACGGGACTCGTGGGGTCTGGGCTGTTCAGCGGGGTGGGCACAGGGCACCTTCCAGGAGCAGGATTGGTGATAACAGGGGAGAGAACTGCTCTGTCTGCCCTGACTGGAGGTGCTCTGAAACTCAGGAACCAGCACTTTAGGCTGAGCCTTGTGCACTGCTGTGCTTGCCCAGTGTCCAAGGCCAGAGCAAGTGCCAGGTCCTGGCTGTCCTTGTGCTGGTGTTTGGCTCACGCTGTGCCCGTGCCCCCAGCACCGGTTCCTGGTGCTGCTGGCCTGGGTCACCTCCCCAGACCAGCTCACCAGGTGCTTAGACAAACTCTGAGCCACTTGGGATGGGACAAAGACCTAAATCCAGGGCTTGAGCCTGTGATTACGCTGGCTTAAGCTGTAGTTAGACTGGCAGAGCCATGTGCAGTGTTTCTCTAAGGCAGGGAAAATTGTCCTGCACTGTCTGAGCCACCTCTCTCCACATTACCTGGTGTTGGTGGCTTCCCAAAGCCATTTTTCAGCGTGGTTTTACCTTCCTGGAGTTAAATCCCAGGCACTGAGCAGAAGCTGCTTGCCCTTGAGGGGATCTCCACGTTCAGCTGGATGTCCTTGTGTTCTGCATTACGTCTCTCCCGGCACGCCGTGCTCGGAGTGCATTAGATCCTTCCCTGGAAATCACCCTGAAATCCCATCACTGCTCATTAAAATCAGAAAAATGTGGAACAGGGCAGCCATCCCAACTCCCATTTCCACTCAAACTGCAGTTTTCACAAACAAAATAATTCCTTTAGTGATCAAAGGAATTTTTCCTTTTCCCTCCTCTTCCTCACCTGCCCTGGGGCCGTAGCTCTTCTGCTGACAGTGAGTGGAGCTGGAGCTGGGGTGGATCCAGGTGGAGGTTGTTGACCTTTAGAGCTGCAGTGTGGCATTTTGTGGAGCACCAGAGACTCTCTGTGCTGCTCTGTTGTCTTGAGCACCTGGATGCTGTCATCAAAGAATCCCAGAATGGTTTGGGTTGGAAAAACCTTAAAGATGATCTTGTTCCAACCCCCTGCCATGGGCAGGGTAACCTTTCCACTATCCCAGGTTGCTCCAAACCCATCCAGCCTGGCCTTGGGCACTTCAGGGATCCAGGAGGAGCCACAGCTTCTCTGGCCATCCTGTGCCAGGGCCTCACCACCTTCCCAGCCAAGAATTCCTTCCCAATATTGAATTTAAATCTATTTTCCTTCAGCTTAGAGCCATTTCCCCTTGTCCTATCACCTGGCTTTGCCACTTGTGGGATGGTGGCATAGAGAGGAAGGGCAGGTGTGGCTGTCACAGCTGGTCAGGGCACCAAAACCCCCTGTGAAAACATCCTGAGTGCCAGGTCACACTCACCCCCTCCCCACCCTGAGCTCCATCCCTGCAGGGCACGAGGCATCCCATTTTATTCCATTCCCCCTTTGTCTCTGGGGATGGTTCTCCCCTTCCAACCTGCCACAGAGCCTCAGGACAGTCTCTGTCCCCTGCCTCTGCTCCCTGCCCCTTAGCAGCAGCAGATTTAAATTTAATGACTCTGAGATCCTTGGTGTTTCCTAGGATCTGATGGGGAGAATATCAGCAGGCACAGAGCTCCCTGAGCACAGACTTGTTGCACCTGCCCCTCCTGCTGCAGATGGTCCCAGCCTTTGTCTGCCTGCACTTCCAGGGGCTGGGATTTATGGGAGGGCACCGGGGAGGGGGGCAGCGGGGGAAGGTTTTGTCTGCTCAGGGGCACCTCTGTGGGGCCACGTGCTTGTCTTTGTGCTGGGGGCTCTGCTCCAGGGATGAATGGATGCTCTGGGATCATAAAACTGTGGGACGGTTTAGATTTGAAGGGGACCTTAAAGATCACCTCATTCCAGCCCCCTGCCCTGGGTAAGGACTGGGAGCTGAGCTGGCATCCAGAGAGAGGCTGGGGGTGCTGCCTGCCCTGTGATGGTTTGGGGATTAATGGGGTCTGGTGTGGGGTGTAAATCCTGCTCTGACTCGTGGCAGAGCCAAACCCCTGTGGAAGTGTTTTCCTCACACATTGTGTGCGGAGGTGATGCTCGCAGCAGTTCCTGGGATTCCTCAGGAAGGCTCTTTGCCCTCACCCTTGATGGCAGGAGTGAGGGGACGGGTGTGGCTGTGCCTGTCTACCCTCTCTGTGCCCTTTAATTAGCAGCAGACCAGAGGTGTCTTGGGGACAGCGCTCGTGGGTGATGTTCAGGGATGGGGATGAGCCCTGGAAGTCATTCCTGTCCCTGGCAGTGTCCAAGGCCAGGTTGGCCAGGGTTTGGAGCACTCTGGGATAGTGGAAGGTGTCCCTGCCCGTGGCAGGGAGAGGGATGAGATGAGCTTTAAGGTCCTTTCCAACCCAAATCCTCCTGGGATTCTGTGAAGTTGGGCACCTCCCGGCCCTGTGCAGGGCCCGTCCTTGGAGCTGTCCTTGGGCAGGGATGGGGAGCTCAGGTTTCACCTGCCCCGCTGCATTCACAGCCTGCAGCAAGGACACCCTGCCTGGGGTTTCACTCCCAGCTCCTTCCAATGCCACAGCTGTGACCTCTTGCAAAATATCCTCCCCCTGTGCCCGCAGTGGCTGCACTGGGGGTGGAGGCCTGGGGCAAGGCTGCAGGATTGCCCTGTGGGACCTGAGGGAATGGCTGCAGCTGGGCCAGGGGAGGTTTGGGTGGAAGTCAGGGACAGGTTCTTCCTCAGAGGTGCTGGGCATTCCCCAGGGAATGGATGGTGACATTCCCGAGGCTGCCAGAGCTCCAGGAGCGTTTGGACAGCGCTGCCAGGGATGCCCAGGGTGGGATTGTTGTGGGTCTGGGCAGGGCTGGGAGCTGCACTGGCTCATCCCTGTGGATCAGGATATTCCATGATCCTCCATCTCCCCCAGCAGACATTCCCTGGGCAGCCTTGTGGCTGGGAGGAGTTTGCAGACAGGGACAGAGCTCTGGGGATGGGGTTGGGGCTGGAGATCGAGGGCAGGGAGCTGGAAGGAGCCGCTGCCTGTCCCGGCTGTGCCGAGTGCTTTGCACGGCAGGGACACAGCAGGAGCAGCAGGTACCTTGGCACAGGCTCACAGCTCTTTCTAGTGCTAATCACTCATGGCTTCAGAGGGAGCTGGCTGTGAAGGGGCCTTGGGATTTCTCAGAGGAGCCGGGGTTGCTCAGCAGCACAGCTTTGCTCAGTCTCTGATTGCCTGGGGAGGCTGGGCTGGGCTGGCCGTGCCTCTCTGGTGCTGTGTTTGTCATCTTTGATTTACTTGTTCTGAGAAAATTCTCCTGGCTGGGGTGCTGACCTGGCTGTGGGGTTTGCTGGATGCTCCAAGCTACATCCAGCCTCACCTTGGACACTTCCAGGGGTCCAGGGGCAGCCACAGCTGCTCTGGGAATTCTGTGCCAGGGCCTCACCACCTTCCCAGGCAGGAATGTGTGTGCTGCCCCTGATCCTGGGTGGTCACAACAGCACATTGTGCATCACCTTCCCAACCCCCATTTCCTTCTGGCTGGTTGGGATCAGCCCCAAATTGCTGAGAGACCCCTGTGAGCAGACACACAAATGAGCCATACCAAACCAGAATTGTAGGATCAGAGTGGTTGGGGTTGGAAGGGACCTTAAAGCCCATTTTGTTCTACCCCTGCCCTGGGCAGGGACACCTCCCACTACCCCAGCCTGGCCTTGGACACCTCCAGGGATGGGGAACTTGTGCCAGGGCCTCCCCACCCTTGCAGGAGGATTTCTGCAGATTTGTGGCTTTGCTGTCTTGTGGCTGCCTTGCCTGGCTTGTGCTCCAGCCCAGCTCTAATTTTATCAGTGCTGTTTCTCTAACTCTGCGAGCACTCCCTGCCTGCAGACACGCCACATCCAAGGTCAGAGGTGTGCCACAGACTGGTTTTGCTGGTTAGCTGGTGTTAGGAAAACCCCTGGCCCATCTTGAGGAAAAATCTCCCCCCTTTGCCAGCTGGGACTCCACCTCCAGAGTGAGGAGGCTGATTTACATTTGAAATCTTGCACAGGACGATGGCCACATCCTGCTCCACAGCCTGGTCTTCCACAGGCTCCTATGGATGTCGTGGTCATGGTAAAATCACAATGTGACCATGGGGCCAGTGGTCACATTGTGGTTTTATTAGACCCCATGGCTAATTAGGCACCAGCTCTGGAGTGGGTTTTACTAAGCCCACACTTTGCCAAAGGGCTGTAGGAAGTAGGGAGGGCTCAACATATTTTATTTTTCTCTTTTTCCCTCTTTCCTGGTGATTTGTCAGCCACACAATAGTGGGGGTCTGAGCAGCAGCCTCTCACCCTGCTCTTGGGGGGAGGAGTGGGTAGCAGGGAATCCCCTGCTCTGTTCAGGGGGATATTTGGCATTTTTGGGGATAAACAGCACACAGGGCTGCCTCATGGGCATGTGCTTCAGTGAAAGGCTTGATTTTGACACCTCCTTGGTGCTCCTCCTGTGCCTCTGAGAGCACATGGGGCTTGAGCAGCTCTGAGGTTGGACTTGATGACCTTGGAGGTCTTTTCCAACCTTAATGATTCTCGAACTCTTCCTCCTGAGTTTTGGCTGGGAGTGAGAAGCTGTTCAGCTCAGCAGTGAATTTCTGCATTCAGGAAGCATGGATGGCTGCTTCTGTCCTTGTGCAGCTGAGCAAGGGCTCACTTCCTCCTCCTTCCTCCTCCTCATTAGTGCAGACAGGAGTTATGGGGCTCATTATGCAGAGCAGGTGATGTCAGTGGTGCTGCACACCTGCCCAGGTGGTTTGACTTTATTTAATTCCATGTGATTGCACGAGGGATGCAAAGTGGGTCTTGTTTTCTTCTGAGGTGCCAGCCCCAGCACCCATCCAAGGGATTGGCTCTGTCCACTGATTCCTGGGAGCATCCCATGGGAAGGGAACCTGCAATTTGAACACCCTCATCTTTTATTCATCCTCATTTAGTCTAAATGTCAAGGTTTTTTTTCTTTCTTAATTTTTTTTTTTTTTTTTAATGGGAGAAATTCTCCTCTCTCTGTAAACTGGCTTTTTTTGAAGTACACCAGTGTCTGGAAATGGATGGCAGCAATTAATATTCAGATGAAGGAATTCCTGATGAGCTTCTATGCTGAACATATTTTTAAATTGTGTTTAAAAAAACACGTTTAAAAGTGTTTAATGCCTTAGGGGGTGATTGGCACCACCTGAGCTGTGGCATGAGGGGTTCACCTGTGTCCCTCCCTACCAGGGAGCTTGCTGGTATTTTTCTGAGCTTGCTTGACCCCCCAAAACAGGTTGGAGACCTTCAGACCTGAACTTTGCTGCTTGTGCCTCCTCCAGCAGCATGAAAATCCCTCTGACTGCAGCTCTGCCTTCACCCTCTGCCAGCCAGAGCAGCCTTGCTGGGTTTTTTTTAAATACAAAATCTTTTTGTTCCATGCTAAAAAATTCTCCCAAGATTTATTTAGCCAAGAGAAATGGTAGCAGCCAGCTCTGCCTGGCTACTGACCCATGTCAAATAGCTTCTCCAGCTGTCCCTGTGTCCCAAGGCTGGAATTGCTGACATTCCCCAGCAGGCTGGGGAGGATGCTGCAGCCTTTGTGGCTGTGTCTGGCTGGGAGGCAGGAGGCTTTTCAGGAAGGCACAGATGGGGAAAAAAAAAAAAAAAAAGGAGTTAAAAAAAAGAAACCTCAGTGGAAGGATCATCTCTGTTTTTCCCAGCTTCACTCCAGGCTTGGTATTCCCAGCCCAGCCCTCCCAGAACTACAGGAGCTGCCCTGGAAAGGGAGGGATTTTTCTGCCATCCACATTGGGAAGGGGTTTTTGAAGCTGAATGAGGGCAGTGGAGCATTCCCACGAGGGAATATTCATCCCTGAGCAGGAATGGTCTCGTTGGAGAAGCCACCAACCCTGGCCAGGTCACCTCCAGGGATGGAGATGCTCCCTGCTCCCGTTCTTCTGCCTTCCTGCTTGATGGAAAAACCCTGGAATCTGGAATCTGTGCCTTTGGATCCTCTGTGGTAGCAGGAATTGTTGCCACGTGCCCAGAGGTGCTGGCTGTGTCTGCATGTCCCTTGCTGTCACTCCTCCAGGGTTCCTTGGTGTTGATCTGAGTGATTCCCACTGCTGCCCATCTTCCTCCTGGATTTTGGCCTCATATGTAACTCCCTGCACCACCTGATTGTTTCTTTCCTTCATTTTTTTAAAAATTTTTTTACACAGGTCCACTTTGATCAGTTTAAAGAAGCACTTATCCTCATCTTATCCAGAACCCTGTCAAATGAAGAGCACTTCCAAGAACCAGGTAAATATTAAAATTAGCTAAAATTGTACATTTTCATTGGCAAAGCAGCTCTGGGTGGCTCTCACAGAAGAATTTGGAAGAGAAAGTTTTTTAAGTGCTGCCATCCAAGTGGAAAAGGCTGATTTTGGGAGAAAAGGTGTAGTTTTTATAGAGCTGGGATAATTGAGAGGTTTAATATAAGATTTAGGAAAATAAAATTATTTATTTTTATTATTTCTATTACTATATTAATTTATTTAGATTTTAATTTATTTTCTGAGTTTTTATTTATGAAAATAAAAGATGCTACTTCATTATTAGTTTTGATGAAGGCTGAGGAATGGATTCTTTACAAAAAGGGAGCTGAGCTTTGTTGTGGAACCTTGTACACAGGTGTTTTCAGATCCATTGGGAATTTCTCTGCCATTCCCATGATGTGGATGCCCAGAGAGGCTCAGGATGGCTGTGAGCAGGCAGCTGCACCACCCTCCAGGTGCTCAGGATGGTTCATGGCTGGGACATGGCTCAGCTCCATCCATCCCACACCACTCCTGGTGGCCAGGGATGCTTTTGGAGCAGGGAGTTATGGCCAGGCAGACAAATGCTGATTTCCTGCTGCTGCTGGGGGTTTTTCCCAGCTGGGACTGGTGTTGGTTTAATGGGTTTTTTTGGGTTTTTTTTTTTTTAATCCATTCTGTTTCCTTATGTCTGAGATGGGTGGGGTATAGGAAGCTCCTCTGGGTTTTTCCCAGGAAACACTCAGGCTGCTCCAGAGGTGTTCGTGAACAAGTGAAGCTCCTGAGAAACCAGGTTGGGGCTGGTCAGAGAATTCCAGGATGGTTTGAGAGGGAAGAGACTGGTTCCACCCCCTACCATGGGCAGGGACACCTTCCACCATCCCAGGCTGCTCCAGGTCCCATCCAACCTGGCCTTGGACACTCCAGGGGCTCTGCTGTGAGTCCTCAGTATTTTCCTTGCTTTGTTTCAGTGTGCCTTGAAAATGGGGCATTTTTAGGCTTTCCTTGGCAGGAATTGTGGTTTCAGCTGCAATGTTTTCCCCCCTGCACCAGGGCCTGGGAGCTGTGGGGCCGTGCTGAGGGCTGAGCCCCTGCAGCTCCAGCTGGTGCCACACCTGTATGTAAATCCCTAATCCTGTCTTTGGAGCAGCAGGGGAGCCAAATCCCCCAAGGAGAAAACAGCTTAGCAAAAGGAGAGAGAGAATTTTCCAGGTTTCCTCTCCTGGAGCATCAATCTCAGCTGGAGCATCCCACTCTGGAGAGAGCAGCCTGCCAGCAAAATGACAACTTTCCCCTTTCAATAGGATGCAAAAACCACAGGGTTGGAGAGGTGTGATTGATGGATTATTTTTATTTTCCACTTCTCATTTGCAAAGCTCTTTAATGCTTCGAGAGGGGTGGTGGCAGCTCTTGTACCCAGCATTCCTTAATGGAATTTGCTAGTGGAGGTCAGTGGGTGCTCAGGGGGGAGCATCTCTTCCAGCCCCTTGGGAAGGAGCTGGCACAGAGCAGGAATCAACCCCAGTGAGGCAGAACTAATCCAGCATTCTGCATTTATTGGGGGGTATCATATGGCTGAGAAGCTCCAGCTTGATTGAAATGTAAATAAATCTTCCAGAAACAGCTAAATTTGGGGTTATCACAGGGGAAATGATGAGTGAAGCTGGAGAGCCCTCCTTGGGGACACTCCTGTCAGAGTGGGGTTGGAATGGCAGGAAATCAAAGGATGTGGGGTACAGGTAGGGAGCCAGAGCCAGGCAGGCCTGGGAGGCATTTTATTTTTAATGCATTTTGACAGGTTGGTTAACGCCAAAGTCTTTGCTTCTTTTAATTTAGATCAAACTGGAGATTTGGAGAACAAGCTGCTTTGTGCTGTTGGTGTCAAACTGTCAGGGAGTGTGGAAATGCTGGTGTTCCAGCCTGCCCTAGGCTAGGGAAAAATTGAGTTAAGAGCTCTAAATCGTATCATTTAAATGAAAATTTAATTTGGGGGGGATTGGAGGGGGGGAGAAGCAGAGATTTTTAAGGCTGTTTGCAGCATCTGGGGAGTTTGCTGTGGAAGGAAGTGGCTGTGGTGGTTTTCTCCAGGGATCTGGGGGGTGGGAGGGTCAGTGGGGAGCACTGGGGGCTTTGTGCTGTGTGACACAGCCGAGAGGATGGCACGTCCTTGTCCCCAAGGATGCTGTCAGCTCAGGGAGGAGGAGTGGGCACAAGGAGGGTGACAGCAAGGACATGGAGACACAGAGGGATGCAGCTCCTCTGCTGTGAGGAAAAGCTCAGAAATTTGGGGGTTTTTAGACTGGAGAAGCTTTAGGGACACCTTACAGCCCTTCCCAGTACCTGAAGGAAGCCCAAAAGAAGCAGGGGATGGGATTATCCACAAGGGGCTGGTGTGACAGGGTTTGAACTGCCAGAGGGCAAGGATGGGTGGGATATTGGGAAGGAATTCCTCCCTGGGAGGGTGGCCGGCCCTGGCTGCCCCTGGATCCCTGGCAGTGGCCAAGGCCAGGCTGGACAGGGCTTGGAGCAGCCTGGGATGGTGGAAGATGGCAGAAAATGGTTTTCAAGGCCTCTTTCACCCAAACTGATTCTGTGACAGGGCTCTGGGGTCACAGGGGCTGGGGACAAGGAACCAGAAGTGTTGCAGTTCCTGCAGAAGCAGCCACGGGAGTTTCCTCATTTCAGGAGGAAGTGGCAGGTGGGAGAAGCGCTCAGGCTTGCAGTGAGCAGCTGATATATTTATATATTATTTTGTTTTGTTTTGGCAGAGAGGCTGAATTCCCTTTGCAAAGGCAAGACTGGCAGGGAGGATGGTGCTGCAGGCGCCTTGCCTGGGAAGCAGCCCTGGAAACTGAGGCAGGCAGAGTTCCAGAGCTGCTGGGATCAGCTCTGTCCCCTCGAGGGTGTCAGTGTGGGGACACAGACCCAGCTGTGAACCAGAGCATCAGCTGGCTGGGCAAAGCCTGGCTCTGCTGGGAAGAGGGCTGGGGAGTTTCCAGGAAAAGCAGAAAAAAAAAACAGCTTGAATGTGGTTTAAAATAATCACTGTTTTAGCTCTTGAGATCCGTGGGACCGGGCTGGGTGCTGATGCCACAGCTGCTCTTTGTCCACGGGTCACTGCAGCAGTGAGGGGACAATAAAATAGATTTAAGGCTGGGGAAAAGAAAAAAAAAAAGCAGTTGTGTAGGTGATTAGGGAAGAAAAAAAAACAGGCTTTTTTTCCTCCCCATTATAGCAAATAAAAAGTGCATGGAAGCTGGGCTAGGGAGGGATTATGGGGTGGAGTGCAGGATTACAGGAACACCCAGGAGAAATTAAAGAGCAGTTTGACGCCATCATCCCCACAGTCACGAGGGTTTTGGGGTTTTTCCTTCTCCATTTTTTCCTTCTCCTTCTGGAGACAGCAGAAGTGCCCTCTAAAGGAGGGGCTGGAGGGGATGATGCCCTTGGGAAGGGCCTCATCCATGGGGGAAAGGTTGTTCAGGTGGCTGCAACGCTGGGATAAAACCAGTGTCACAGCCCAGACAGGGGTGGCTGATGCCACAGAGTATTTTTGGGTCAAAACCCATTGGTTTTGGATTGTGGTGACCCTGCCACGACTCCTCACTTCCTCCACTGCTGAGCCTGAATTCGAAAATAGGGCTTGGAGGAGTTCAGACATACCTGGTGCCTCAGGGGATTAGGATTTAGCAGATCCTGGCTGCCTTGTGCTCTGCCCAGCAGTTGGAGCATCCCTCCCTTCCAGATCTTAAGCAGCAGAGAAATTAATTTCACCTCTAAAGGCTGGGCTTGTGGGATGAGGGTGCTCCTGCTCTAAACCCCCTTTTGTCTGCGCTGCAGGGCTTTGATGCCTGGCCCAGGGAAGGGGAGCCCCCCCTTCTTCCCCATCTGAGGGCAGAGCAGGATTTTTAAATGACTTATCTGGTGCAGAAAGGCAGAAAATCAAGTGTAAATCTCCAGCCTTGGAGAGGTTTCACTGCTGGGATGGATGGGGGGGAGTGACAGAGGGAATGGATGGTTCCTGTCCACAGTGCTTAAATCAGGGAGGTCTCGTGAAATGCAGACTTAGGGGGGGTTGATTCATTTCAGGGGGCACTTGGAGGGCCACAAACCCTCTGGGCAGTGGGCAGAAAGGTGAGAAGCTTCTTCTCTCAGCCTCCTCCTCTTGCCCCCAGGCTGGGGGCAGCTCAGACCCCAGTGTCTAATTAGGCACCAGCTCTGGAGTGGGTTTTACTAAGCCCACGCTTTGCCAAGGGCTGTAGGAAGTAGGGAGGGCTCAACATATTTATTTTTCTCTCTTTCCCCTCTTTCCTGGTCATTTGTCAGCCACACAATAGTGGGGGTCTGAGCAGCAGCCTCTCACCCTGCTCTTGTGGGGAGGAGTGGGTAGCAGGGCATCCCCTGCTCTGTTCAGGGGGATATTTGGTATTTTTGGGGATAAACAGCACACAGGGCTGCCTCATGGGCATCTGCTTCAGTGAAAGGCTTGATTTTGACACCTCCTTGGTGCTCCTCCTGTGCCTCTGAGAGCACATGGGGCTTGAGCAGCTCTGAGGTTGGACTTGATGACCTTGGAGGTCTTTTCCAACCTTAATGATTCTCGAACCCTTCCTCCTGAATTTTGGCTGGGAGTGAGAAGCTGTTCAGCTCAGCAGTGAATTTCTGCATTCAGGAAGCATGGATGGCTGCTTTTTACTTCTGTGTGTGCCCAGCATTCCCTAAATATTGGGAATGGTGGGAACATCAAGGACACCAGGTGCTCTGTTGGGGGGTTGGGTTGGGAAAGCAGGAGATGGAGAGGCTTAGAGGATGCTGCAGGTGTTGGAGGTGTCTGTGTCCACCTGGTTGAGAGGTGATGGTGCTGGAAAGGAGGGGGATTTGTGCTTCCAGGGATGCAGGATGTGATAAGGGAAGAGCTGGAACCCAGTGCTAACAAAAGCACCCTGGCTCTGGGAATGGGATTTCAGGGTGCCTGAGCTGGGATCCCCTCAGCAGCTGGGCTCAGGCACAGCTGGTTTGGAAGCTGGAGCAAACTTTGTTCTCCTCAAGCTGTGAAGGGTCACCTTTCCCTCCCAGGGCCATTCTTGAGCTTCACAGGTTTTTAATTCCAAAAGGCAAACAAGCTCACCCGTGGTGCTCAGAGCACAGAGAAGAGAGAAATCAGCTGCCAGCCTGCAAATGCTTAAAGCACAGAAGTGGGGAGATGCTCCTGTTGTTCCGTGCTTGCAGGGGGCACTTGTGATGGCACTTGTGTTTCTGAGAGCCACAGAGCAGTTTGAGTTGGAAGGGACTTTGAAAACCTTCTCATTCCAGCCCCCTGCCAAGAGCAGGAACACCTTCCACTAAACCACTGAATTTCCAGGGGATGGAAACAGGATTCTTCAGGAAATCCAGAAGGAAAGTCAGCTGTAGCTTCACTGTTGCTAAATTCCAGCTTCTTCCCCCTCCTCCATCTCTCCAAAGACAGATGGAGGTACGGCTCTGTCTTAGGAATAATAAAAATGATTTCTGAAGAGAAACAAAGCCCCCAGCCCTCTCTTGTGTGGGAGGGAGAAAATAACTGGGTGAATGAGTAGCCACAAATATTAGCATTTCAGAGAGAGCTGCTGGATGGAGATTGTTCACCACCGGGCGGGCTTTAATAGGAGTGATAAGGTTTGCTTTTGTTCTGGGGCTCTTCCTTAATCAGCCTGTCTCCTCCTGATTTTTCTATCGGTGCACTCCATCGCCCAACTTTCATGTGCTGAGTCCCAGCTGCAGCAAATCTTGTTAAAATGGCCTTGTTCAAACACGGGCGCCGGGTTTGTTCCCTAGAGCTGCGCCGAGGCTGGATGGAGTGTGGGGCTGCAGGAATCAAAGCACTCCTCAGCCTGTGTATTTTATAATTCATTGCATAGCTAAGTTGTGGAATTTTTTTTCCCCCCCTCTAACAAGCTTGAAGCCTTTTCTTCCATATCTAAAGGAATATTATCCGAGGAGGCATTTGGGTGAGGGGGTTTGGAGACCCGCTGCTTTCTGTGTATCCTTTTGTCAGTGGTGGAACAGCTTCCCTGTGCCTTATTAGTATTGCACTCTTGCATTTCTTTTATATCAGAGCCCTCTGCAAATAAAATTTTCAAAAGCTGCTGCTCTCGCCACTGTGAGTGGCAGAAAATAAAAGATGATGGAGTCCTGAGGGGTTTCGGCAGTCAGGTTAGCAAACACTGAAACAAAGCGTGGCACGGAGCCTTCCCCTAATTGAATCCCTGGTTAATTTGGTCCTGGTTTAATTTGCCCCTGCTCCAGACGTCAGAGGATTCTCACTGAAAACAGCCCAAAACGTGCTTATTTATTTTTTTTTGTTTTGATCCTCGCCTGTGAGTGCTCCTGGATAATTCAGTCCCCAAAGGCAGGAGCTTGCTGGGGGAAGCTGGAGCTGGGGAATGTGGAGCCCCTGTAATTAGATGATGACTCCAAAGGGTTATTTAGATCTTGCAGTTGGCTTTGGCTGCTCAGCACAGGCTGGGACCTGCCCCACCATCAGCTGCTCCTGTCAGCCCCCGAGAGACTCCAAACTTGCCCAATTTTCTTCCGCTCGCCCGCTTGTTTGGGCATTTTTAATGGAGCTGAAATTCAAACCCACGGAAAGCAGCGGCGGCCGCCCAGGTGTCTGCAGGATCTGGAGACTTGAGCTGCCTCCGTGCAACTCTGTCCCTAATTAAAGCTGCCTGGTGCTGCTAATGGAGATGAGTGCAAGGAGGAGAGGCCTGATGGACTTTCCATCCAAGGCTCCTGGCAAGGTGGAGGGGTTTTCCTTCCCCCAATCCTGTTAACTTGATCTGGGAATTGGGGAAGGGTGAGGAAGAGGAAGATTCTACTTGGTGACAGCTTTTTTTGGCAGGGAGCAGCACCAGTTCTAACCATCAGACCCAACACCAAGGATGAGGGCAGTGGCGATCCAGGCACGGAGCTGCCATTGGCATTTGCCCACCGGGAACGGTGGCGGCAACTGGGTGCTCAGAATTCTGCTGAATGAACAAACCAGCCCAGAGAGAGCTCAGAAATCACACTCCTGATGTGTTTTGTGCTTGGATTCCCCAGATTCCTCCCCAGAAGCACAGCCCAAGTACATCAAAGGTGGCAAACGCTACGGGCGCCGTTCCCTGCCGGAGTTCCAGGAGTCGGTGGAGGACTTTGCCGAGGTGACGGTCATCGAGCCCCTGAGCGAGGAGGCCCATCCTGCACACATCGCTGCCAGCCAGGAGGTCAGCAGGGAGGGCTGGGTGCTGGGGTGGTCTTGTCACCTCTGGGCATCTCTGCTCCTCACATCCAGAGGGGTTGGGATGTGCTTGGAGCATTCCCGGTGAAGGCATCGGCCGCTCTCCTTGCCTGTCCCTAGGATGGGTGTTGGGGTGGCCTTGTCACCTCTGGACATGGCTGCTGCCCATGTCCAAAGGGGGTTGGCATGTCCTAATGCCTTTGCTGGCCATCCTCCTTGCCTGTCCCTAGGGATCAGCCATGCCAGGCGTGGCTCCCTTGCTCTGTGGGAAGCAGGGAAGGAGCTGGGGGGACGCACTCCTGGCACTGCTGGCTCCTGCCTGGAGTGTGGGCCAGCAATTAAGGAAGGGCTGAGCTGCTGCCTCCGTGGCTAACGAGGTGTGGGCTGGGAGCAGAAGGAGCACGTCCACATCCATTAGTGCAGCTGCCAAAATCCGGCCGTGGCTCCAGCAGAAGGGATGGGGAAAAGGGGTGGTGGGCAGAAGAGCCCCACAGCCATCAGCTGCTTTGGGACAGTGGCATCTAATTGCTCCAAAAAAAATCCCCATTCCTGGTTTTGTGCTCCAGATTTGTGGCTCTCTTTGTGCCAGTGCTTTCAATCCCAGAATCTCCTCTTGCTTGCCCAGACAGGAAAGCCAAAGGAGCCGAGTGGTTGGAATTGGTGCTGTGTGTTAGAGCACAGCCACAACAGCATTTCCCTGGAGCTGGGCTGCTTCCAGCCTGCCCTGCTGTGCCAAGTATTGTTGATTCAGGAGCATGTGGTGGGAGTTTTTCCACTGGGAAGGAGAAGCACTGCTGCTTTCTCCCTCCTCTGTCTCGTGGCTTCACTTGGAGCTGGGAGCCTCTGCAGCTGCTGTTGTAGGGGGACACCCAACCCTGTGTGAGAAAGCAAGGAAGGAGTTTCCAATCCCCGTGGTTTCAGTGTTATTCCTGTGCAGCTGATCTTAAAAATGATAACAAAACCCCAGACCAACACCTCAAAGCAAAGCTTTTCCACCACTCCCAGCTGCTTTTCTCTGCTCCTGGTGACCTTTGCTCACCACCGTGGGGATGCTCATCCATCTCCTGGTGTTGGCCACATGGGCTGCCCTGACCTTGGAATCGATGTTAATCCGCCCACACTCCCCAGGGAAGTGATGTCCTTGGTGGAAGAGGCTGCTCTAATCTTACTCCTTGGTTTTAGCTGTCACAGAGGTGTAAAAGGGTAGTCCATTAACAAGGTCAGTTAATTAACCCAGCTGTGGGTAACCACGCTGTGCTGTGGGGGCTGGCTCAGTGTCCTGCTGGGAATGCTTGTTGCACCTTTTGGGCTGGTGGGATGGTTAATTCCTTTGCAAGTGGAGCAAAAAACAGGCTGAACTTGTGAAATCCCTACTTTTATCAGCATTGCTCTCTCCAAAGCAGATCCTCTTGGTGTGCATGGAAATGACTTGCTGGAAGGTGCTGAGGGGTCCAGGGGGGTGTTGGAGGCTCCTGATGCACTGATTCCTTGGGATTGGCCCAGGGAGCAGCTTTTGCCCTGTTCTCTGCTGTTGTGTGTACAAACACGCTGCTGGTGTTCTGCAAGCCTGCACCCAGCCCGGGCTGTCCCTGAGAACTGGGGCAGGATGGCTTAATTGGTGCTTGCTCCCAAGCAGTGCCAATTAAAAGGGCTCAGGCTGTGTCTGAGAGGTTTCCTTCCCTCCCTCCCTGCCCTGGTAAACACGAGGGGAAAAGGCTGGAAGGCTGCCCAGGGAGGCTCCCTGACCTCCATCCCCAGGGGGTTTTCAGGTGCTGTTGGATAAGGGAATGAGCAGCTGGGTCTGGATTTGGCATTAACCCTGCTGTGAGTAGGGGGGGGTGCTGGTGACATCCTGAGGGTCCCTCTGACCTGCAGGAGCTTCTCCCTGTGGATGCTGGCTGTGCTGACTTCCAAACCTCACTGAACATCCATCCCCCACCTCCCCTTCCCCAGCTGCTGGCTCTGCTCTGGGACAGGTCCCTCCTACTTGCAGGTTCATGGAATCCCAGGGTGGTTTGGGTTGGAAAGGACCCTAAAGTCCATCTCATTCCAACCTTCTACCATGGGCAGGGACAACTTCCACTAGTCCAGGTTGCTCCAAGCTCTGGTTTTGAGGTTTTAGAATCTGCTGGCACATCCCAGTTCTGTCCCTTCAGTGCCACTTGCTCCCATGCTCTGTGTGTTTCTGAATTGTTTCCAGCATGTGCTGGCATTGAAGCAAAACATTCTGGGAGGCTTGTGTTGAAACTCCTGCTTTTGGGTCTTCAGTGTGAGAATCCCAAAGTGGCACTGTCCTGGAAATCCAGGATTTGTTATTAACAGCTCAGGATAGTGCCTGCTCCCAGGAAAACGTGCCTTACTGGTGTGACTGGTGCTTTGGAGCTGAGGGCACCTGGCAAAGCGAGGTGTGGGGATTTGACAGCTTTTTTTTGGGGGGGGGCTCTCTGCTCAGGGAGCCGCTGTGTGGATCAGGGAAGAACAAAACCCATCAGCAGCGGGGGGCGAGGGCTCCCCTCGTTGGCATGCGCTGCTGATCATCTTTTTAATTAGCAATATATTCCGGGGGAGAACAAAGGTCTGGCTGGCTGGAGCAGATGGCAGGGGGGCAGAGCGAGGTGGCTTGGCCCGGCGCAGGCTGCAGATGCGTTCAGGGCCATCTGCTCCCCACACGCGCCGCGCGGCATCCCCGCCTCTGACCCGCGGCCAGCTGGAGCCCTGCCGGGGCTGGGGCACAATGAGTGCTGACATGGGGGTGTCCCGCCCTCCCCAGCCCCTCTTTGTCCCCTCCTGCTCAGGCCGACCCCGAGCCCTCAGCGCACAAAGGGACCCCGGAGGGAGGGGAGGTCACACGAGCGCCCCGGGGTCGTTTCAGGGGGTGCCAGCCCAAACCCCCCTGGCTTTGTTCGGCCTCTGTGGGTTGGTGGTGTTGATGGGGTTATTGTGGTTTTGTGGAATCCCACAGTGGTTTGGGTTGGAAGGGGAGCGTAAAGCTCATCCCACCCCCTGGCGTGGCAGGGACAACTTCCAGCATTCCAGGCTGCTCCAAGCCCTGTCCAGCCTGGCTTTGAGCACTTGCAGGGATGGGACAGCAGCAGCTTGTGTGGTTTTTGTGTGGAAGTGCTTGAAGTGGGGGAGTCTGGTGCTTGACTAATCTCATTCTGTGTAAAAATGTACATGTTGCTTATGCAGAAAGACTTGGACATGGAGGATCTGCCTTCTCAGCATCGCTGCCAAGCTCCCCTCAGCGTCCCAGCTGTCCCCAAGGATGAGGATGGGTGGCTGCAGGGTGGTGCTAGCTCTGGCACCCAAGCCAGCTCTCTCTCTGTGCAAAGTTTTCTGCATTTTCAGATAGCAATTTATCACAGAGTCCCAGAATGGTTTGAGTTGGAAGGAACCTTAAAGCCCATCCAGTTCCACCCACCTCCATGGGCAGGGACACCTTCCACCATCCCAGGCTGCTCCAAGCCCCATCCAGCCTGGCTTTGGGCACTGCCAGGGATCCAGGGACAGCCACAGCTGCTTTGGGCACCCTGTGCCAGGCTCTGCCATTCTCTTTGTAAAGAACTTCCAGGGATGGGATTTAATGATTTCCTGGCACCTCTTGCCTCAGCTCCTGCTTTTTGTCCCTCGTGGGACATTGGGATGCTGAGGCAGTGAAGGGTCCTTGCCTGGTCCTGCAGCTGAAACGGGAACAGCAGCAGAGCTAAAAACAGTCCAGTGACTTAATTCAGTTTCCATGGTAACATTGTAGATTAATGGCTTTTAGCTGTAATCTGAATGAGACGCACTGAACTTTTCTGTGATGATTTAGGGCCTCTTTGTGTCCTGGGTGACTTTGACTCCAAATCCATCAGTCACGTGCAGGCAGAAGTGTCCACTTGTACCACTGCAGGAGCAACATCTGCCACTGCTAAACCAGAAGTTAATGTTGTGGAGCATCACGTGGGAGTAAATACCCTGGGCTGTACAAGGGTGGCAGGGATGAGCCAACGTGTAGTACATGAGGAAATCACCTTAAATGCTGTACTTTTGCTCCTGGTACTGCCTGAGCTGATGGGATGATGCCAGAGAGGGAGCAGGATGGTTTAAGACCACCAGAGTGGGTGTTTTTCCCCTTTGTTAAGCTCAGTGAAAGGCTTGTTGACAGCAAAGCTCTCTCCTGATACAGAGCTGCACTTAGTGCAGGAGGTTTGAATTTGGCTTGGGGAAAAACAGGGGAAAATAAAGTGCTGGAAGAAAAGGATAACCCAGCTCTGTGATCTTCCCTGCAGCCCCATCCCCTCAACCATCAGTCCCTCAAAGCAAAGCAGCATGGTTTGCTCAGAGGGCAAAGCTCTCCCTGGCTCCCCACACCCTGCCAGGCTCTGATCTGTCCCCTCTGCTGGGTCCTTGGTGGGGCTTGGGGCATCTCCGTGGAGCCGCACGTGCCGGGACAAGGCAGGATCAAAGAGCCCTGGGTTGCCAGCCCAGCCTGCAGGGAGATGAAAGCCTGGCAGCATTGCTGGAGCCCTGCAGCTCCTTGGATGCTGATCCCAGAGTCTCTTTCATTCAGGGGATGTCCTGCAGTCAATAACTCGAGAACGTTTTGTTTTCTCCCCAGCACTGGAAGGCGCGAGGCAGCGAGGAGTACGAGGCTGAGGGTAAGAGCAGAGAGCAGCACCTGGGTGTGCTGATTCTCACTGCAGCTTTGAAGAGGGATCAGAGGGGCTCTGGGAGCGTGGAGCATCCCAGTCTGGCTGGTGCAGAGCTCAGGAAGGTGCAGCTGGGGATGAAAGCTAAGGCAGGGCACATTTTGTGCCTTATCCCCTCTGCCCTCCTTATCCTGCTGTGGGTGTTCCTGGTCTCCCTGACCTTTGTCCTGGTCCCCACTCCTGCCCCGGGGGGCTCTGGCTGTCGTGGATAGTGGTGGGCACTAGATGTCACCAGGGACCAGTCATTAAATGTTCCCTAATTGTCACAGAATTATAAAATCCTGGAATGGTTTGGAAGGGACCTTAAAGCAGTTCCACCCCCTGCCATGAGTAGGGACACCTTCCACTATCCCAGGTTATCCAAGTCCTGTCCAACCAGGCCTTGGACACTTCCAGGGATGGGAAATTTCTCTGGACAACCTGTGCCAGTGTTTTACTATCTTCATCACCAAAATCTTCCTTTTAATTACATCAGCACCTCTTCATATTTCTGCTGCTCTCTAACCTCTCCCCCATCCAAAGAGGCCAACTTTTTTCTCCTAAAGCTGCTTTTCCAGCTCCAGGAGGTGACCTTGGAGCTCTCTTGATCCCATAGCAGCCCAGAGGAGGGAGGGGTCCCTTTCCCACCTATGCCAGCAGCTGAGGATGCTCTGCTGCTCTTCCTTGGCCATCAGATTCATCCACATTCCCAAAGATCCTCCTGGCCACAGTCCAGCTGCTGGTCAGGCTGCAGCTGGTCAGGCTCTGGGAGTCTCCATCCCTGGGGGGCTGAAAAGCTGTGTGCATGTGGCACTTGGGGACATGGGTCAGTGGTGGCCTTGGCCTCTAAGACCATTGAGTCTAACTGTTCCAGCTGGCCAGGGAACAGCTGGACTCAGTGGTCTTAGAGGGTTTTTTTCCAACCTCAGCAATTTCATGGCTCTGTGGACACGAGGCTCCTTCCCCTGGTGGCACAAGTGAGCGAAACGCTGAGCAGAACCTTCTGCTGAGTCTGATCCTGCTGGGACCAGTATCCACATCCTAAAATCCAGAGTGGGCTCTGAGTAGGATGAACCCAGACAAATGATCCCTCGGGTTCTGCAGAGCCAGGAAGGAGCTCTGCCCACTGCAGCAGCAGGTCCCCTGTGGGGTGCAGAACCCCCAGATCTTCTGGTCCTCACTCCAGCCACCGGAGCAATCTCCCCCATTGCAGGGCAGCTGCGCTTCTGGAACCCGGACGACCTGAACGCCTCCCCTGGGGCCTCACCGAGCCCAGACTGGATCGAGGAGAAGCTTCAGGAGGTCTGTGAGCACCTGGGCATCACCAGGGATGGCCACCTGAACAGGAAGAAGCTGGTTTCCATCTGTGAGCAGTACGGGCTGCACGCGGCGGCCGGGGAGGTGAGCGCCCACGGGGGGACCCACCCCACCACTTTAGTGTTGCCCCCCGAAATCCCTCCTGGGATTCACCACAAGCACAAGTGGCTACTTGGAAGGGAGTTGCCAGCTCCAGCTGTTGGTTTTGCAGTGAGGTTTTTGGTCCCAAACCATCAGGCTGCTCTAGGAGAAGGCAGCTGCCAGCCTGAACCGTGGTGTGCGTGTCTCCTCACGCAGCCACAGAGGGATGTGGAATGTAAAAGCATGGCTTGGGTTCCAAGCATGTCTCCTTAATCCTAGGAACTTTCTAGCTAGACAGTAAATATAGGTAAAATATTCATAGGTGGTTGCTTTTGACTTTGTGAAGGCCTGTGGGTGTTTCTGTCCTGCAGCAAGAGCCCACGAAAAAATGAAATCTAACAAAAAAAAAACCAAAACTCTTGTCAACTTAGGATTTAGTTTTATTAAAAAAGTCAGATTTTTTGCAACTTAAGATAACATGGCTTGTATTAATTTCCTCCACAAAACAAGTTCCTGAGCAGGTATTCCTTTGCAGCATTCACAATGAAATGTTTTCAGGGTTTTAAGGCAATGGAAACGATAAACTGTAGACAAAGAAATAGTGAGGGACTAATCTGCACATCTCCAGTCCTACTTTTGAGAAAGCAGCATGCCCTGAAGCATCAAACAGATTTATGATAACCTTGCAGTGTCTTAGGGTTGGTTTTTTTTTTGCCTGGTCACTTCAAGCTGCTCAGGGTTTGGTATCTGTCTCAGTACCTCGAGCTGAATTCCTGAGGTCACACTGTCTCAGGAGCAGAATGAAATGAGGTTTTCTTTTCCTGCTGCTTCATTAAACAGCAGCTCCAAGATGACCAGGAGCTTTTTTTTAATGGTGTATTGTGCCTGCAGTTTTCCACATGGAGAATATGGAAATGTGTTAGGCTGAAGTAGCAGGTAGCTCTTGCTTTGCTCTTTGTGGAGCCTTGGGAGTAGGATGTTTGCTCTGTGCAAGATTTTTTTGGCCTTTTACACGATTTCTGTCTCCTTGCAGGTGCTTGAAGAGGTGCTGCATAACCTGGAACAAGATGGGACCATGAGCATAGAGGACTTCTTTTATGGCCTGTTTAGAAATGGGAAATCTCTCACACCTTCAGCGTCTACTCCGTACCGGCAGCTGAAACGACACCTCTCCATGCAGGTGAGAAAGTGAGAGGTGAATCCTGGGGTAAAAGGAGCAGGAGAATTCCTGAACAATTCCCACCCAGCCTGTCTCCTCCTCTTCCTCACTGTCTGTCCCTGCAGGGGCAGCTTGAGGCAGGAGGTGGTGGCAGTGAGCTGCTGCATACCCGGCTCCAAAATTTCAAATTCTTGCTCAGAAAAAGCTCTTTTGGAGAAGATAAAACAGAGGACACCCTCATGGGAAAGGGGACATGGTCCCCTTCAAAGTTTTGGGGCTTGGAGAGGGCTCTGGCAGTCTGTGGAGTGCAGTGTGTAAATGGTAGAGCCTTGTAGAATTCCAGGGTGGTTTGTGTTGGAAGGGACCTTAAAGCTCATTCCAACTCCCTGCCATGGGCAAGGGCACCTTCCACTATCCCAGGGTGCTCCAAGGTCCATCCAGCCTGGCCTGGAACACTTCCAGGATGGGGCATTCAGTATAAACTGGGTGCAGGGGGAAGCACTACCTGGGATAGGCCGGGGACTTGCAGGTCCCACATCTCTACTCCAACTTTTGCTTTTTTTCTGAGAGAGTTCGAAATCTGCTCCCTGGCTTTGCCTGGAAGCTGAGGGCTCTACCCAAACCACTCTACAAGTGCTCCCTGCAGCTGTTTCAGGGCAAGTGACATTCCAAACCCAAAAATGAACAGTGGAAAACCCTTCTGGAGCAATGAGGCCAGCTCTGAAAAATTGCTCCTCCTGGGATTTATTTTAAATCCCGAGTGCCTGCTTGTGCCCCGGCGCCGTGAGGTCAGCAGCGACGCTCCCGCCGGGTTTTGCTTGGCAGCAGGGAAAAACAGAGCCTAATCCTTAATCTCTGGAGCAGTGCTAGGGAAATTGTGTTGGTAAACCCCTGTGGGCACTGCCTGTGCCCTGTCACATCCTCCTCCTCATCCTCTCTCCCAGTCCTTCGACGAGAGCGGCAGACGCACGACCACCCCCTCGGCCATGCCCAGCACCATCGGCTTCTCCCTCTTCTCCAGCCTGGATGATGGCATGGGCTACGGCTGCGTGGAGGGGGTCCTGGACTGCTGGCACCAGGAGGGCATAGAGAACAGCCAGGAGATCCTCAAGGTAACCCCCAGCTGCATCTCACCCTCACTTATGTGGATTTTTTTCTCCCTGTGTTGGATGCTGAGTTGTTTTTTTTTTTTCCTTTCCAAAGTTCCTGGTTTCTCCCCTTTTAAAATTTCCCACGGAGAAGCTGTGGCTGTTCCATCCCTGGAAGTGTTCAAGGCCAAGTTGGACAGGGCTTGGAGCAACCTAGGCTAGTGGAAGGTGTCCCTGCACATGGCAGGGAGTGGAACTGGATGATCCTTAAGATCTGTTCCAACCCAAACCATTCTATAATTCTATAAAAATTCCCAGTGCTAGTGACAAGACTTCTGTGAAATTTCCAATAATTTTCTTTATGGTGCATCCCAGAACACAAGCAGCTAATGATAAAAATACACTCTGATTTCCAGCACAGCTTGAAGAGGTCACCTATATTTGTTAGGAAGCAATTTAATTCCTTTTCCTCTCTGAATAGCTGCACCTGCAAACCACTCAGCACTGGGGTGACCTGAATTATTGCTTGTGCTGAGGTGGAGGACAGCACTTGAAACCCTGCCCAGTTCTCAGTGTTCCATTAGAGTAAAAGGGTGATGGGGATGACATCAGGTACCTGAATAAATCCATCCCTGTCCATCTCATTAGAAGCTGTGGGTGGGAGAAGATAATTTCATGTGACCATTACTGGATTCCCAACAACAATGAGTGTGATTCTCCTGACTTTTAAATATCCATGTGGGTAGAGAACAGCCAGGCTGGAATAACCTCTGCCATGGCTCAGGATTTAAAACTCACCCATCACCTCGCACTGGTTGAGAAGGTGGCACCACCTTCACCAGATTTGTGTGTCCACCTTCACTTTGTTGCTTTCCACTGGAAAATTGCTCTGTACTGGTGTCACTGGGGTGGTTTCTCCAGTGTCTGCAGCGTTTCAGCCCCACCACAAGTGCTTTGCTTTGTGTTCCTGCAGGGTTAGGTTGGAAAAGCCCAGCTGTCAGCTCAGCCCTTGTTCACCACTAAACCCCATCCCCAAGTGCCACATCCATATGGGTTTTGAGCACTTTCAGGGAAAGAAAAGGCCTTTCTTCAATGCTTAGAGCAGCCTGAGATAGTGGAAGATGTCCCTGCCCATGGCAGGGGTTGGGACTGGATGACCTTTAATGTCTCCTCCAACCCAAACCATTCTGGGATTTTACAAAATCCCAAGCAGCTGCTGATGATAACCTGTTTTCTAAGAGGTGGGATCCTCACCATCAAACCCCTCCTGCAGGGCTGCTTTTGTGTTGCAAGAGCTGGTTTTGTTTGACACAGACATCCCCAACCAGCTCCTCGCAGCAGCTGATCGTGCAAAGCTCAGTCTCGTTAGATCCTGCAGGGAATTAATGCAATTCATCAGTCCTGGGCTTCATTTCCTGTTGGTCTTGCAGCACAAGCAGGACACTCCCCATCTCCCCAGCAGCTCTGTTGTAGGGAGGTGGCAGAGATGTCTGGTTTATTGCCCTCGGGGCATTTGTGACAGATTAATTAGCCAGCAAAGATCTCTTCTGAGCCTCCTTCTGGCCTGTCAATCCCTGCACAAATGTCTCCAGGCTCCTGCAGGAAGCTCACCCTGCCCAAAGGACTCGTTGTTTCCACAGGCTCTGGATTTCAGCTTGGATGGGAAGGTGAACCTGACGGAGCTGACGCTGGCCCTGGAGAACGAGCTCCTCATCACCAAGAATGGGGTCCACCAGGCAGCCCTGGCCAGCTTCAAAACAGAGATCAGGCACTTGATGTGAGCCTCAGGGATGGCTGGGTGTGGATGTGCTGCTTCCTGCTTTGCTTGGTTGGAGCTGAGGGAGCAGCTGAGGGGTGGTGGTGCTCCCAGGGGCACTGGGTGGCACTGGAAGGCTCAGTTCTCTGTTGGAGTGCTCAGAAACTTCCAGCTGTCTTGTTTTGCCTGGGAAAAACATTCAAACCTCCATGGGTTGCAGAAAAACGTAGCTGAAAAAGAAGAAATGGAAGCAGCAGGCTGTTCCCAGTCTGGGAGTGGTCACTGCTGTCCACAGTGGTCATTGATGGCCAAGAAATGCAGAGCTCAGGGCAGAGGCTGGTGGAGCTTCAGTACCTTTAATCCAAACTGATCTGGGGCATTGCAGAGGTTCTGCCATGTGGTCAATGTGGAGGTGAGGTACAAACCCACTGTAAATCCCCCTGGTTTTCCTTTAAAAGTCAGCACAGTTTGGCTTTGTGCTGGACTCTCTGTGCAGGTTTCTCTGTGAAAAAAAGAAGGCCCCAGGGAGACCTCAGAGCCCCTTCCAGTGCCTGAAAGGCCTCCAAGAGAGCTGGAGGGGGACTTGGGACAAGAACCTGGAGTGACAGGACACAGGGAATGGCTCCCACTGCCAGAGGGAGGGATGGATGGGAGATTGGGAAGGAGTTCCTGGCTGGGAGCGTGGGGAAGCTCTGGCACAGGTTGCTCTGAGCATCTGGAATCGCTGGAAATGTCCAAGGCCAGGTTGGACAGGGCTTGGAGCAGCCTGGGGCAGTGGAAGTTGTCCCTGCCATGGCAGAGGCTGGAATAAGAGGGTTTTGAAGGTCCTTCCAACCCAAACCATTTCAGGATTTGAACTGGGGGGCTGGACCACAGCTGAGGGTCTCTTGTGTTGAGGTCTCAGGATCTGTGGGGACACCAAGAGCTGTTTGGGTACAGGTTCAAATCCAGGGACCAAATCCAGTTGATGAGACCCTTGGAGATCTTTCCAAGCTTCTTCTCTGCCGTTTCAAGTCCCCTTTCTGGGGGAGCAGTGAGGGCTGACCCCTAACCCAGGCTGGCTCTGCTCTGCCCAGGGAGAGGTTTGACCAGGTGGCCAGGGAGAAGGAGAAGCTGCGCTCAGACCTGGAAAAGGCAGAGAAGCTGAAATCCCTGATGGCCTCGGAAGTGGACGACCACCACGCCGCCATCGAGCGCCGCAACGAGTACAACCTCAGGTAGGACATCTGGGTCACCCATCCCTCCTCCTGGGCAGCGCTGCAGGGCCTTGGTGAGCAGCCAGCCTCACCCCCAGCAGTGTTTGTCACCCTCCAACGAGCCCCTGTCCCCCTTGGCAGGAAGCTGGATGAGGAGTACAAGGAGCGGCTCGGCGCCCTGAAGAACGAGCTGCGCCGAGAGCGGGAGCAGATCCTGCAGCAGGCCAACAAACAGAGGCTGGAGCTGGAGCAGGAGATTGAAAAGCTGAAAACGGAGGAGAACTACATCCGGGACCGCCTGGCCCTGGCCCTGAAGGTAACGGGGACTGAGCATAGCCAGGATTTCCCCCAAAGAAACAGGAATACCCTGAGAGGGGGAGTGACTCCTGCAGTCCATGTTGAAAGGATGAGTTCTGGGCTATGTTTAGCTATGATTTAGCCAAAAGTCATTGAAGGAGCAAGATAGAGAGGTGTGTCCATGAGAGTTGGTGTTTGGGGCACCTCGATGGGTTGTTCGTGGATTCCTAACCTCCAGTTCAAATCTCTGCTGCCATCACATGCACTGTGTGTGTGTGTGTGCACAGTTCTCACATGAGCTGTCAAGCCAGGAGATAAAACATCTTGGTCTAGTTTAAAATCCTCTTTTAAAAACAAACAGATCATCCAAAGCAAACTTGCTGCTAAGCCTTTTGATAATTTACCAAAATCCAGTGTTCACTCTTGCTGTGGCAGGAGTGGGTTGTGTGTGAATGGATTCATAATTCCTGTCATCACCTGAAGCTTGGAATAGTGTCGTGCTCTGGCTTGATTGGGAGTCACCCTGATTTTGATGAGTTAGCACCTGATTTTTCCTCCTCCAAGTGCTGATCTGTTGTGGGGTTTCTTGTTTGGTCCAGGAAAACAGCCGCCTGGAAAACGAGCTCTTGGAAACGGGAGAAAAACTGGCTGAGTGTGAAAGTCTGGCAAGCAAACTGCAGAGGAACCTGGAAAATGTCCTGGCTGAGAAGGTAAATCCCTCTTTTCCCAATGGGGTTTCTGAATTAAATCCCTTTCCAGTTGCTACATTCTAGCTGCCAGTTTAACAGAGGCTCTTGGGGTGTCTATCCAGATTATCCAGGCACAGCCTACCTTGGTGACATGGACTGCCTTCCAGCTAAGGAAAATACAGATATTCCATCTTAGCTGTAATTTTATTCTAATTAAAGCAGGGAGCCTTAGAATGAAGCAATCATCCTGCAGATCTGCAGGGATTTTTTTTTTTCCCAGCACAGAGTTTTGGATGAGCCCAACTTGCAGGTCCTTTCCAGGGAAGATGATGCAGGAGGAGTGAGGTTTTACATGGCATCACTGCTGGAATTAGGTGAAAATAGAGGTGAACAGCTGTTCATGGCTGTATTACATTAAACTTTCAGAATATCAACTTCTCCAAAGATGTTTAAGTTTGTGCAGCCATAGCCTAAGGTTCAAATATTGGGATTTCCAGCCTTTTTTAAAGCTTGGGATTATTTACACACTGAGAAGTGCATATGCTAAGGTAGAAAGCTGTGATCTGGAATCAGAATGAGCATGAGAGCTGTGCTAGATGGCAGACAGGTTTTTGGGGGAAGTTACTCATTCCCTGCTAGGAGCAAAGTGGACTTTCTTTATTTAAAATAAAACTCCAGAGTGGAGGGAGGGGAGTGCAGGCTGCAGGACTGCTGGGAATGGCATCCATGCTGTCCTGAGCAGGGCTGCAGGGTGGGTGGATAAATGGATATTCCATTCCTGTGTTCCAGTTTGGTGACCTGGATCCCACCAGTGCAGAGTTTTTCCTGCAGGAGGAGAGGCTGGCCCAGATGAGGAGCGAGTACGAGCAGCAGTGCAGGGTAAGTGGAGCTGAGACCTGGCTCCTGTGTCCACCAGGAACATCACAGCACCATTTAGGTTGGAAAATCCCTCTCAAATTGAATCCAGCCATTCCCCCAGCACTGCCAAGCCCTCACTAAGCATGCCCCAAGTGCCACATCCTCACTGCCAACAGCAGCACAAGGCAGGCTGGAGAGCTTTTCCCACAGAACCAACTGGCTGAGCCAAGAGGGTGAGGTGCCCCCATTGTGGGCTGGGAGAGGCTCCATGGAGCCCTGTGAATTCAGAATTGCAGGAACTTAGAGGAGAAATAAGATACATTTTGCTGATATTCAGACCAGAAATATTTTTTTAAATAAACCTGACAATAGAAAGTTTGCTTTCACTTCCATCTTGTGTACTTAAAAGACTTCAGGGTGAGCCTGCAGGTTTTCTATTTACACATTTACTTTCTGATATCTGCAGAGGTACCAGCTCATCTGTTGCCCAGGGAAGCTGTGGCTGCCCCTGGATCCCTGGAAATGTCCAAGGCCAGTTTGGAGCACCCTGGGATAGTGGAAGGTGTCCCTGCCATGGCAGGAGGTGGAATGGGATGATCTTGGGAATCCCTTCCAACCCAAACCATTTTGTAATTATGTGCCCTGTTCTGCAGGATCATTTCTGTTCAATAAAGGGCTGCCTTTGCTGTTGGATTGGAAACAGCACAGCAGCTCTCTTAGGAAGCTGCAGTTTAAAAGCAAAAATTGCCTAGGAATAGGAGTTGAATCAATACTTCTCGACATGCAGCTGATTTTTCTCCTTTTGAGGATGGCAGATGTAAATCAGTACTCAGGGTTCACTTCCTGGGCCTTTCAGGATTCTGTGTTTGCACATTGAAGGAGTTGTTTTCCTCAATAACTGCTGTTCCTGGAGTGGAGTGCACAGCTCTTGGCACAAACCCTGGGGATGTTCCTCTGGCAGGCAGGAGGAAGGACCAGATGGTAAATACAGTAATGAGGGGATCTCTTTCCTAATTTGATCTTTTGCTTCTGATTTGATTTTTCAAGTAGATGGTGTTTGAGGAGGCATTTCCCAACTGTTTGGAAATGTTACTAAAGCTGCTTTTTAATAAAAGGTCACAGGAAGAGGGACTAGAGGGAAAGCTCCCTGGAGCTCCTGTTAAACCTTCACCTTTGAGAGTTTGGTATTGTAGAATCATCAGAGAATGTCCCAGAACGGTTTGGATTGAAAGGGACCTTAAAAACCATCTTGCTCCACCTCTTGCCATGGCAGGGACACCTTCTGCCATCCCAGGGTGCTCCAAGTCCCAGTGTCCAACCTGGCCTTGGGGATCCAGGGGCAGCCCCAGCTTCTCTGGGAATTCTATTCCAGGGCATCCCCACCCTCCCAGCCAGGAATTCCTTCCTAATATCCCATCCAGCCCTGCCCTCTGGCAGTGGGAGCCATTCCCCCTTGTTAGAGTGTGGCTCTATGGGTTATTGACAAGTTTTTCTGTGCTGTGATTCCCACCTGAGTGTCCTGTGGTGGGACTGGGTCAGTGCTCAGCAGCCTTGGCTCCTTTGCACTCAGTTTTTTTGTTGCCCTCGCTGTCAGGAGCTGCAGGACCAGATTGATGAGCTGCACTCAGAGCTGCAGGAGTACCGTGCCCAAGGCAAAGTGCTCAGGCCTGCCCTGAAAAATTCCTTGTCAGAGGAGTTTGATATTGACATGAAGAGTCACGGCAACAGCGGGATTGAGCCTGACCAAGGTAAAAAAATCCCTCCTGTAGGACTGAGATCTGGGCTGCAGCTGTTTGTAACATCTTAGAGGTCCTTCCATGAAAACCTTCCCAGTGAGATTTGGTCACCACCTCTAATTTGGTGTTTAATGTTAATTTGGACTGTGACTGCTGGACTAAATTTAAAGCTGAAATGGAAGTTTGCAGTTACTTGGCTGTGTTTGTGATGGGAGTTTGAGAGCTGCTCAACAAATTTGAACTGATGACATAATTCTTTTGAGAATTACATCTATTTATGTATTGTATAATTAATGCTTTTATATTTATATAAACTATTACTTGATTACTATTTCTAAAGGACTCGGTTCAGAAGACTGCAACCCATTAAATATGAGCATAGAGGCAGAAATGGCCATTGAGCAGATGAAGGAACAACACCACAGGGATCTGCATCACCTCAAACAGGAGCTTGAAGATACAGTAAGTGTTGGAATGAGATGGTCTTTAAGGTCCCTTCCCACCCAAACCAATTTGGGATTCTATGATCCCAGTAAGAAATAAAGCTGAGCACTTATGCAGTCTTTCCAGGGAAATAAATATAAGATGCTGAAGTGTAAATCAAAATATTCTGTAGAATGAATATACAAAACTAGATGGAAATATTGAGGAAAACATCCCTGTAGAGTATTCTGTGGAAAATGAACAAATCCATCCCATTTTCCCTTCTGCAGGTGAGCCATTATGAAAAGCAGCTGGGTGAGACAAAAACCCGCTGGGAAAAGGAGCAAGAGGATATGAGGCAGAAGTATGCTGAGGAGATGAATGTCATGGAAAAGCAGATCACTGCCCTTAAAAATCAAATAGCAGAGCTGCAGGGAGAGGCAGCAGCGTTCAGGGAGCAGCAGGAGAAGCTGGACTGTAAATACAACGAGGAGAAAAACAAATTACAGATGCGTTTCGATGAGGAGAAAGCCAATCTGCAGGAACTGTTGAGGCAGGAGCACGAAGAGGATGTCAGGGCCAGACTGGAGCAGGCGAATGAGAAGTTCAGGCAGGAAAGGGAGGAGCTGGTCCAAAACAGTGCCTGGGTGGAAGAAAAGATGAGAGTTCTGGCGCAGACTCTGCAGGAGGAGAAGGGGGAGCTGGAACGGGGCTTCCAGCAGCAGCTGAAGAGGCTGGCAGAGGTGCACGCCCTGGAGAAGGAGGAGCTCCAGGAAGAGCTGCTGAGGAAGCACCAGCAGGAGCTGGAGGAGGAAAGGTGAGTGTCACCTCGGGTGGGGACAGTGCTGCAGCGTGGTGACCGAGGTGAGCCCGGTGCAGAAACTCTTCCCTGGTGGGGGATTCCAAGTGTCCTGACTGTCCAGTGCTGTTCCTGCTCTGTTCCACAGCACTGGGCTGCTCTCCAGGGTTTCTTCTCTTCTGACCTTTCTCCAGCAGATTTAGATTCATTTTTAGCTCGCCCAGAGGCAACAATAGTGTTAAAGCATAACCAGGTGTGATTAACTCGAGCTCTGTTCAGGATCCCTGTGCTCCACAAATCTCTTTAAAACTCGTGGGTTTTCAGAGTTCTTTGCTGAAGAAGGAAAAAGGGGTGGCAGGGAAGTGCTTTTAGCCAACATGGAGTGTCAAAAGAAACTGAAGCCACCCTGGGGTGATGGGGGTGAGAGCATCTGCCCCCCCAAAATCTGAGCACAGGAGCTGAAGGGCACATATTGCACATGAAACCTTTTCTGAGGACATTTCATGAGTTGTTGCAGTTTTCCAAGGCAGTTTTTCTTTTTGAAGTTTCACCAAATTGCCTCGAATTTAACACACATCCAATAGTGGGTGTGAAAAAAAAAAGTAAATTTCCAACTTGTTTTATTCAGCCTAAAAAGCCACTTTAATCTCTGAGGTAGTTTAGTAATATCTTATGTTAACCATGTCTAGGAAAAAAATGGCAAGTGACTATAACAGAAGAGCATCTCATGCACAAACTCAGTTTTCTGTGGACACACAAACACTTGTGAATAAATATGAAGAAACCCTCCAGAGTCTGGCAGGACGTTACCAGCGAGAGCTGCAGGAACTTGCTGAGCAGCAAAGAGAGGAGAAATCCCAGTGGGAGTTTGAAAGGGATGAAATTGCTCAGGAGGTGGCTGAAGCCCACGAGCAGCTGAAGGAAAGCTTGGCAAGTGAGAAGGCTGCTTGTTCTGCCCTGACCCAGGAGAAGGATCTCCTGGAGAAGAATTTCAAGGAAGAAGTGAACAAGCTGGTGTGTGAGAGGGAGCAGCTGGAGAAGGAGCTGCGAGAGCTGAGGAATGCTGCCCAGGAGCAAGAGGAAAAGATGAAGGAGAAAATAAACCAACTCCAAAATGACCATGAAAAAGAGCTAAAGGAGAAAGATGAGCATATATCCACAGTGGAGCAAAATGGGAAACTGGTTAGGGAAAAGCTGGAGAGACTGGACAGTGAGTATAAGCGAGAGAAAGAAGAGCTCAATTCCAAACTTCTTGCTTTGGAGAGTTTAAACAGAGACATTTGTGAAAGAGCAGAGACAGAAAAGGCTGAGATGGGTTTGGAAGTCTCAGACCTCCGAGGGAAAATAGAGAAATTGCAGTGGGAAACACGGAGTTTTTCTGCCCTGCAGAGCCATTACAGGGTCCTGGAGAGTGAGTATGCAAAAGCCAAGAGCCAAATCGCTGCTTTTCCTGGTGCAGCTCCTCTGGGAGATGATGGGGATGTTCTCCAAAACCTGCAGAAGGTGCACGAGCAGGCAGTGAAGGAGAATGTCAGGATGGCTGCCCAGATCCTGAGGCTGCAGCACCGGCTGGAAGCAGCAGAGCAGGAGCTGCAACCTCCCAGTCCCAGCTGCTCCCAGTCTGGCTCAGAAGCAGAGGAAATGGATCCCAGTTTTGAAGGGCTGCCCAGTGATTGTCAAGCTGTAGCTATGGGAGCAGATTTCAGTGTCCTTCCACCTCTGGAGGCTGGTACTACAGACCTGGAAGAAATGTCAGAGGCAGACTGGGATTTGGAGGAGGGATGTGTGAAAGCCAGAGCTGGTGGCCACCCTGAGGCCCAGGGGTGTTGGATCCAGGGAAGTCAAGCAGCTCTGGATGCTGATGGCAACCAGGATTGTGATAAAAACCTTTCTTGGGTACCCCTGCTGCCGAAAAAGAGAGAACTGGAGGAAGTTCCCAGGCCGAAAGCGCTGCCCAGCGATGTCACACAGAAGGTTCATCTGCTAAATCACAGAATAGCTCCCAAAAATAAAGGGTTTGTTTCTGGTGCTTTGAAGATGCAGGTGGAGCTGGAGAGGGCTGAAGAACTGAGTGAAGACTCTCTCATGCTGGATCACCCTCCTGGGGCAGCAAACGGTGACCTGAAGAGCGTAATAGCTCAACTTTGGAAAAGAATGGAAGAGCTGGAAGACAGATCCATGGTACAGGCTGAACTTCTGTCCCTACAAGAAGGAATTCAGATAGAAAACGAGGATCTGAAAGCTGAAGTGATGCAGTTAATTGAAAAAAACAGAGTGCTGGAAGACAACCTGCGTAGGCTGAGAAGGCTTTGTTGTGAACAAGAAGAAAGCGAGGTGAAAAGCGTAAAGTTTGAAGATGAAAACGCCAAATTCCTTGTGCAAGTTAAAGAACTGGAAGATGTTAAAGAACTGGGAGATGTTAAGGAATTGGAAGATGTCCAAGATGCTCAAGGAAATGTGCTGAGTGAGAGGAGAGGTGGGAAGCTGGAAGAACATCCCACGGCGTTCACGGGCCGGCGGGACAAGAATCCCCGAAGCGACAGCGCCGCAACACGGGTGGGAAAAGCAGGAATGAGGGAGCCCAAGCCCCAGGGGAAGGAGAAGGCTCTGGCTGCCCCAGAGGAGAGGAGGGCAGTGACCCAGGGCTTGCAGAGCACGTGCACTGAGCTGCAGCACAAGGTTGACCTGCTGAGGTAACGTAACGCGACGTTAGCCACTAACCCAGCGCTGCCCCGGCTGCTCCTTTAACCACCTTAGCTTAACTCTGATTTAACTCTGAGTAGCAACCAGTGCCGTGGACTCCTAACTCCTCTAATCGTGGATGAAAGACCACTGGAATAAATAAATAAATAGCTGTGTGTGACTTACTCCTCTCTGTGCCCGCCACCTAAGCAGGAGCACCTGCCAGCTGTCCTGTGTGTGGATGTCACCGTCACCGTGTGTAGCTCGTCCTCCAGCACCAACCCATTGTACTTCATGTCCCAAACCCATGGTAACACTTCCAGAGTGCTTTGTAGCTTTTACTAATATTCACTTCACTCAGTTTGTTCCCTTTTCTAGAGCTGAATGTTGCTCGCAAGGCTAAAATTGCTCCTGTTTTTCCTCAAAAATTGCTACTTTTTTTTCCTTTTTCTATTTTGTTGAATGCTGTAGAATTATGGTAATTTGAAATGCTAGAAGTGCTTCTATTTTTCTCAGTAGTTAAGTTAATATTAGAGAATTATAGGGACTTTATTTCCCAGTTACGAAACCCTCAGGAGTGGGGTATGGTAAATATAGTTATAAAACATATATTCATGATATTATACTCATCATAGGTTTTACCTACTTTTTTAACTGCTGTGTTCCAGCGAGGATTTCTTTTTTTTTATATGGATAAAGTGGCTACAAGTGGTTTAATTATTGTTCAGCACCAGCTTCCTGCAGGAAATTGTTCTTTCAGGTGTCCCACCATGGCTAAGTTATTTCTGTGCAGTCTCCTGAGGACAGAAAAGACACTTTCCAACCGTGCTGTTCCCAGAATTCTGAATTCCACTTGGGGAAACAGCTCACTCTCCTGGCAATCTGCATGTTGTGGTGTTCACTTGTTATTTGTAGCTTAAGAACTGAAAGATATGTAGAATATTAGAGTGAAGCTTTAGATTTTAACTCACTTGAGCTGCTCAAAAACATGCCCTGAAATCCCAGGGTTTTTTTAAAGTTTTTTGTAAAATTGTGGGGTTTTTTGAACAAACTGGGGGAGCGCTCCTGCTGAATTGCTGTAAAATATAAATACACCCTTTACACATAAAACAAGGCAATTGTAGCTTTGTTTTTGAAGCATTACAGGTAGCTCTGACTTGGGGGACTTCCTCCCTCTCCAGGTGTCCTACAGGAACTGTTCTCACTTGTCTCCTGTCTCTGCCACAGGTGTGAGGCCGAGAAGCTCCGCAAGGAAAACGCCGTCCTGAAAAACGAAGTGACTTTATTAAACGAGGAAGGGAGCGCTTCCAGCCTGAAACTGAGGGAGCTGAATGGATCCAGGGAAGAAATGAGGTGAGAATTACATGGGGAATGCACCCTGTGATGCCTTCAGGCTGTTGTGTGGCTCAGCCACAATGGGTTCATCCCTTCTCTCCAAGCTCCTTCGTGTGTTAGGTGCTGTAGAGACCCAAATTGGGGTTATTTCATGGTGCTGTTGGAAATCCAGCAGGTTGTCAGGTTATTCCTTGCCCTTTTCCCTGCCCCAGCTTGTCCTGCCCATCCCCAGAGCCAGGCAGAGGCATTGAGGTGACCCAGTAACACGCACAGGACTGACTTGGGAGCTGACCTGATGCAATTATTTGTGCTTCAGCAAAGGCAGGGAGAGGCTCATTTGACAGATTATTCCAGTGGTTGGCTCTTTGGCAAGTGCAGAACCATCCATGACCCTGGGATTATTCTTCCCCTCTAGGAAAATCCCACATGGGGCACCTTGAGAGGTTGAGCACTTGCCGAGTTGATGCAAAGCAGGGATGCTGATCAATAAATAAAAAAATATCCACAATTAGCATTTCTGGTAGTGTTTAAAAAAAATCATCTCATTTTTGGAATCATTAAGGTTGGAAAAGACCTCCAAGATCATCAAGTCCAACCATTAATCCAGCACTGCCAAGGCCACCACTGAGCCATGTCCCCAAATGCCACATCCCCATGGATTTTAAATCCCTCCAGGAATGGGGACTGCACCAATGCCCTGGGCAGTGAAGAAACCTTTTCCTAATATCCAATTGAAACCTCCCCTGGCACAACTTGAGGTGATGTTCTCCTGTGCAGCCTTGCAGTTGTGTATGTTGATAATTGATTTCAGTGTTAATGAGCTTTCATTTTTCCACAGGCAGAAGATAGAGGCTGTGAGAAAGGAGAAAGTGGCTGTGCAGAAGATGGTGGACAAGCTGAAAAAGCAGGTGTGTGGCCTGAGCCCAAAAACTTCTCTGTAGAAACCATCACTGCATCAAAGCTGTTCTGTGGATAGTCACAAAAACAGCAGCAGACAAGCATTTTATAAATTTAAATGTTTTGATGACTGTTTTATTGCCTCTTTGGGGTTGATTTGAGGCTTGCTTGAGCTGCTCATAAGACACAAGCTGTAATTGTCCAGCCTACAGGCCTGAGAGCACTTTCCACAGTCAACTTGGGAAGTTTATTTTGTAAAAATACAAAGTTTAACCCTTTTGTTTTGTAGTTTTTGTGCAATTCTCTGCAGTAGCCCATGGGGAATAGAGATTGTGATTCAACCTCTACTCATTTCCCAGCTGGCTTGGACTAGGAATTCTGCCAGTTGTATCCATGTGGCTGCTACTTTCATTTTAGGGGTGCCTTGTTATAATGGGTGAAATAAAAGGATTAATTACCTTTTACATCCATGCCATCTTGGTATTGCTTAGGAAAATACTTTTTCAGAATAATCTGTTAGGATAACCCTCAAAATCCACACCAGCATGGCAAAGTGGGCAGTTGGGTGATGATTGGTCTCTAATTATGACAAATTATTTGTTTGGAGTCACTTGTCAGAGTGGGACTTGTCAGACCTTAATAGAGAGGCAATATCCAGAATCTCATTCCTGGTGTAAAATCACTGCTGTCCCCACTCAGGTGGCTGATCTGAAGACCAGGAACCAACAGCTGGACTCTGAAAACACAGAACTCAGCCAGAGGAACTCCAAAAACCAAGCAGATGTGCAGGATCTCAATCAGCAGCTGGCAAGGGTGCTCAAGCAAAAGGAAAGGGAAGAGGGGAAGTGTACCCTGGAAGAGTGGGAAAAGGAGAGGCTGCTGCTGAAAGAGGAGCTGGAAAACTCCAAAATCGAGGTACAGGATTGGGTAGGACAGTTGGACTTCAGGGGCTTTGGAATTGGCATCCCTGTCCTGGGATGTGCATGGGATTTCAAAGCTGAGCTTTGCTAAGTGCTGCTTAAACACAGCAGCAACCAAAAGCCAGGAGGGAAAAAAGTGCAGGTTTGTCCTGAAAACACAGCTTAGGGATGCCAAATTTCCCCTGCACTTCCCAGCATGGCTGTTGTTCATCCCGTGCAGTCTCAGCTCTGTGCAGGGCCTGCAGCATCCTCGGCTTCAACTTCACTCTGTGACTCTCCTAAATTGAAATCTGAGCCTTTTCTTTTTTGCAGTCATCAAATATGGTGTCGTCTTTGGAGATGGATTTGTCAAAAATGAAGGTTCAAGCTCATCTCCTGGAGCAGGAGAACCACATCCTCAAGCAGGAGCTGGAGAAGACAAAACAGGTGTGGCACCTATTGCCCAGAGGAGCTGTGGCTGTCCCTGGATCCTTGGAAGTGTCCAAGGCCAGGTTGGGTGGGGCTTGGGGCAACCTGGGATGGTGGAAGATGCCCCTGCTTATTCCAGAGAGATTGGAACTTGATGACCTTTAAAGGTTCCTTCCAAGCCAAACCCTTCTGGGATGCTATTTGAGTATAATAATTTTTCACCATCTCTTAATGGATGAAAATTAAGAGGTGGAAGTAATTGATTTCTTTAAAGAAAGGTCATAAAAGTAAGGGAATGTCACTCCTCCTCAAACAGTTTCCAGGTGCAACACACAATTCTTCAAATAAGGTTGGGTTCACTTGGGCTTTGCCAAAAGATTTTTGGGAGTAGTGGATCTGCAAAGAGAAGCTTTGGTCAAGATAAAGATTTAAACTCTAATTAAATGGAATAGACAGGGCAAGTGGGATCCACAGGAGAACATTTCCCTCTTTAACTGGAGATAACCCATTCTAGCTCCATTTAAGGAGTGAGCTCTTCCAGCATGTCCTGTCAGGGAGAATTCCTGTTGCTAAACCCATCTGGAGATATGGGAGTCCCACAAGGTCTGAGGATAATTTCCTGCAGAGCTCAGTTATCTCCTGTACAAGCACAGTTCAATTGCCTGTAAATATATGCTAATAAAAGCAGATAATGAAGGCTTCAAACGAGTAATTCCCTGATTAGGGCTCCACAAAGTCATTTTCTTCACAGTGTAAAACACTCAGTTGAGGCACCCAGTGCTCAGGGTAGATAATGGTGTTAAAAAGCAAAAGCAGCTGAAGCCTATTCAGAAAGGAGAGGATTGTGGCTGTAATTACAGGAGATGGAATGAGGGAAAGGCAGTGATAAAGCACTGGGGCAATTGGGAAAAGCTTTGGAAGTCAGCAGTGCAGTGGTTTTCCCTCTGTGTGTTTTAACACACGGTGATTTCCGTGGCACATTGTGGAAAAATCCTTCCCTGGGAGGGTGGTGAGGCCCTGGCAAAGGCTCCTAGATCCCTGGAAGTGTCCAAGGACACCTTGGAGCAACCTGGGATAGTAGAAGGTGCCCCTGCTTATTCCAGAGGGATTGGAATTTGATGACCTTTAAAAGTCCCTTCCAACCCAAACCATTTGGGCATCCCCTGATTTTCGTGCCAAATTCTGTGACAGCATAAAAATGCAACTGTGAGGGTCTTGTTTCCCACAGCTGCCCAGATGTCCTGATCTCTCTGACCTTCAAAATGAAGTTTCAAGTTTAATCACTAAAAATGAAAAGCTGCAGGAAGAGAAAGAAGCCCTGAGTGAGGAACTGAACAGATGCATTGATAAGGTAAGAAAGGACTGCAAATCCACATCACTGTGTGCTGTAAAGGGCTGTTAAAATTCCTATATCTGTATCAACATAACCTGTAAAACTTCCCTGGATGTTTTTTTCCTCACCCTCAAGCCAAATAAAGGCTTAATTGCCACTGCTTGGATTTTTTTTTTTTTCCCTAGCTGGTCTTAGAGAGGAAAGCTTAAATTCTGGAGCACAGCTTCACTGTAATTTGATTATGTAGAAAATTCCAAACATTGCAAGGAAGAGAGGCCTGGATATAAACACTGCAGCAGGACAAGGAAGACAGTGTTCTTGGACTTTTATTGCATCTCTAACCCACTGTAACTCTGAACTGGAGCAGAGCAGTCTGCACACTGTAAATAATAATCCCATTGTGTGGAAATTTAGGGAACTGAGAGGTTTTTTGCTTTCCTGCATTTTCCTTCCTTCCTGCCTTAGCTTTAATTCCCTCTAGGGTAATCCATGAAGTCAAATGGAGTCAAAAACAAATTCCTGAGTGAGGATTCCTGATATAATCTCATTGCAGGTAGCTCAAATCAGCTGCCTGGAGAGTGCAATTGGCAGCTTGAAGCAGGAGCAGAAATCCTGGGAGCAGCAGAGTCAGGCACTGAAAGCACAGCTCAGCCTCTCCCAGGACAAGGTATGAAACACTGATTTATGTTCCAACTCTGGATAAAAGCATTTTGATCATCTCCTGTAGTGCTTTTTCTCATGGAAGCCCCTCCTTGATGCCGTGCAGCTGAGAATGGCTGCTTGAGGGGCTTTCAAAGTGAGGTTCTTAAAGGACAAAAAAACTTGTTACACACAGTGAAGGATTTTTCTCTCTACAGCCAAGTTAGTTTTGCCAATCCCCTCTGCCTGGTGATTCCTGAAATGCTGCAGAGACTTTGCTGTTGTTCCTCTGGCCTGGTGCAGGCTCATCCTTCCCCAGGCAGGGATGGGATCAAGTGGTTCCCTGCTTGTCTGAGCATTCCTGGAGTAGGAAGAATTTCTGCCAGGAAGAATAAACAATTCAAGGGAAAGCTTCTTTCCAGGATATCACAGTAAATGCTCAGGGCTGAAAGATGTTTCTGGTGAATGCAGCATTGTGGCTCTATTCAAAGTGGGTGGCTGCAAGAAAGTTGGGAAATAATTTGGAATCATAGAGTTTTAAGGATAGAAAATCCCTATAAGATTGAGTCCAACCATTCCCCCACCACTGTCCCATGTCCCCAAGTGCCACATCCACCCAGCTTTTAAATCCCTTCAGGGATGGGGACGGCACCACTGCCCTGGGCAGCTGTGCCAATGCTCAAAAACCCTTTCCATGAGGAAGTTTTCCCTAATATCCAATCTAAACCTCCTCTGACACACCTTGAGGCTGTTTCCTCATCCTGTCCCTTGCTCCCCAGGAGCCCGACCCCCTTCAGCTCCACCTTCCTGTCAGAGACTTGTAGAGAGCAATAAACTCAATTAAACATTTTCAAAGGAGGAAATCAATGTTTTAACTTCACTCCTTCCATCAGAGAATCCTAAATACCTGGGATACCTGATCCACACAGGGAATCTTGATCCAGCAAAAGCTAAAATGTGCTCCTGTTCCTTCCAGGTTCAGAGCCTCAATGAAACCCTGCAGAGCACCAACCTCCAACTGTCCAGGCTGAAATCCGACCTGCAGGTGATGCAGCAGGAGAAGGAAAGTCTGAAACAAGAAGTGATGGCATTGCACAAACAGCTGCAGAGCACCAGTGAAAAGGTAAAGGGCTTCAGGCATCTCGGGAGGTAGCTGTAATTACTGAATATTGGATATCATGTGCAGGTTTTAAGGTGATTTTTAAAAACTGTATTTTAAGTGTTGAACGTGGACAGGCAATGATCAGTCCCTCTCCTGAGTCTCCATTCTTCCCTCAAAGAAACCTTTTGCCAGTAAAACCCCCAAATCTGTGGACGATGCATTAATTTACACCTATCAACTGTAAAAATTAAACCAGTCATTGGGAGAGGATCTAATTTTCAGTGCAACTTGGCTTTGAAAGGTACAGAATTACACCAACCTCTCAGCTAATGAGGATTTGTAACTGAAGGAGGTTGTAGACAGCAGTCTTGGGATTGCTGTTATGAATTCAGTTACTAATTTGGCTTGTTTGCCATGTAATTAAGGAATATTTAATGTCCACGTGGAAAAGAGGCTGTTCCAGAATTGTACAACAGGAGGTAAATTACAGCTATTAGTGCATAATATACAATACTGAGTTCTGTTTGGCTCTGAAGAGAGCATAAATTGCTTTTTTTTTTGTGTTGCTGAACTCTGTGCACTCCTTGTACACACAGCTATTAGCCATAATTTTAGTAGAGGGAAACACTTGGGATTTGCACATTGGAGTTCTTAAGGGAAAACAGTGAGTGGGCTGGGCAGGAGATGGGAATGCTGCAACTTTGGAGCCTGCACTTGCTGAAAATCCACCTCAAACCCACCTGAGTAGAGCAAATGTCTGCTTCTTTGTTGAAGGCCTAACCCTGCAATTCTGTCTGTCTTAAGAACCGGGTTCTGGAAGTGGCTGTGCCTCCCTCAGGGCTGCAGGAGCAGCAGGGGCTGATCCCCTGGGATGAGCAGGAGCAGGAGCAGAGGCTGCTCAGGCAGGAGAACGAGAGGCTGCAGAGGGAAGTGCAGAGCACTAAAGCAGACCTGGCTCACTCCAGGGAAAAGGTGAGCTGGGCAAGCTGGCAGATCACAGGAGAAGCTGGGTTGGGAGATCTGGAGGTCACTCGGACCACAGTGCACAGATCACAATCCAAGCAGGTTTTGAATATCTCCAGAGACTCCACATCACTCTCAGGATATTTTTTTTTTTCTTTAAAAGACAATCCTGGGTAGTCCAATGATTCAGTCCAACATCAAGTTAACAAAAAGATTCTTAATATTCCTCATGTTCTTCTTGTGCAATTTCTTGGCTCACAGTACTAAATGGATTATGGGGAGGATGAAGGGAAGGAAGGCCAAGATATCAAAATAAATATGTCCAAAATACCCCAGAGTTGCCCAGAGAAGCTGTGGCTGCCCTTTGATCCCTGGAAATGTCCAAGGCCAGGACTTGGAGCAGCCTGGGATAGTGGGAGGTGTTCCTGCCCATGGCAGGGGTGGGGTGGGTTGGGATTTAAGGTCCTTTCCAACCCAAACCATCCTGGGATTCTGTGATTCCAAAATCAACTGGTATTTTAGATGAAGTGGAGCTATCTGGAACATCTTCTTCCATTTGTTCATCTCTGATCTCCTCAGATCCGACAGCTGGAATCCACAATCCTTTCCCTAAAGCACCAAAAGCACCAAAGCCAGGCAGGGATTGTCAAAGCCATAGAGCAGGAGAAGCTGAGCTTGAAGAGAGAGTGTGAACAGCTTCAGAAGGAGCTGTCATCTGCAAACAGGAAGGTGAGTTTTGGCTGGTAAACACACAGTTTAGTGCAGTGGTTTCCATCTCTCAGAAGCTCAAAGGATCAGCTGTATTTGAAGTGGGTGGAACATGGACAGGCAATGATCAGTCCCTCCCCTGAGTCTTCATTCTTCCCTAAAAGAAATTTTTTTGCCAATACAACCCCCAAATCTGTGGACAATGCATTAATTTACACCTGTCAGCTGTAAAAATGAAACCAGTCATTGATCTGATTTTCAGTGCAGCTTGGGTTTGAAAGGTACAGAATTACACCAACCTCTCAGCTAAGACCATTTTCGTCTTCTGCTCTGAATTTTGTGCTTTGTGCCTCTCACAAATCTATGTCTGAAGGAGCTGACAGGGCTCTGTGCATCTGCTGTGAGACAGCTCGTGTAGCAAAGCACTTTTCCAAATACTCCTGGTTTTTAGACTTGCTTTGGTATTCAGTGGTTCATGAGGGGGAAGAACAGATGAAATGAGAAATTGCTGCTTTTCTAAGGAAACTTTTTGTCTCTGATAGATCAGTCAGATGAATTCTCTTGAACGTGAACTGGAAACCAGCTCAGAAAATGAAGGGCTGAGAAAAAAGCAAGTCAAGCTGGATGATCAGTTAATGGAGGTACTTTTCAATCAGTGTTGACTGTGGGCCTTTATCACTATTTTATTGAATTTATTTCATTTTAAACAACTTATGGATGTGTAGCAACAGAGGAAACTCATTGAAACTAGAAGAATTAACCTCTCCTGATGTTTAACCTCATCTTTCATGAGCAAGTTGTGTGGCAAACATCCTGCTCTCTGAAGCATGTTTTGCTTAGTCAAAATTCACATATGGCTTCAGGTATAAAATCCAATGGCAAAGAAATTTGTTTCTGTACTTGAGGCAAGGCTGACACTTCCCTCTTCCTTCCTAAAACATGTCACCTCAAATTTCCTATCTAATCTTTGTGTGATGCTGTTCTTAATGTAGAAACCTATTCTTATTTCCTCTGTGAATAATTTGCTGAATTTGAGCTTAATATTATCTAAAGCATTAAAAATACCAATTTACACAGCTTACTGTTAATTTAAAGGCACAAGTGAAAACTTTAGTGGAGATTCTTCCCAAAAGCTGCTGTAAAAATTCTGCAGGAGATGGATCAGGCTGGATTTCAACATTTAGGAGTGCTTGGTTATAGGAGTGGGCACCTTAATTGTGTTTTGTGTGTCCCATAAGGTCAGCCCAGACCTCCAAACTCTCTCTCAGTAATCTTGCCTAAATTTGATGTCCTGGATTTGAGTTTAAAACGTAATAATAATTTTAAAAAATCCTACAATTTTGATTTGTACCATAAGTCAGAGCATCTTTTAGATGAGGCTTCTATAGCACTTCATAAATGGCTTCATGGTTTTCACCAAATGGGAGCCATTAGGCTGAAAATCCTATGTAATTAGAAATAAAACTGTAAAAACCTAATTAGGAAATACGAGATTTTGACAAGTTAATGAAAAGACTGTTTTTATTCCTTGTGAATTTATTTATATAGTCTTAATTAAGCATTGGGAAAATGCCAAACACTCAAACCCATAAACACCCAGCCTGGGATTGCCTTTTCTCCTGAAATGTGTATTTCAAGCAGGCAGGATTTTGTTCCTCCTGGAAACCTTTTCCCAGCAGGTGTGTGCAACATTCCCTCAGTGATTTGTGATTTCTAACTCTCTTTTTTGTGCCTGTTCTCCTTTTGTCCATGGCTAACCTGGCTAGAGCTCAGTGGTTGGAACTAGCAGAGAAGGGGGCAGTTCTCTCTCTGAAATAGTGTGTGAAGGTAGAGCAATCATTTTTAATGTACCCCCATAGCATGGAGAAAACACTTTTTTTTTTTTAATGGATTTATTTTCTTTTTATTCCATGCATCTCTTAAGTAAAGAAGCCACTATTCATTTCAATGTCAATTTTGGACAGCTGCAGCAGGTTTTTTGTGGTTAATGTGCTGTGCAGTGTAGTTCTGTACCCTGAGGAGCTCCATGTTCCACAGGGATTGCCATGAAAATGGGCACAAGTCACCCCATTGCTTCCAAAAGAGCTAAAATTGGAAGTGGGAGAATGAAAAGTGGCTTCCTGCTACCCCATTGCTGTGAGGCTTGAAGGTGTTTGCATATTTACCTCTGGTGCCTGCATGCTTTTCCACCAGACTGTCCAATCTTTCCTTAAATTCATTCATTTCTGATCCCACTTGGCATCATCCTGATAGTTTAGCAAGCTCGTGGTTGTTCCATTTTCTTCCACAGATGAAAACAGCAGGGCTGTATTGTTTTCATTGTTGCTTCATTAGTAATTATTTTTAAGATGCTGCTAACACTAATTGACTATTTCCTCATTAGTTACTCGTGTGCTTTACAACTTGACAGGAACCCTGAAAGAAATTCCACCAAAAGCTCATTATTTTCATTGTTTATATTGTAAGGAAAAGAACACTCCTTTACAGACAAAGAGAACCCCTAAATAGCTTTAAAAAGTACAAATAGTTTTATTTTGGTTTATTTTTTATTTATTTTTTATTTTATAAATCTGTTTACTTGGACCAGCACAGAGAGGGATGGTAACAGGGCCAGAAGAGCTGCACCATTGTGAAAAATATTTACAGTTAGAGATGCTAAGTCAGTAACTTAAATATTATCCAAATTTATAATTTTGCCAGTTGTGAAAGGGAATTAAAATCAGTTGTGAAAGGGAAATGAAAATGAAAATGTATAAGATAATCTTATACACCTTTTCCTAAGGGAACAGAGTAATGGTTTTAAGGCAACAGGACCTTTATGGAAATAAATTGTTAATGCTACACACATTCCAGCTGCAAATGAGTTTGTCTGAACCTTAAACGGTTTTACTGTCCAGCTCTGGTCCTTTTTAGTAAAATTAACTCTCCCAACTAACTGCGAGTTACTTACCTGAGTTTTGCTTTAGCCTGGAAAAATTCTAAATTATTTCACACGACTGTCTTGGCTCATAATATCTCCACAGTTAGGAGTGAACATTGAGAAATATCTATGGGGTGTTAGAGAGTGAATTCTGAACGTAATGTCAGAGATAAATGTTCATCCTTTGCCATCCTAAAGACTAGAAATAGTGAGGGCAAGTAAAATAGTGAGGGCAAGTAAAATAGTGAGGGCAAGTAAAATAGTGAGGGCAA
>QUSF01000043.1:2761882-2778330 GCA_003676055.1 Chloebia gouldiae
CTATCCCGGGGTTCCTGCCGTTATCCCGGTTTTCCCCCGCCCCGCCGCGCTCCGTGCGCGCCGCGCCCTCCCGGCCGCGCGGGGGCGCTGTGGCCGCGCCGTGCCCCGCGCTGCCCCCGCGCTCCGCAGGGCGGCGGCCGCCGCCTTCCCACAAGGCCCCGCGCGCGGCCGCCGCGCCCCCTCAGCGCCCCCGGCCCCGTCCCGATCCCGGCGCCGTCCCGATCCCGGCCCCGTCCCGATCCCAACCCCGCGCCCGCCTCGGCCCCCGCGGGGCGGATTCGGAGCGGGGAGCGGCGCCGGGCATGCGGGCGGGGGCAGCGGGCCGGGAGGTGGGATGCTGTCGCGGAAGAAGACGCGGACGGAGCTCTCCAAGCCGGGCGAGGTGCAGGGGAAGTACGTGAAGAAGGAGACGAGCCCGCTGCTGCGGAGTGAGTGTCGGGCTGCGGCGCCCGGCCCGCCTTTGTGCGCGGGCCCGGGGCCGCGGCGTGAGGGCCGTGAGGGGGAGCCGCCCTCAGGGCCACTTCTCCCTCTAAATGTGTGTTTAATGCTGCTACCAGCCCTGGGGGACGTGCTGAATACATTTAGTTTGCGTGCTAAATAAATTTACTGCTCACACCATCTGGGGTGCGCCAGGTTTTAACCGTAAAGCTGGAAGCGTTTATTAACAAAATGTAATTAACAATAGGAATAACCTCGTTCTAAATGAAAATTATCATCTGTATCAATTATATTATATATTATCATTGATTTACTTGGAGGGAAACAATTTATTTACATCGTCTCGAAAATGAAAGTAGGGAGAGGAGGAATGTTTCGCATCCCTGAGGGAGACAGTGAAATTCTAAAAGAGAAAGAAAGTGAAGTATCTCCCTGATAATTTGAGAACTTAATGCATATGGAATGACATCGTTTTCCTGGCTGAACTTTGTGACTTTGGGATTAGTGGAGGCAGCGTGAATTCTGTTTCTATCTTGGATTCCTGTGGGCATTAACATCTTGCCATTCCCAGCTTGTAAGGACAACATTCCCAAAGAAGGGGTAGCCAAGACCCGTGGATTTTCTTAACCCTTCTCACAGAGAGATACGAACCCTGACTGATAGAGCCGCGGCGCAGTGTGGGTGGATGGGTGTTTTTTGTTTTCTTGTGTGGTTTTTTTGATGGGTTTGGGGTTGGTTTGTGTACTGCAGCTGCAGTTTCCGTGGCGGGGTGCTCAGCGGGTTCCCGGTGCGGGCTGTGCTGGTTTCTGCTGCGCAGCGTTCCCACCACGTTTGCACGGGCTTCTGCACGTGGGTTCCCCCCGTTTCAGTGTTTAAATCACCGCGGCTGCTCCGCCGCAGCTCTCACTTTCCCCTCCGTGCTCCCCGGCAGATCTGATGCCTTCCTTTATCCGCCACGGTCCGACCATTCCAAGAAGAACCGATATCTGCCCTCCCGACTCCGCATCCTCTGCCTACGCCCCCGGCGGCGATGGGATCGTGTCCAGGAACCAGAGCTTCCTCCGAGCTCCGGTGCAGAGGCCGCCTCACGAGATAATGAGGCGAGAAAGCAACAGACTGTCCGCGCCCTCCTACCTGGCCAGGAGTTTGGCGGAGGTGCCCCGGGAGTTCGGCTCCTCCTCGCAGCCTTTCCTGGCAGAAGCCGCCCCCGGGCTGGAGAACGGCGACGCCGGAGCCCGCGGCTATTACTACGATCATTTCTACGATGCCCAGAGGAGACGCCTGCACGAGGACTACAGGTATTATGAGCACAGCAGTGATCTTTTCCAGAGGATGTCCCAGAATCATGGGAGGCACGCTTCAGGTAAGGATTCGTTTTGTTAAAAATGCGGTTTTGGTGCGAGTTTGGGTGCAGTTTGGGGAGTTTGGGTGATCAGGATTGTGTTGGAGGTGTGTGGGACAGAGCTGCTTTTTCGTGGCATTTGTGGGATTTGGGTAATTGGAATTGAGGGTTTGGTCACACACATCCAGAAAGGAAAAACAGACTTAAACCAGGATTATTTTCTTAAATAAATGGAGTAAGGCCAAGCAAGTCTTGGAGTTTTTAATGCCAGGCATATGTACATCTCCCCTACACATCACTTGCTGGCTAGCAGGGAGTTTTATTCATTGGGGAACATCTATTTTCATAATGTAGAGAATAACCAACAACTCTAAATTACAACATTGCAGCATTATTGTTATTATCATTAAATTTTAACTATCATCTTATTACTTCATTTCATTGTTTGAATTTGACCTCAGTAATTAAAATTATTCCTTTTAAATAGTCATGGGGAAGAATAACTGTTTTGTGTAATTAGTAAATTGGCATCTAATTAGTGTTGAAATCGACTTCCTTATCCTTGACTCCTTTCTTTTAGCTTTTAAAATTGTTGGTAAATATGCCTGTTCCCCTGGTAGTTTCACTGGAACTTGCCTTTGTTTCCTAAAACAAAACAACATAAAAAAAGAAGAATCCATTAAATACTACTTTTCTGAAATATTTGACTCGGATATTATAAAAGCTATGCCCAAGGAGGAGTCTGAAACAAACATTTCAAACCTGTAAAAAACGTCCCTTCAATATGAAATACATTGCCCCTTGTAATCTGTAAAGAAAGTAGTAATTGGTGTCTAATAAAATAAATCTCCTGTCTAGAAAAAGAAATCTACCAGGAAGAACATCAGCTTTTAATGCTGCTGACTCCATGTGTGGGATTAGAACCTGTCAGTGCCTTCTTCATCACAGAAACACTTCCATGAAAAATGGAAATGCCAGCCAGGAAATTCTGAAATGCTGGGCTTTAAGGCCTGCTACTTGAATCCTCCTTTATTTTTCTAAATGTGAATATATCTGATCTACCTGGATTTTGTGTGCAAACCCTGCCAGCTGTGGCTCGTCCAGCAGCCATTAAACATTTACCTGCTCCAGGTAACAGCACTGGGAGTGTGTGCTGGGGTGTTTTAGGGAGGATTTCACAAACCACTTCAACCTTCAGAGTTAAACAGCAGCTCTGTCTGCTGAGGAGGTTCCCAGAAATGGAGCTGTGGCTTGGAAGTGGAGATTCATAAATCACATTTTTTAAAGGAGCTCCATACTTTGCTCAATTGTAGCAACATCATCCTAAATAGACTTTTTTCCCTGCTGTTTGTTGACCTTAGCCCTGGAAATCATAAAGGAGCTGCTCCTGTTTGCTTGGTTTGGTCATTCTCTCTCATACTTTAACATTTAATATTTTGAACAAATTCTGCACAGGTTTTGTGGTGGGTGAGTATTTAATCTCATGCACTCGTAGGGAGAGACAAAGGTGAGCCTTTCAATTGCCAGTGTTTTCCCTTTCCTCCATTTTTTTTCATCTCCATATGATCTCCTAAGGTCCTCTTTTCCTTTTTCTTAAAGAATGATGTGGCCCAAAATAAGACAATTTCAGGTTTTGTTACTTCCTTCATCTCACCATTAAGCTTCTTTTTATTTGAACCATCCATTGCTTTCACACCTTCAGTGTTTTCCTTGAGTTACTCAAATGTCTCTGTAATTCCTTGTTTATTTTTCAACAGAGCCTGTTGCTTTCAGTGTCTTTGTCTAAACTACTCTTCTTTCCTCGTCTTCATTGTTGTTTCTCTGCACTGAGATGCCCAAATTGCCTGATGCCTGCAGTTCCAAACGAAAAGTTTGATTTTTAGCTGGAGTTTGTAAATGCTGCCTTCTCCCCTTTCCCTCCTGTGCCACCCTCCCTGCAGAGGTGCCCTCGGTCAGTTGTGGCGTGCTCTGGGTGGATTCCCAAGGAAATGTTGCCTGCTGAGCACGAGGTGTTCCTGCTTTGCTGCTCTTCCTGGTGTCACACTGAGGGGCTTCTTGGGAGCAGTCTGGAAGTGAAGAGGTGCCTGTGAATTTTAGCTTTCATTCAGAACACAGATCCTCCCCTTGCTGATTTGGAGAGAAGTTGCAAACGTGTTCTTATCAAGACTTCAGAGTGTTCAGCCAAGTCTGTAGGGCAGAGCTGTGGTTTTGCAGCAGTTGGTGTTTCAGCATTGTTTCAGTGTCCTTCCATGGGCATTTCTCCTTCAAGTCACGTTTTCTCTCTCACTGTGCTTCACTTCTACCATCTCCTCCTTTCCATATTTCCATTCCGTTTGTTTCTAATTACCAATTCAGTGCTGCTGATTTTCCTGACCAGTATTTTCTGTTGAGATACCTCCTAATTCTGTACGTTTAGCTACCTCTGTGACATTTCTTAAATTTTCAATTTTTAATTTCTTTTTTTTTAATTATTATTATTATTATTATTATTATTATTAGTGTCCTTTTCAAACTTTTAATTCTAAGAGACTTTACCTGTCTTTCCTCGCCATCTCTTTCCTCTCTTCTAGGTTAAAGTTTTGGGGAGGTCTGTGGTTGAAGTTATACCTACAGTGTAGATTGGAACTAACTTGTAACCAAGACCTCAGAGTTATTTGTACCTGTGTGAGCGGTAAGCTGAACCATTCTTCTGTGTCTATGAAAATTGCTGAGCTTGAAATCAACACTGTAAAGGCACTTGCTGGTGGTGGATTGTGATGAGTTCACTGGGATGTCACAGGAGAAAAAAAAAACAATTTAACAGAGAATCCAGCCTGCTTTTGGTTCATCTGTTAAGTTGTAGCCCTGAAAAACTGCTAACTTGTTTAATGAAAGAGCAAAATAAATACAAATTATGACATGAAGCCCATTTAGAGCTGAAACAGCCATATTTTTATTTTCCTGTGTGTACACTTCTCTCATTTTTAAAGAGATGGCAGTTCCTGCCTTTTTCTTCTTTTGTGCTGATTTTGCAGGAATTTTGCAGCATAATTCTTGACGCTTTCAGAGTTCTTCCTGTCATTTCCTATTTGTGAATTTGTGCTTGCTTGGAACGCCCCATTCCCTCCAACAAAAGAGGTTCTTGTGCTCAGGAAGTTCCTTCAGATGCTTTGCAGTGGGTTAGGAAGGCCTGGGACCTGCAGAGTTGGCTAAACAGGAGAGTTACTGGAACTTTTTGTTGGTTTATTATTACTTTTTTAAAATCAAACAGTTTGTTCATCTTTTCCTGCTCTTCACCCTGCTCTGATGAGGGGAAGGGAGAGGATTTTGGCATCCTGAAAAAAGGCTCTCAGGACAGCTGGGCTAATTAAAGGCAAATACTGTTTTGTAAGATTTGTTCTTCAGCACTTTGGAAATCTGGCTGAAATCACTTGTGGGGAGTTCCTGGGCTCTGAAATTTCTCTGCATTTTCTATCCAAGTGGAACTTTCTCCTCTGGTTTTGCTCTTTGCCCCCTGTGCTGGTGATGGCATTTCTCTGCTGCCCTTCCTACCTGCCTGGAAATCTTTGCTCCAGTGGGCTTGGACTTCTTTCCAGGAAGAGTTCCCTCAGAAAAAAAACAACTTTCCTAGGAAAGCACTGACATAACTTCCAGTTCTTTGTTCCTTCCTAAACACAACATCCCTGAGTAAAGAACACCCTACAGATTGTTCATACTTGTGACTTCATTAAGATTTGTCAGAGAAGGAATTTTTGCATTGATAAAGTGCACTGGAATGTGCTGCTCAAAGTTAAAATTGGTAATTCAAGACCTTAAATTGAAGATACTGGGTTTTAGAAATGGAAGTAAAATGAAAGCCTCAATTTCAGTGTTGATATTCCTTAAAAGCAACAGCTGAACCAAAAAACACCCTGTTATCTAATATATTATATTATAACAATATAAACAGAATTAACAGATGAGGCTTGATGAGCTTGAAAGAGACCTTTTGAAAAGGTTTTACAAATGCATAAATCTAAATTAATTGTTGACCATCCTTGAGATTTGATAGTGCCACTCCAGAGAGTGCTCATCCCTAAGCAGGGGAGAGGAGACATTTGGAAAAAGGGGGATATTTTAAACAATTCTTTCTTGGGAAAGCAGGAAGAATGAGAATTTTTGTCTTGGTACAGCTAAAAGAGTGTGTGAGCAAGAAATCCCTGAGAGTTACAGTGAACATGCTCAGTTTGTCTTGTGCTAGGGGTCCCATCCTCCATCCCAGGAAAATCCCAAGTTTCACACCAAATATTTGTGTAAAAACTGTTCAGCTTCTTTTATTTGGGATACATAAATCTGGGAATATCCCTGGTGCTTGCTGGAAAATCCTGTGTGGAGCTTTGGGCTGCTGTGAAGATGCTTTGGGGCTCAGACTTTACCTGGAATTTAAATGCAGAAAATGTCATTGCTGGAAATTTGCCATTAAAGGCAGTCCATGGATTTAGGCTGTCTTGGAATTTTCTTCTTTGAGTTATAATTTGGAAAAGATCACATAGGAATTTACTCTTCCAAGTGTTGTTTAGTTGAAACTGCAAGGGTGTTTATATAAATATATAAAAGTTAATTTTCCTCTTTTCTAACTGTTCAAAACTATAGGAGGAGTTTTTCTCTTATGTGTGTATTCATCCTCCCACAAAGGAACATCTGAGGTTTATCAGGAACACCAACAGACAATTTCTTTTGAGCTCTAAAAAGTAATTTTATAGGAAAAAATATCTAAATTGTACTAATTGTTGATTTTCATGCCACAGTGGTTGATGGCTTTAAGGCTCTTTGAATATCAACATCTTAAAGCTTCCAGCACAGAGAATATTCCAATATAATCTGTGATACAGGGGAAAAAATGATAGTTACAACCATCAGTTTTTTAAGTCTGGCCTTGGATTTCATGTTCATGGAATATTGTTCAAAACTGGTAATTTCTCCATCTGCACAAGTTGTTTTAATGGTTTGGCTCTGCTTCTTCATATGTGAAATGAGAATGGCAAAAGGAATGGATAAAATATTTGTGATCTGGTGTTATTTTTATTCTTGTTCTTAAAAACAAGCTGGCATTGGGAGAATCCATGTGTCAGGAGAACTTCAGTGCAGAGGATGGCACCTCTTCCAAATGTTGGGAAGCATTAACCTTTACCTTCAGTAAAAATAATTTTCTATGGATTTGAGGCCAGAGGGTAAGGAGGAGGAACTGTAAGAAAAATACAGGCATGTGCAGGTTTTAACAGTAACAGAAAAATACACTTTTTTTTTCCCTCCCCCAGTCAAGTTTGTGTGTTCAGCTCTCCTGGCAGTGGTGATTTAACAGTCACTGTTTCCACATCCATGAAATCACATCCCAGAGGTTCAGCTAATGGAGGAAATCCCTGGATTTGTTTAACCCAAGCCTTTCCAAGAAGCTGAAATATTTCTATTTTGTCAGTGGCATGAGGGGCTGAGCCAGCTTCTCTGCCCCAGCCCTTCCAAAGGTCAGGAATTCTGCCTCCAGCTGTTTCTTTTCTCTGGAATTAAGGTCTAGCTTATTAAATCCTAATTAAAGATGGACACAGCATCAGCTTCCCTTTATAAAGCTGACAGACAGGTAAGTACTGACACAAGAGGAGAAATCCTTTAAGGCCAAGCAGTTCAGAACATGACAAGGCTGGAAAAGATTCATGGATGAGCACAAAGTTTTAAAGGAGGATGTTTGTGAGGGGGGGTTTAATTTATTTTTTATTTATCCAGTTGGTTTGGAGCCTTCCTGTAACTTTATTTCCAATTATTATAATATTCTCTTAGGATATATCTCACCCTTCTCTTCTCTCTGAAAATAACCACACAAAAATGTTATTCCTGCAAAAAAGGAGGAGGGGGAGTATTCCTGTCAGTAAATGTGTGTGAGGAGGTGATTTCTGCCTTTGAAAAAAGTGGGAAAAGTGGCTCCCAAATCCCTTCTGCTGGCTGTGGGAAATAGTAACACACAAACTTTAGTGCTAATGGGATTGAATAGATGCATTTGGCTGTGGGATGAAAAGAGAATTGGAATGTTCCTTAAAACTAGGTAGTGTTGAGCTGTGGGACTGTGAGGGACTGGAGGGAACTCCTTAAAATGAATTTTAAAAGACTTGAATTGAGCCCAGCACATCCAGGAGGCAGCAAATTCCCAGGGATGGAAAGAAACCTGCACAATTCTTGATTATATCACTGGGTGTTTGTGGCTGGGTGTCTTGGGGGTGTTTTTAAATGAGTTTTCTGTACTTGCTCATCTTGCTTTTATTTCTTCCCAAGTATCCCTGGGGAGGGATGGGAAGGAGCTGTTTCTGTAGGCATCTCTCACCATCCAGCTGCTGGTCTGTAAAAACTGTGTGGTACAACAAATCACATATTTCAAAGAGCTGCTGAGCAGACTCCTACATCTAGTGCTGGATAAATCCCAAATGTGCTCTGTTTCCAGGGAAAAGGTGGGAATTGCATCAGCTGCTGATTCCTGGCAGCTCTTGGACCCCAACCCTGCTTGTCCCTCCTCTCTTGTTCTACCTCATCCTGTTGCTGCTCTTGACTGGTTCACCTAAAAAGCTTTGTTAGGACTCAGTGATGTTTCTGGATAGTTTTAATTTCTGACTTTAACTTTTTGGGGTTTTTTTTTTGGTTAATAAATGAACTTCAATTTTTTTGTTGTTGTTTTTGAGGGGGGGTTTAATGTTCTTTTTTTGTTGTTGATAAATGAAGCAGCCAGAATAATTTCTTAACAAAAATCATAATTTCTCTAAATCTTCCCCTAAACCCCAATCTCCCTTTGTTTTAGGCATCGGGAGAGTTGCTGCTACATCTTTAGGAAACCTAACAAATCATAGTTCTGAAGATTTACCTCTTCCTCCTGGCTGGTCAGTGGACTGGACCATCAGAGGAAGGAAATACTACATCGATCACAACACCAACACCACCCACTGGAGCCACCCCCTGGAGCGGGAGGGGCTCCCGCCGGGCTGGGAGCGGGTGGAGTCGGCCGAGTTCGGCGTTTACTACGTGGATCACATCAACAAAAGGGCTCAGTACAAACACCCCTGTGCTCCCAGGTCAGCCTCCCACCTCCCTGCCCCTGCCTTTTATCACTGCAGCACGAAAATAATCTTATTTTCGCCTTGCAAAAATAATCTTATTTTCGCCTTGCAAAAATAATCTTATTTTCGCCTTGCCGGTTCTCCGTGAGGCTGTTGGGAGAAATTTGGGTTTTGTCTCGTGTTTTTAAGTTTAGAAGCAGGATATTGCCCCTAAATGAAACAAAGCAGCTCTGCAGCTGTCAGTAAAGCAGCAGAGTTGCTGGGAAGAGAATTGAATTCTGCACTGAAAAGAAATTTGGTGTGATGTGCCTGGAGATGCTCTGCACATCTGAAACGTGAATTAAGTCTTGTCTGGAATGAAAATGGGGATTTCAGGCACTCCTGATTTCAGAGTAAAATAGAACTAATGCACATCACATCCAGTCTTAATTGTTAATACACACCAAATCTAACAGTTAATTGTTAATGTACACCAAATCCAATGTTAGTTGTGAATACACACCAAATTAACAGTTAATTGTCAGTAAGCACCAAAACCAATGCTAATTGTTAATATACACCAAATTAACAGTTAGTTGTTAATACACACTAAATCCAACTGTTAATATACACCAAATCTAGCAGTTGTTAATATACACCAAATCCAACTGTTAATTGTCAATATACACCAAATTAACAGTTAATTACCAATATACACTAAATCCAACTGTTAATTGTTAATATACACCAAATTAACAGTTAATTGTTAATATACAAAAAGTCCAACTGTTGTTAATATACACCAAATCCAACTGTAAATTGTTAATATACACCAAACTAACAGTTATTTGTCAGCATGCACCAAATCCAATGTTAGTTGTTAATACACACCAAATCTAATAATTGTTATACACACCAAATCCAGCTGTTAATTGTTAAATTGTTAATCCAGATGGTTAATTTCTGCTAATACCCAGGAAGTTCTTCAACTAGTGGCACAAAAGATAAATGTATGGGGCTGTCTTTATATGGAGTAATTCTGCTCAGCTGCTGCCTGAATACATCTGTTCTAACCTGTTAAATGGTGGATTGTATGAACCAATACTTTGTAAATGTTTTCAAAACAGCTCCAGTGCTTTGTGGTGCTCTGCTGAGTGGGGCTGAGGTGAATTGCACCAAAACAGCAGCAGCAGTTGCTGAGTGCAGGCCCCACCTGAGGCTGCAGCAGCAGCAGCCTTTGCAGTGCTGACTCTGTCTGATTTGAGAATTGCACAGTGCAGTGGGTGCAGGGTGCTGTGCAGTGCTGAATGTGTCTGATTTGAGAAATGCATGGGTGCAGTGAGTGCAGGGTGCTGTGCAGTGCTGAATGTGTCTGATTAGAGAATTGCACAGTGCAGTGAGTGCAGGGTGCTTTGCAGTGCTGAGTGTGTCTGATTTGAGAAATGCATGGGTGCAGTGAGTGCAGGGTGCTTTGCAGTGCTGAGTGTGTCTGATTTGAGAAATGCATGGGTGCAGTGAGTGCAGGGTGCTGTGCAGTGCTGACTCTGTGTCTAATTTGAGAAATGCCACAGGTGCAGTGAGTGCAGGGTGCTGTGCAGTGCTGACTCTGTGTCTAATTTGAGAATTGCATGGGTGCAGTGTGCTTGGAGGTGATCCTGTCACCTTTGCAGTGCTGAGTGTGTCTGATTTGAGAATTGCACAGTGCAGTGCTCTCAGAGGTGTCCCTGTCACCTTTGCAGGGCTGACTCTGAATTGAGAATTGCACGGTGCAGTGCTCTCAGAGGTGTCACCTTTGCAGTGCTGAGTGTGTCTGATTTGAGAATTGCACGGTGCAGTGCTCTCAGAGGTGCTGTGTCTGATTTGAGAATTGCACAGTGCAGTGCTCTCAGAGGTGCTGTGTCTGATTTGAGAATTGCACAGTGCAGTGCTCTCAGAGGTGCTGAGTGTGTCTGATTTGAGAATTGCACGGTGCAGTGCTCTCAGAGGTGCTGAGTGTGTCTGAATTGAGAATTGCACGGTGCAGTGCTCTCAGAGGTGTCACCTTTGCAGGGCTGACTCTGAATTGAGAATTGCACAGTGCAGTGCTCTCAGAGGTGACCCTGACCCTGTCCCTGACCCTGTCCCTGTCCCTCCCTTGCAGCGTCCCCCGTTACGATCAGCCACCCCCCGTGTCCTACCAGCCGCAGCCCCCGGAGAGGAGCCAAGCCCTGCTGGTGCCTGCCAACCCCTACCACAGTGCTGAGATCCCTGACTGGCTGCAGGTCTACGCCAGGGCTCCTGTCAAGTGAGATTCTGCCTTTTCTTTTTCTGCTTCTCATTGAAAATGAAAAAAAAATACTGAATTTCTGCGACTGACAGCAGAGCTTGTGCTCTATTTGGTTGTTGAGTTGTAGCAAATGTTTATCACATTAATTTGCTTTCTTTCAGGCATTTCTTGAAGTGATCACTTTGTGTAGCTCCCACAACTGGCAGAAAGCTCTGTCAGAGAGTGAAGGATGTGTTTTGATTTCAGAGTATTTACATGAGTGGTACCACGTGCTCAGAAAATATGTGAAACATTTTTAGGGTGGAACTTCCTCATGGCTCTTTTATTTCTTTTTAAACAGCACAGCTTTTCCTTCACCTTTAAGAGTTTTTAATCATAGAATCATGAAATTGTTTGTGTTGGAAGGAACTTAAAAATAATCCAGTTCCACCCCCCTCCATGGGCAGGGACACCTCCCACTGTCCCAGACTGCTCCAAGCCTCCTCCAGCCTGGCCTTGGGCACTGCCAGGGATGCAGGGGCAGCCCCAGCTGCTCTGGGAATTCTGTTCCAGGGCCTGCCACCCTCACAGGGAACCATTTCTTCCTAATATCCAACTAAATTTACCTTTTTCCAGCTTAAAGCCATTCCCCTTGTCCTTCCCTCCATCCCTTGTCCAAAGTCCCTTTCCAGCTCCTTTGGAGCCCCTTTAGGCCAAATGCTGGCTGACATCTATATTTCTATTTCTATATTTCTGTTCAAGAAATTGAATTAAAAACTAAAGGGTAATAAAAAGTCATTTTGTCAAAAAAAAAATGCTGCAGGAATAGGGAGTCTTCTCCAAAAAAAGGTTTGTCAGCATAAAGAAATGAAATTTTCTAATGGGTGCAGCTCTGCAGAACAGTAACACTGAATAGAAAGCAATAAAAATCCCAAATGTGGTGTAATAATTACTAAATCATGTGCTATGCATAAGGAGAATATGGAGAAACTCAGTTTTACAGCAGCGAGGTCAGTCTGTAACTACAAATTCAAGCTGTGCTGTTCAGTGACTTCCACTAAAAAAATTCTCCTTTTTATTACCTGCTCCTAGTAACTACAATTTGAATGAATTTTATTACTTCTTGTGACTGCTGGGTTTGCCAGCAGCCCATAAAGATTTAAATTGCCCTCAAATCCCCCAGTACACTGAGGCTCCACACTCAGTTCCCATTGCCTGGAGGATTTGTTTGCTAGAAATACTTCCAGGTTTTGGCTTCAGATCCATTCCTTTATTTAGGTCTTTGGCACACCCAGAAAATGTAAATTTAAATAGTTCAGCCTGTGTTGTGTGGATTATTTTGGGTATTTTCTTGAAACTTGAGAAACAAACATAAGACTAATGAAACAATTCATCAGGGATTTCTTTATAACAAGTAGGCTGAGACAAACATCTAAATTTTTAACTGTAAGCACAGTTCTGCACTGAAATAATTGGTTTTATTTTGTCATGATTTGTTACTTACCCCTGGCTCTGTAAATTGGTTTAGCTGTAAAGCCCAGTTGTTTTTTTCAGAGGAGTAGATAATGATGGAAAAAATAAGAACGTTAGATTTTGTTTTAACAAATTCCTCTAGAGGATAAGAATTAGGGTTAGAAAAAGCCTGATAGAGAGTCCAGGAGGTGTTAACCAAAATAATCTTTGTTTATAGGAAAAAAATTCCTTCCTGTGAGGCCAGGGAGGCTCCTGATGAGTGGAAGGGAGAAAGAGGGAAAGGTTTTGTCCACGTGAGCTCAGCAGTCCAGAGGTGCTCCCAGAGGTGCCTGGAAACCTTCAATCCTCTTTGTCAATGCAGGGCTCAAACTCCAAACAGCTGCAATTCATTATTTCTCTTTTCTTGGGGGGAAAAAATGATTTTAGCAGTGCAGCCCTGTGAGAATCAGGGATAACTTTAACACAGAAGCTGTGATAAGTTTTAATGAAATCCTTAAAATTCCTCGGAGCATCTTTGAAGTCACCTGCATGTCCTGGTGCTTCTGTGATGCCTCTGGAATGTGACTTTCAGTGGGGAATGCAGTTTATTTCCATAAACCCACTGATATTTCAGCCTCCACTCAGGTGAATCCATCTCCTCCTGTGCTTCAGCACAAACTCTGTTATCCCACGAGTTTCTCCTGTTCTGGAATAGTCAGAGCACTCAGCTCCCCATTTCCAAGCTAAGGAAATCAGATTTTAGGTGGGTTGTGTGAGGAAAAAGCAGGAAAGGAGGGTGGGGCAGTGAGGGCAGAACCACATCAAGGTTTGCATTAAATATCCATTGTAGATTATTGCTGCTAATTAACCAGGAGGGGTTAATTGGAGAGGTCAGGCAGCCAGGAACACTCGTGACAGCTGGATTGGGAACAGCTGATGGGGAGGGAAGGCCAGCAGTGTCCCATCTTTGGGAGGGACCTGAGCTGCTGAGATAATTCATTTTTCTGTGTTACTCTGATTTTAACAGATGTTTTACAGTCAATATTCCAGGTGTGTTGTGAATGCAGTTGCTGTTCAGTGCTTCCAAAATGCATTTCCATTGAATCCCAGAGTGGTTTGGTGTGGAAGGGACTTTAAAAACATCCCTGTCCACCCCTGCCATGGGACACCTCCCACTACCCCAGGGTGTTCCAAGCTCTGGCCTGGGACATTTCAGGAATCCAGGGCAGCCACAGCTTCTCTGGGCAGCCTTCAACCCTCACAGGGAACAATTCCTTCCCTACCTCCTGTCCATCCAGGGCACAATTCCTAATTCCCAATCTCCCATCCATCCAGGGCATAATTCCTTCCTAACATCCATCCAGGGCACAATTCCTTCCTAACATCCCATCCATCCAGGGCACAATTCCTAATTCCCAATCTCCCATCCATCCAGGGCACAATTCCTTCCCTACCTCCTGTCCATCCAGGGCACAATTCCCAATCTCCCCCCCATCCCAGCCCTCTGGCAGTGGGAGCCCTTCCCTGGCTCCTGTCCCTCCATCCTTGTCCCCAGCCCCTCTCCAGCTCTCCTGGAGCCCCTCCAGGCCCTGCAATGGGCTCTGAGCTCTCCCTGGAGCTTCTCCTCTCCCGGGGAGCATTCCCAGCTCTCCCAGGTTCCCTGTGCTGGTTTATTGTGGTCCCTTAAGGGCATCTCCTGCATTCCTGCAGTTCTCTGATGTGTTGGGAGGTTCTGTGACATTTCTCCAACCCATTCCCAAACCCACCTCCCACCTTTTGGGGGTCAATCCAGTCGGATGCGGAGCCTCCTGGAGCTGCCTTTCCCTGATCCTCCCCCTCCCCCTAGGTACGACCACATCCTGAAGTGGGAGCTGTTCCAGCTGGCCGACCTGGACACGTACCAGGGCATGCTGAAGCTGCTGTTCATGAAGGAGCTGGAGCGCATCGTGAAGCTCTACGAGGCGTTCCGGCAGGCGCTGCTCTCGGAGCTGGAGCAGCGGCAGCAGCGGCAGCAGTGGTACGCGCAGCACAACTACTGAGCCGGCCCCACCCACCACAAACTGACACAAAAGTGCTTTTGCTGAAAAGGCAGCTTATTTTTGTTGATGTTGCACCTTTGTTATTATCCTCTTGAATCTTTTTCTACATGTATTATGTGTTGTTTATACGAAGTGGAAATTGTTAATTTTTTTTTTTTGCTGTGCCGGGAGTAGTTTGTTATCCTGAGAAACCAGCATGGGTCCCCTGAGCCTCGATCTCTTCCCCACGGTCAGCTGCAGTATTAAAAGCTGGCTGTGTAGTTTTTACAACTGGCACGTCCTGCCTTCCAAACGTTGTCCAAATGCAGATGCCTGTTGAGGGCGTTTCCCTGGGGATTTGGGATCCCTCTCCTGAGAGAGCTCCGCTCTTTGTTTACAGCTTTAATGTACAGAACCAGCCCCGGGCCCGTTCAGTCACACCAGGAGCTGATTTCACCCCTCGGATCCGAGCGCTTCGCGGAGGCGAAGCCCGAGTTGCCTTATTTTTTACTTTAGCTCATTAGTACTCCAGATTTACTCCTCATTTTCACACAGATTACTCAGAGGGGGAACACCTGTACCTTCCTAAAGACCAAGATCCCTAAGCAGAGTGGTTTTGATCCTGCATTTCCCAAAACCTGACCCGCTCCAGTGGAAAAAGGCAGCAGCATTTTCTGCCCCACTGTGCCACCCCAGGGGGAAAATCAGGGATGTAACAGCAATTACTGGTTTTTTGTTTGGTGGTTTTTTTTGTTTTTTTTAATGAGCTTTTGTCTTAAAGCTCCTCACTTGGGGAAAATCTTTAATTGTGCAGTTACCCTCTCCAGTAATTTCATTTGGTTCATTAATTGTCCTGATATGTTATTTATGGGTTCTTTTCAGTGCAATAAACACTGCAGACAAAAAAGTACATTTCTTGTAAATCCTATTCATTCAATAAAAATCAATTCTGTTCGATGAACGAAGGGTTTGTGTGACTGATTTGTGGCCTTTCAGAGCATCAAATGAACCATTCTTACCAGCAGTAAAAGCCCCGTGGGCTTGAGATGATCTTGGTGGCACCAAGCTCTGGCTTTGTCAGTGGATAAACGACCCTCAAACACCGACTCTGAAATCCCAAATCAAACTAAACACGTAAAAAACCCCAGAGGAGAAGCTTTTGCCTAGATGATAAATAACTTTTCCCTGCAGAACCAACTTCTTAGGAACCAAAAGCAAACTTTAATAGTCCTGACAATAAAAGAATAGAACTGTACCACACGTCCTATGCACTATCATGGATAAATATGTACAGAAATACAGAGAAACTTCCTCCAGCACGGCTACAAAGTGACACTTGTGCAGACAAACAAACGGTTCCTCACAGCACCGGTAACAGACCATAGCAGAAGTGCCCTTACAGTGTCTGATAAAGCAAGTTAATACACTTTAATTATGTTCATGTAATTAAACAGTTAAACGAAGGAGAAAAAAACGTGGTTACATGTTATAACTTCTTCAAGTACCTGAAAGAAATTGGCTTTTGGATAAGCTTCGGCCATTTTAGTTGCGGCATCACGTAAATTACCGTTTCCTCAGTGGTGACTAATTAAGAAGGGAGAAATAAGGCTTCGGAACGAGCTGGGAGTCGCTGGCCATGACGAACCAAAGCTCTGGGCTGCGGCAGGGCCGTGTGTACACCGGGACAGCTCCATCCATCCCGGCGATGCGAGGGGCGGCGATGCGGGCGGGGCCGGCGCGGCCGCTCCTACTCGTCCTTGCGCTGCTGCGGGCGGCCCGCGGGCTCGGCGGGGCCGTGCTGGTGCAGGTGGCGGTGCGTGGCGGCCGCGCTGTACAGCTTGTACAAGGCCTGCGGAGAGACGGGCACTGAGCCCGGCCGGGAGTCCCGGGCCGGGGAGTCTCATCCCGGGGAGTGCCAAACC
>QUSF01000043.1:2778340-2807724 GCA_003676055.1 Chloebia gouldiae
CCAAACCCGGGGAGTGCCAAACCCGGGGAGTCCCAAACCCGGGGAGTCTCATCCCGGGGAGTGCCAAACCCGGGGAGTGCCAAACCCGGGGAATCCCAAACCCGGGGGATTCTCTTCCCGGGGAGTCCCGATACCAGGGGGATTCTGATCTCAGGGAGTCCCAAATCCAGGGAATCCCAAACCCGGGGGATTCTGATCTCAAGGAGTCCCAAACCCGGGGAATCCCAAATTCGGGGAATTCTGATCTCAGGGAGTCCCAAACACAGGGAATTCTTATCTCGGGGAATCCCAAGCCAGGAATCCCAGTCCCAGGGAATCCCAAACCCAGAGAATTCTGATCACAGGAAATCCCAAACCCAGGGAATTCTGATCCCAGGGAATCTCAAACCTGGGGAATTCTGAATTCAGGGAATTCTGATCCCAGGAAATCACAAACTCAGGAAATCCCAAACCCAGGGAAACCTGATCCCAGGGAATTCCAAACCCAGAGAATTCTGATCCCAGGGAATCCCAAACTCAGGGAATCCCAAACCCAGAGAATTCTGATCTCAGAAAATCCCAAACCCAGGGAATTCTGATCTCAGGGAATTACAAACCTGGGGAATTCTGATCTCAGGGAGTTCTGATCCCAGGGAATTCAAACCCGGGGAATCCCAAACCCAGCGAATCCCAAACCCAGGGAATTCTGATCTCAGGGAATCCCAAACCCAGGGAATCCCAAACCCGGGGAATCCCAAACTCGGAATTCTGATCTCAGAGAATCCCAAACCCAGAGAAACCCAAAGCCTGGGAATTTTGATCCCAGGGAATCCCGATCCATCCCAGCCCTCCGCATGTTCTGTGCACAGCACGGTTGGGTGAAGCATCCAAGCCACAAAGGGCTCCAGCTCTCGGGTTCAGGACCCAGGGAAGGGCTGGAGCTGTGCCAGGGGAGGTTTGGGTTGGATCTCAGGGAAAGGTTCTTCCCCCAGAGGTGCTGGCACTGCCCAGGGAATGGGCACGGCCCCGAGGCTGCCAGAGCTCCAGGAGCTGCCAGGGATGCCCAGGGTGGGATTGTTGGGGGGTCTGGGCAGGCCAGGAGCTGGACTGGCTGATCCCTGTGGGCACTTCCAGCTCAGGGAATTCTGTGACTCTACAATTCCAATTTTCCAAACATCTCCTCCCCCCTGAGCTGTGTAAATCATCCATTTGGACCAAGAGTGAGGTATTTGGGGTTGTTTTTCCCTGTGTGTTTCAGTTTTGGTTCCTGCAGCCTCAGCATTTGCTTTAACCACCCCCACCCCAGGCAGCTCCGTGCCTCAGCCCGAGGGCTGGGGGTGGGACAGGTCCTTGTTCCCATCATTTTCCTGCAGCTGATGTGGATTTTTTCCTTCTGATTTTACCCTTTTCTGTTTGTCCTGGAGCCAGGCCAGGCTCTGACCCAGGTGAGTGACACCCCCCATGTCCCTCCCTGCCTCTTCCCCACCTTCATCCCAGAGCAAAGGGCACAGGAGGTGCCAGCACACGGCTCTGGCTGCAGAGGACTTGGCGTGACCGAGTGCCACAACTCTGACATTGCCATTTCACATGAACTTGTCCTTGGGCGAGGAAAAAACCAACCCAACCCCCGTGGGTTCCTGCTGGGGACTGCTGGCAAGCCAGGAGTAGCTCTGGAAGGGCTGGGAAGAGGCACCTGAGCAGCAGGACCCCACACACTGACAGGGTGACGAGGTCCCCGTGTGCCCAGGGGGGGAATGGAGCAGGAGGGGGAGGAGGAGATGCCTCCAGAAGTGTCCAACAGGACGCTGATCACACCCCAAACGGGCTTTTGGGAACAGAAGTGGTGCTTTGGGATTGTCTGGGAACACAGTGGACAGGCAGAAGAGACTTCACTCAGCTTCTCTGCTTGTCTTTCTTGCAATCTCACCTCCAAGCCCCATCTAGGTGACCCTGCAGCATTTTGTGCTACTTTAGAGGGTTTGTGGTGCCAAACCAGTCCCACAGTGCTCATTTTTACATGAGGGGTTGTTCAGCACCTCATCCACAGCAAATCCTGTGTTCTGCCTCTTGGTACCCCTGAGGTACCACCCTGGCTGCTGGGAGGGATGAGGGATGGGATGGTTTTTAACAGCTTCAATTTCTTCTAAGGGAGCTGCCCCCAGAACTCAGTGGCTCAGGAGGTGGCACTGCCAGCTGGAGCTGGTGGGCTTTGGTGACACAGGAAAACATGGAAAAGTCTGGTGCCACACTTGGGCAGGGCTGGGGAGGCCCTTGGATCCAGAGCTGAAATAAATAATGCCCATGTGCAGGAAATTTGTCATTTTTGGTTTAATCATATCCTGGTGAGGCTTTGCCCTGGAACATTCCAGGAGCTCACACTGGGATCCTGCAGTGCTGGGCAGGAGGGGCACAGGGAGCTGGGCACACAAAGAGCTGCCGTGGCTGTGCTCATAAACCAGAATCCCAGAATGGATTGGGATGGAAGGGATCCCTAAAAACCATTCAGTTCCAATCCCCCTGGAATGACCAGAGACAAGTTTGGCTCTCCCAGGTTGCTCAAGACCAATCCAACCTGACCTGGGACATTTCCAGGGATCCAGGGGCAGCCCCAGCTGCTCTGGCAATCCCAGCCCAGCCAGGAATTCCCAATTCCCAATCTCCCACCCATCCCTGCCCTCTGGCAGTGGGAGCTATTCCCTGGCTCCTGTCCCTCCATCCCTTGTCCCCAGCCCCTCTCCAGCTCTCCTGGAGCCCCTCCAGGCCCTGCCAGGGGCTCTGAGCTCTCCCTGGAGCTTCTCCTCTCCAAGGGAACAATCCCAGCTCTCCCAGCCTGGCTCCAGCCCTTGGAGCAGCTCCGTGGCTCCTCTGGGTTGTTCCAGCAGCTCCAGCTCCTTCAGATGTTGGAGCCCAGGGCTGGAGGCAGCTCTGCAGGTGGGGTTTCACCTGAGTGGGACAGAATCTCCCTCTCTCATCCAGGTTTTCCTGTTCCTGGAGGAAGGCCTGGACAGGGACCATTGCCCTCAGAGCAGCTCCCCTGCCCTGCTGGGAGAGCAGGATTGCATTCCCTGTGCTGCCCAGGGCGGTGCTGGGGATGGATGAACTGTGCCCTCTGCATTCAGCTCAATCCAGGATGGGGTGATTTTTCCCAAAAACAACACCCACAGCAGCTCCAGCAGCACAGAGAGGCCTGGCCAGGCCAGGCCTGGAGGCTCCTCAGCTCTCCCTGCCTGCACCTGCTCCAAAACAATCTGGGGTTTGGGTTTGACCTCCTGGCACAGCAGGGGGACAAAGATGAAAATCCCCATCGTGTCCTGACATTCCCCACCCAAATCTCTCTCCCACTTGGCTCCTGCAGCACAGTGCCCACACCCACACCCTTCCCAGGCATCTGGATGCCAGGGAACAGCCAGAGCCAGCAGCTGCTGCCCAGAGCCCTCGTGACTCCCACCCTCCAGCAGCCCAGAGGTGCTTTTGGGGCCAAGCTGCTTTTCCCAGGAGCCCAGGCCCAGCTGGGCCCTGCAGCATGCAGAGAACGAGAGCCACTTACCTCGTTGGTGCTTCCCTGGGAGAGGCATTGCCAAAGGGGAGACAGAAAGAGAAAGAAACAGCTCTGTGCATCTCAGTGGCCATGGGAGCTCATCCCTGGGGGCTTCATCCCAAACTGGTCACCCCTCCCTGCTCCATCCATCCACTCCCACAGGACAGAGCTGCTGGCTCGTGGTGGGCAGAGGCACCCAAGGCAGCAGCTCCCCTCTGCCACAAATCCTTCCTGGAAGAACTTTCCCTCTGCTTGGAAAGCCACAGGGGCTGTGGAAGCCAGGAACAGCTCCAAGCACTTTACCCTCTATTTCCCCCCAGCTGGACATGTTGCAAGTGGTGGGCACCACCTCTGGCTTCCTGCTGCCTGTGTCCTGTTCTTGCTGAACTCCCACTGCTTCCTGCACTGGCATGGGATTAAAGATTCCAGCAAGGCTGGAATCCAACGGCTCCTGGGAAGTGTCCCTGGGCAAAGGGACACTGCAGGGGGCTTTACTGGGAGTGCTCAGGTGCTGGGATCAGGGCAGCCAGGATGAATCCACCTGGAACACTTCTCTGCTGAGCAGCAGCAGCACTGCCCAGCTGTGGAATGAAGGAACATCAGTAAATGCTGCCTTTGTTCCCTCCAAAGCTGCAGGAGCACGGGGAAGCAGGGACATGTGCTTGCTCTCCATGAAAACCTCTCTGGTGGAGGAAAAGCAGGGAAGGAGAAAGGCCCTTCCTGCCAGAAATCAGAGTTGGGATGGCTCCTGAGGGGTGAGCTCCTCCAGCTCTGCTCTGGGAAGAGCAGGAGGGCACTGCAGCCTTTTGGCTCTCTGGGCACATGGAAGTTCCCCTGGATGGGCTGCAGGGTCAGGGGGAGTCTGTGTGGGCCGGGCTTTCCCTTTTCTGCAGTGGGAACAGGGAAGGGCTGCAATGGGAAATCGGGGTCTGGTGTCAAAACAGGCAGAGCCAAGATCTGGCCTTGACCTCTGGCGGAGCTGGGAGAACCCAAATGCCTGCCCTGAACCAGGGTAGAGCCCTGGCTGCTCCTCTTGAACAGCCACAGCCATGCACACAACCAGCACACACACCAGGGGATCCCTCAGAGCTGCCCATCCCCACAAGGCTCCACAAAATCACCTCTGGTGATGGGTAAGACAAGGAGGAAAGAAAGAGGCAGGACAAAAGAGCTTGCTGGGAGTTCTCTCACATCTACACAGCTTGTTTTCCACACTGGACAGGAACTGGAGGCTCAGGGACACAGCTCCAGCCTTGCTCATCCCACCTGTGCTGCAGCCACAGGGCAGCCCCGTGCCCTCCCCCCTTACAACAAACTCCACAAACTGATCTGCAGCAACTCCTCTGCCCCTCCTCTCGCCATCTGCAAGGTGGAAGGAACGGATTAAAACTTCAGTTAAAACTGAAAAGGTGCCCCTGCACTGATCACAGCACAAGCAGCTGGATCTAACAACCCTAAAAACCAAAACCATCTCAAAGGGGAAGGAAAATCCCCAGGAAACTCAACGCTTACACCAAACCCATGGGGGTGCAGGGAGGATACTCTTTGCGTGCTGCTTTGAAATGGAAAGCTCTTTATCCTACCTGGTCCCACAAGGCTGCAGCCACTTGGTCTATTACAGCTCCCAGTTCTCTGTACTCCCCAGAGTATCTGATATAAGCCCAGGTACAGAGTGTGATAAGTGTCAAGCCCAGAATCATGTTGCACAGGCTGGCTATGATGTCCAAGCCAATGAAGCCGGTGACGCCGGCCAGGACGTAGGTGATGAAGATGACGACGAAGAGCGTGGCCGGGGTGCGGGCGGCGTGGAAGATGTTCTTGCTGTCGTTGTGCTTGATGTACTGGATGTAGAGCTCGTCGATCTCGGCCTCCAGCTGCTGCAAGTAGCGCCGGCTAAACTCCTCCCCTCCCATCTTCTTCACGGCCCGGAAAAGCCGCACCGCCTCCTCCTTCAGCTCCGCGTGCTTGGCCTGCAGGTCGCTGGGAGCCAGGAAGGGCTTGTCCCCTCCACACACCTGAGTGGGGAACACGGGCAGGGCACTGCTGGGATGGCTCTGCTGGCACGGGGAAACCATCCCTGAAATGGCACTGCTGGCATGGGGAAACCATCCCTGAAATGGCACTGCTGGCATGGGGAAATCACTGCTGAAATGGGGAAATCATCCCTGAAATGGCACTGCTGGCACGGGGAAATCACTGCTGAAACAGGGAAATCATCCCTGAAATGGCACTGCTGGCATGGGGAAATCATCCCTGAGATATCACTGCTGATACAGGAAAATCACTACTGAAATGTCATTCCTGACACAGGGAAATCATCCCTGAAATGTCACTCCTGACACAGGGAAATCACTCCTGACATGGGGAAATCATCCCTGAGATATCACTGCTGATACAGGAAAATCACTCCTGAAATGGTGAAATCATCCCTGAGATATCACTGCTGGCACTGCTGAAATGTCACTCCTGACACAAGGAAATCATCCCTGAAATGTCACTCCTGACACAGGAAAATCACTCCTGAAATGGTGAAATCATCCTTGAGATATCACTGCTGATACAGGAAAATCACTACTGAAATGTCATCCCTGACACAAGGAAATCACTCCTGACCCAGGGAAATCATCCCTGAGATATCACTGGTGGCACAGGGAAATCACTCCTGACACAGGGAAATCATTCCTGACACAGGGAAATCATTCCTGACACAGGGAAATCTCTCCTGAAACATCACTCCTGACGTGGTCAAACCACTCCTGAAATCACCCCTAACAGAGGGAAAGCTGAAATTAGGGTTAGGGATTAGGGGTTAGGGGCTGGGAAGGAATTCCTGGCTCTGAGGGTGGGCAGGCCCTGGCACAGGTGCCCAGAGCAGCTGTGGCTGCCCCTGGATCCCTGGCAGTGTCCAAGGCCTGGCTGGATGGGGCTTGGAGCCACCTGGGATGGTGGAAAGTGTCCCTGCCCATGGCAGGGGTGGGACTGGATGAGCTTTAAGGTCAATTCAACCCAGACCACTCTGGGATTTCATGCATCTATGACAGGAGAGCCAGGAGACAGGAAGGGACAGGAAGGGACACGCTCAGCACCACCCACCTCTTCCATCCTCTTGCTGTAGGTGTCTTTGGCAGTGGCAACTGCTGCTAAATTGTTGGCTTCTGCTGTGGCCTGGAAGGGCAAAAGGGGCACAAAATGTAGGGGCAGAAGGACAGGGTTAAGCTGTGCAAGTGCAGGGCCACACGTGGACACAGCCAGGACGTGTGTGTGGCACCCAGAACCAGCCCAAGGGCTCTCCCAGCCTCCAACCTGATCCCAGATAAGCTCATCTCACATTTCCACATGCAAAAGCCTGCATGAAGAGAGGATTCCTCCCCTCCAAGCTAGAGCTATGAAAACTTTGGCTTCAGCTGTGGGAACCAGCAAGGACAGAGATAAAAGGCTCAGCCACAAGTAAACAGCTCCAGCTGCAACCCCCGGCTGGCTCTGGCAGCCACTTCCCGTGTGTCACCTCCCTGTGTGGCCCCAAGGATGTCATTCACCTGCAGGGAATCATTCCAGCTGAGCTGGCTGGTGCTGGGTGCAGCCAGCAATTCCCCACAGTCCATCCCAGCTGGGATTGCTCAGCCATGCCAGGCTCGTGATGCCAAACTCTTCCCAAAGTGCCGTTCCTTGGGTGGTTACACTGAGGCATTTGGGATAAAGTCCCAGCAGTGCCACTGTGCTGGACACCTCTGCCAATTCCTGAGCATTAATGGCAATTCCAGTGCAGGAATTCCCACAGCTCCCACTCACACATACCTGCAGCATGGACTTGGGGTGTGGCAGCTCCTCCCCTTGGTAAATCTTTATGTAGGCCTGGAAAAGAGCAGGGAAAAGGGAATCATGTGGAATGCAGCACCCAGGAGCAACACCAACCACCCCCACCCAGCTCCAGACAGGATTTAGAAGCAGGGAAGAGGAGGATGTTCCAGCAAAGATGGCTTTGGTCAGAAAATGCCACTCCTTGGGTGGCCTGGGTCAGTCACTGGAGGCTCTCCCTCCTCCACTCACTCCCAGTGTCCCTCCCAAAGGATCTGCACCTACCTCTGTCCTTTCCCTGGAGGAGAAGGAGCCAAGGTAGCCCTGGGGAGTAGGTGGTGAGAATTACTCACCAGTGTCTCGCATGGAAATGTCCCAGTAGCCATGACAACAAAAATAAGCTTTTTCCAAAGGCAACTGGAATACAGCCCTCAGCTTTATCCCCTCTAGCCCTCAATTCTCCAGGAAAGGAAAACAGCTCCTCCCAATTTCTGGGCTCACTGTGTGGTCAAATACATGACCATGAGGTGTTTGCCCTCTGCTGCAGTGAGTCAGGACTGTCAGTGCTGCCCTGCCTGCTGCTGCTTTCCCCTTTAGCTACAGCAAAATTCCACAGAGGGATAAATCCAATTTCTCTTAAATAAGTACCTTAAAATACTCCACAAGGCCTCGACAGGTGATATGGTTTCCATTGATCTCCTTAACGTCCAGGTTCTCGGGACTAAGAAGCCAAGGAATCAAAATTTTCAAGTTCTTGATGAACTCATCATCTATTTCTGGAAAAAAGAAGAAAAAAGAGGCATCACAGAGTCCCAGAATAGTTTGGGTTGGAAGGGACTTTAAAGACCACCATGTTCCATGGAAGGTTCTTCCCCCAGAGGGTGGAAGGAACAGGCTCCACAGGGAATGGTCACACCCCCAAGGCTGCCCAGAGCTCCAGGAGGATTTGGACAAAGCTCTCAGGGATGCACAGGGTGGGATTTCTGATGTTTCCATTAAATTCAACTGTATAGGACTGAAGGCAGAAAAAAAACCAATGCAACAGCCAGGAATTTGGAAGGTATGGAAAGCAGGGGAGATCCCCCACATTTCTTCCACCAGAGCACAAAAAGCTGAGTACAGCTCTGAGGCAACAAGAAATTTGTGAATATTGTGTCACGAAGCTGCTGACAGCTCCTGTCTGCACACAGCACTTGTTCCACACTCCTCAGCACCTGAGGTTAAGGAGGAGCTCCAGGGATCAGCTCAGTTTCCACCCTCCTGCTGCCTCGCTGTCCCTCTTGCTTTGCACAGTTTGCCAGGAGAGCAAGTCTGAGCCAGACAAAACCAGGGGAAAACTCACATCTTTGCCTGCTAATTTATTTTAAGTAGCTAATGGTCCACTTGATTACTAAGATTGCAGCAGCCTGGAACCAGCCACGCTGGTGAGGAGTTCACAACAAAGACCTAAAAATATCCCCAGCACGTGGCTCCTTTTGGGGTGGAGAATCTCACCACAGCTCTTTTCTCCTTCTCCCTTTTTTTAACCTGCTGAACCAAGCCTGCCCTGTAGGGAAACCACAATCAGATAAAATCAGGCAGATTAAATAATCCCTGGAAAGCTTTTCAAAGTGAAAGAATGTTCTGAGAGTTTGTGGAACCAGCCTTCCACCCACCACAAGCACCAGCCTTGCAGCAACCAGGTGCAGGGGAGGCACAGGAATTTATGCAGGTTTAACTCACATCCATAAACATCCAGCCTCATCCCTGCCCTCCCCAGTTTTCCTATCACTGGGTATTGCCTTGTCAGGCCTTGTCAGCCTCCCACCCCTTTTCTCCCTCCACATTTGTCTGCTGCACTGGGAAGAAGCAGGTGGGGGAGTGAACAGCACAGGGAGGAGGATCCAGCTGCTCTCCCACTTTTTTCATGGAAAATACTTATGGGGGTTTCAGGTACAAGCAGGACAGTCTGCTAGGGCTTCTAAGGAATCAGAGTAGAAACCAGAGCTTTGCCTTTGTACCTTTCAGTTTTCCATCAAAATTGGGGTTGGTGGCGACTTTGAGGCCGGGGTGAGGCAAGAGGAAGCAGGAGATTTTGGTGAAGCAGGAATGGATGTGCTTCCTGACATTCTGCAGCTCCTCGTGCTGATTGCCTGACACCTGTGGAGACAAGGAAGCACAGAATTCCCTGAGCTGGAAGTGCCCACAGGGATCAGAATCCAGCTCCTGGCCTTGCACAGACCCCCCAACAATCCCACCCTGGGCATCCCTGGCAGCTCCTGGAGCTCCGGCAGCCTCAGGGCTGTGCCCATTCCCTGGGCAGTGCCAGCACCTCTAGGGGAAGAACCTTTCCTTGAGATCCAACCCAAACCTCCCCTGGCACAGCTCCAGCCCTTCCCTCAGGTTCTGCCAGTGGTCACCAGAAAGAAGAGCTCCGTGCTGCCCATCTACTTCCCACAGTTTGGGGTCAGGGAGTTTCCTCCTGATAGGAATAGTGGCATAAAGCTGGCAGGAGAACAGGGTAACTCCAAACTGTGGGTGCTTCCAGTAGGGGAAAGGAGGAGATTCCATAGGCATGAGGACAAAGAGAAGGAACTGGAGTATCTCTGACCACATGCTCTGGACCATGTTATTATCATCTGGAAAATGCACATGTCCATGGATGACTGGAATACAAAAACATTTGGGATTTCCCACTAGGGCCTTGCTTGTCTCACATATAATTAGGTCTCTCCACTACCAGATCATCCATGCATTTCCTGGCTGATCCCAAGCAGCCCTTGCCCACCATTTTTATTGTACAACTCCATAATTACTAAAGCATCATTCCCAGTCTCTTGGGAATCTGCTGACTCCCATTGCTTTTGATTCTCCCAGAGAGTCCCAGGGAGCTGGGCTTGGGCAGAAGCCTGAACATGGCAAAGAAATTCATCCTCCCCAAATGCCTCCTCTGTGATTTTAAGGCACTGAGTGTGACCATAAGCTCACACCTGACCTCCAGGGCTGAGGCCACCCAGATGGACAGGAAAACCATGGGATCACAGAGTGGATTGGGGTGGAAAGGACCTAAAGATCATCCCTGCCATGGGCAGGGGCACTTCCACTATCCAGAACCAAGAGCAGGCAAAACATACCTTCAGCCTCTTCTCCAAAAATCTTGCACCACCATCAGATCCATAGGAGAATTCATAAGGGAAGCTCCAGTCACGGACAAGGAATATAAGGGACTGCAAAACACACAACAGGGGGGTCAGGGACTGAGCACCCTCTGCACCCTCACCCTCATTTCACACCACACCAAAACCTGGCCCTGAGTCTTTTCCCAGCTCCAGCAGCATCTCCCACCTTTCCTGGTGGAAAAAAAGAGGTCCCAGTGTGCAGGGACTGAGACCACTCCACTGTCCCACCCCCCAAACTGCTGCACAGTTTGAGTCCCTGGCTGGGAGAACAACATCAATCATCTAAACTGCCCAAGAAAAGGGATTGCTGTTAACCAGGACAAAAGGCAGCAAGCTCCCTAATTCCAGCCACATTTAGTTCCATCCTATGGGAATTCTACAGGCTCATTTTTTCAGCCTTTTTCACTAGGCAGCCTTCCAGACAGACTTTTAATGAGAAACAGATGCAGAGGAATGAGGGTGAATAAGAAATCATTGGCTTTTGTAATCTTTATTGAGGCATTCAAAGTTCCTGGGCAATAAATAAATAAATACCAGAACGGTCAACTTTGAACCTTTAAAAAAAAAAAAAAAAGGTTTTCAGAAAAAAAAAATCAGGTCTCAACTGCCTCATCTGTACAACATCCCATGTAAGAAATAAAGAGTTTGGAGGGGGAAGTCCTGAATGCCAAAGCCCAGGAGGGCCTGGTAGAGGTGCCAGTGTTCCTCTCAGGAACATGGATAAGCAGGTCAGCAAGAGGAATCCATTTCACTGGAATTTCCCTAAAATTTATCTGTGTTTAGAACAAAAATCTAATGAAGGGAGGGGAAATATTCCTGCTATTTCTCTTCCTTAAAACATCAGAAAAAGTTTAAAAAAAAGAGAGAGAACAGTGAGTTGGCCTTTTTGAATTGCAGGAGAAGCCACAGTGACTGCACCCAGTGAGCTGGTTCAGGACATGCTGTTCTCAGCCACCATGAGATGTTTAAGAGACATGCCCATGTTTAGGACTTTTCCACAAACATATCATGCACGCCTTGAATTGGGAATTATTATTTATTTTTCTGAAGTTAAATTTTTCCAGAGAGGCTGTGTTTACCACTGCCTTTGTGAAGGCCCCACGTTCAGGCCAGCCTCTGGCAGGGGCTCCTCACTGCAAGGAGAGGAGGGAGACAAAGGGAAATGTGAATTTTCCACTGCCAAGTCTCACTTCCCTTCCAGCAGGATCAATGGCAGTGCATTTTATTCACCATCACAACTGGAGAATTCCAGGACCCCAGGATGGTTTGGGTTGGAAGGGACCTTAAAGCTCATCCAGTGCCAGCCCTGCCATGGGCAGGGACATTTCCACCACCCCAGGTTGATCCTAACCCTGTCCAGCCTGGCCTTGGACACTGCCAGGGATGCAGGGGCAGCCACAGCTGCTCTGGGAAAACTCTGCCAGGGCCTCCCCACCCTCACTTTTCCTGCTTTCTAATCAACACTGTCACATTTAAAACATGTTCTGCAGGAAGCAGCCCGTGCTGGATGCATTCAGGAGATCATTTCTACCTGGCCACAGCACCACGGACCCCTCTGCCACATGTGTCACACCCACAAAGGCTCCCAGCACGGTTTGATAATTTCCCCTGATCATTAATGAAGATGCCATTGAATCAGGGAGAGCCTGGGGGGATCCCAAGGAAACACTTCTGAAGGATGATGATTCCCTACAATTAGTTACAATTAGTTCAGCGTGCTCTGGCATCTATCAGTTAATGAGTTTTTAATCCATTAACTATGGATTAAACCACACAATGCTGACTTCATTTGCTTTCAATCAGCATCCTGGAGAGATAAGGCTGACAGAAGGCAGTGGATGATGGTGAGAGTTACCTTTATCAACCCAACTCGTGGTCTTTCAAAAACTGATAATGGGATTGTTTGACAAGATTCACCATCCACAAACTGTGACTCAACAGCAATTACAGTGTTTGGGGAAATCAGAGCCTATTATCCAGCCCTAATGATTTAAGCATGTTTAAGTCTCCCCTCACAGCCTCCTTGTCACTGATGGAGTAGGAAGTATCTCAGTTTCACTGGAATATTTGGCTACATTATCCCCACAGTCTTTAAAAAAGGAGCAGGAAAATTTATTTAATGTCTGGCTTTTTGCTGTACCATGTTACAACGTTCTTCAAGCTCTTGCCTGTCATATATTTTTATTATCTATATTTTTAGTTTTACCATTTATGACAGCAGAATCCAATACACCTTAAAAAAATCTCAATTTGTCCATTTGTTGTAATTTTTAACCTTTAAATTTTATTTCCACTTCCTGACCACAGGCACCTTATAAATCCCTTAGTCCTTCCAGGACAACAATTCTCTTTTGATGTGGGAAAGCAAATGTAAAATAGCTGTAACTCATTCCCAATTACTCTTTGGATTTTTACAGCATGCTTTGTTCTGCTGGCTTGTACTTTAGGAAGTTCACAAACCCTCACCCAACCTAATCAAAACACTCCTGTGTCTTTAAAAACAGGAACCAACCTCTCCTACTGTGAGTGCCCAATGCTCTCCATTTTTTTTTAACACCAGCTTTTCACAGGTTGGGGAGCAGAAGGATGAACAGATGTCCCTAATTTAAAGTTAAAACCCCACTTACACCAAGTTTTCCCACGGTTCTGCTAATCCTTATCCTTTCCTTTTGCCAGGAGCGGGGATTCCCAGGGCAGGTGAGTTCAAACCTCTCAGAACAAAGGTTGGGCAGAGTTCCTGACTACAGAGTGACAAACCTGCTGCAAAACCCAGCTGCTTCCCAAGCCTGGCAGGACAGGGCAGAGCTTTGGGAAGGCAAGGGGGTTGAGAGAGGAGAGAGAGGGGGATGCTGGATGTACTTGGAAGCGAGGCAGCACAAAGCCCTTGCCTGGAGCAGCCGAGGCGATCCCCCGGCACGCCCATCTCCCCCCATGCTGCAAACTGCAGTGACACCTCGTGGTGAAGCCAGCGGGCTCCGGGACAAACGAGCGGGCCAGGAGCTGGCCAGGATCCTCGCACTCACCTGGAAAGGCTTCTGGAATGTCTCCTCCATGGCCAGCCGGCCGTACTCGGTGAAAAGCTGGAAGGAGAAGGAAAGGACGGGGCAGTGAGTTTGTCACTGCAGGCACTGTGGAAACTGAGCACTGCTCCCTGCGACAGGGACAGGACCCAGAGAAAGGCTGGAGCTGTGCCAGGTTTAGGTTGGATTTCAGGAAAGGTTCTTCCCTCAGAGGGTGCTGGCACTGCCCAGGCTCCCCAGGGAATGGATGGTGACATTCCCGAGGCTGCCAGAGCTCCAGGAGCGTTTGGACAGCACTGCCAGGGATGCCCAGGTGGGATTGTTGGGGGGTCTGGGCAGGGCCAGGAGCTGGATCAATGATCCCCGTGGGTCCCTGGAGGGAATTCTCTGATTCTCTGGAGCACTAAGGGATATTTATGGGTGGGGACTACCAGCACCACGTTCAGAGCTGGACACAAAGTGGCTCTGGGCTCCCAGCTCACCTCCCAGAGGCACAGGGAGCTGTTGTGGAACCATCATCACCCTGCCGAGCTCTCATGTGAGAGATCCCAGCCTGGAGCTTTTGGCTGCCAAATCTGTGGAAAATGGCTCAGATCAGCTGCTTACTGCTGGTTTCAAACCAACCCAAAACTTCTCGTGCTCCAGGGGGCTGCTGGAGCCCTGCTCCCTCTAAACACTCCAGCAAGGAACGGAAATGAATTCAGAAGAAAGTACTTTCCCTGCAAACCCCTGCTGTGCAAAGACTCCAAAATCAGCCTAGCAGCAAGATCTGAAGACTCTCCAGTCTCTCTGCACTCTAATTTCTAACTGAAGGCACAATAATGTGTTTCACAGATGCCTAAAAATGGGTCAACTTGTTAAACAGTCATGACTTCAAATCCAAACTGAAAGATCAGAGCTACACTGAATAAATTCAGTGTTAAAGAAGTGTTATTGTTAATAATATTTATGGACTGAGATAATTCAGAAGTATTCAAATGCTGATTTTTTCAGCTGGACTTCTGCTTTTCTTTCCTTTCCTTAAGCTCCTGGAAAAACCTACCTAATTAATCAACCAATCAATCAATCAACTGAACAGAAGAGAAAGCAGGATGTAATTCCAGGAAATAGGCAGGACACCTGTGTCACAAAAATCTCATTAGCTGCTTGTCTCCAACAGTCAGGGCTGGGATCACCCTTGGAGGGTCACCTGTACTGAGCCAGCACCAGATGGCAACATCCAGGCTGATAATTCACAATCAGAACAAAATCCCAGGATGGTTTGGGTGGGGAGGGACCTGAAATCCCACCAGTTCCCAATCCCTGCCATGGGTAGGGACACCTTCCACTATCCAAGGTTGCTTCAACCCTCATCCAAGCTGGCCATGGACACTTCCAGGGATGAGGCAGCCACAGTTTCTCTGGGAAACCTGTGCCAGGGCCTCACAGGCAGAAATTCCTTCCCAACATTCCATCTAACCCTGCCCTCCAGGAATGGAAGCCATTCCCTGTGGTCCTGTCACTCCAGTCCCTTTTAAACAGCCACAATTAGGTTACCCCAAATCTTCTCTTACCTGCAAGTGCTGCAGATCATCCTCCTGCACGTTCTGGGACAAATTATAAACCTGCATGTAAATAAACAACTTTAGATCACTCAGAACAGCCTGTTATTGGGGCTAACATGTGGTTGGTGTGGCTAAAACCTACAACAGCCCCACAGGGACACGGGCAAGGTCCCAGGTGGTGCTGGCACAAGTGGTAGGAAGGGAAGCCCTTCAGGCTCTGTAGCTCCTGGGACTGAACTCCTCCAGCCCAGAGGTTTCTCACCTGGATGGAGCTGATCATGGTGCTGAGGGCAAACACGGTGGCTGAGTCCCTGAGGGTGGACTGGCTGTCAAAGGTGCCCTGTGTGTCCATCAGCAGCACTGCGACCTGCGGGGCACAAAGCTCTGTCAGCACCCCCAGCAGCAGCAGCCTCTGTGCCACGGGGGGAGTGGCAGCTGCCTCACCGTGCTGGGGTCTCACTGCTTCTGCCCCAGCCTCTGCACGGGTGGGGCACAAAGGAAAAGCTCATCCCCAGCCACTCCTGACACAAGGGTGACTCCAGCAGGCAGCAAAATCAGCGCTCTGCGAGGCAGTGAGGGAACGGCTCTGCTCCTCAGACACCTGCTGGCAGGGCAGAGGAGGCTCTGCCCGAGTCTGCACCAGAAACCAAACACTAATTGCACCTTCTGAACCCAAACACACTCAGCCAGCGTTAGCAATCACACCCTGAATGCCTCAGTGTCACTTGGGTGCCATGCTGTGCATTGAAGTGCAGATAAATACAAATATTCCTGGCTATCAGCTGAATTTGCAGGATGCTCCAAATCCACTGTGACAACTCTGAATGAAGACACTCCACTTTAGAACTTCTGCTCTACAAAAGAGAAGGAGTTTGCAAGGACATGAGATTCAAGATTTCTGGGAATAGTACAGAGATAAACACTGGGATGCCCAGAACTGAGGGACACTTAGAGAACTGTATCAGGGACACGTGGACATCACATCACCTCACTTTATTAAACCTGTCTTTAACATGTGTTTTTCACAGAGGTGTGTACAACTTCCCAGTCCTCTGTGACAGTCTTCCACAGACTGTCAATTCCACACAAGTTTTTACATCATTTCCATAAATGCCTCCCATGCAAAACCACCACATTCCACCCCTCATCTCTGTGAAATACCCATATCAAAAATTATTATCAGAATTACATTCTTTTAAAAAGTATTTTTACATCACTTCTTTCACTTACTAAAATAGAGGCATGGTATTGAAAACCTCCCCTAAACTCGCACAACCACCTAAGACAAGGCAGGAGAGTCTCCAAAGCTGGAAAAGGAGCTGGCAGCAGCAGAGACACACACACCCACCTTGGTGCCATCGGGCTTGTCCACCAGGAACACCTCGCTCCATATCTGAATCCCGGTGGTCTCCCGCTCCGAGCCGCCCCTCCAGGAGAAACCCGTCAGGGGCTCGTTGTAATCCCCAACCCAGTCCACTGCCTCCTGCAGGGAGGAACAGAAGGAGTTGCTGGAGGTGTCAAAAAGGGTAAGAGGTTAAGAACCTCAAAAGGGAGGATTTTCCTTCCTTTTATGGTCAAGGCACCTCAAATCCTGGGGCCAGTTTTGGGCTCCTCACAACAAAGGCATTGAGGGGCTGGAGCGTGTCCTGGGAAGGGGCTGGAGCACCAGGAGGGGCTGAGGGAGCTGGGAAGGGGCTGGAGAATTCCTGAGGGAGCTGGGAATGGGCTCAGCCTGGAGAAAAGGAGGCTCAGGGGGGACCTTGTGGCTCTGCACAGCTCCTGCCAGGAGGGGACAGCCAGGTGGGAATCGGGCTTTGCTCTCAGGGAAAAAGCAGCAAGAAAAGAGGAAACAATATGAAGTTACACCAAGGAAGGCTTGGGTTGGATATTAGGAACATTTTTTTCACTGGAAGGGTGGTCACACATTGGAACAGGCTGACCTGGGCCGTGGTGGAATCCCCATCCATGGAAGTGTTCAAAAGACACCCGAGGATATGGTTCAGTGGTGAATAAAGTGATGCTGGGTTAAGCAGCTTGATTCAATGATCTTACAGGGATTTTCCAGCCTAAATGATTCTGTCATTCAGGGCAGCAGATGTGAACACTCCAGCTCCAAAGCTAAGAGTCCACGAGAAACCTCTGCCTGGGGAAGGATCTGCTCTGCTTTATTTTGTGAAGCCCACACTCAGGAGAGCCTTGAGCATTCCTAAAGCACCAAATGCTGGCAGGCCCAGCTCATCCCTGAGCAGCCCATGGGAGCAATGAGGAAGAGCAGCCCTGGGAAGGGCCCCCTGAGCTGCAGCCTTACCTTGTTGTACATGTAGCGCAGCATGAAGTCCATCAGGAATGATTTTCCTTTCCTAAAAGCTCCAGCCACGGACACAGCCACCACCTCCTTGTCTCTGACAGCCTCGGAGAGGAGGATGCGGTTCAGGGCGGCTTCGTCCAGCTCGAAGGAGTGGTCATCTTTGACAATGAGGACCTGCACTGGCCCTGCCTTCCTCACTGATTCCTCCTCCTCGGAGCTCCACTCGTAAGTCTTGTCTGCAAAACTACCTGTGAGAGCAGGGAAAACGAGAGGGGTTCGGTGCCTTCCTCTGCACCCTGAGGAGTCAGCGACAGCGGGGCTGGACAGGGTGCTGAGAGATCCAAAAACTCAAATCTCCATCCCAAAACGGCACCATCCAGAGCAGATCTGCTGCACCTGGCCTCAGACATCCCAGTGGAGACTCCATGCTTCTTTGGGGTCATCTGACCTCGTGCTCCACACGGGCAGAGCATTCCCTGCTGAATCTCCCTTGGCAAAACACATCCATTAGATTTTATCCTGCATGGAAAACAGATCCCTGCAACTCCCTACATAAGCAGAGCCTGCCATAACACCTCCCTTGGCCTTTTCTCAGCTGGAAAAGGGAAGTCCAAGCCTTCTCTTCATCCCTTCCACCACATTATCTAGGAATCTGCTCTCCTCTGGACGCTCCCCACCAGGTCCTTCCTGAATGCTGACTCAAAAACAGAAGCAGCTCTCCAGCTGAGGTGTCCAAGGGTCTCACAGCTCTATCAAATGATGCTGCCTTTGTGTATCCCGTGCCACTGCTGCTCCTGTAGCAACACATTCCTGCTCCATCTGCAGCCTGAGCTGGTGCTCCAAGTGCAATCTGCTGTTCCTGCCATCAGCATCCCCCCAGGACACTCCCAGCAGGAATCAGGCCATGCAGACACAAGCCCATCCTGATAAAAGCCACTTTGCTGCTCCCAAGTGGGAAGCACGCACAGAGCACAAGCACTGCCCACTTTTCCACTTGGAAATGGCAAAGTTCCCTGTGGAGCTGCTGCCTGGGATGTGGAGGGATCACACAGGAGGGTCTCACAGGAGCCAGATGCATTTTAAGACCTGAAGCCCTGGGATTTGCAAAGAGCAGGCTGGCTGCAGTAATTTTCCTTTCCTGGTCTTTCCAAACTTTCCAGCATAGGGAAGAGATGCTGAAGGTGATTAATGTGCCACTCAGCTCACCTACAGCCACGTGAAACCTCCCTGCCAGCAGGGCAAGGAGCGTGAGATGGAAAGTTCCCCCCACACTCCAACAAAAACTTCCCAGTTTGCTGGCTCAGGCTGTAACTTTCCCAAGTTTTGCCTCAAGTTAAACCTCCCCAGTCTCTGTTTCAGCCCCTGACCTTGGGGACCCAGTCTGAGCTGTTTCAAAGCACAAGGACTGTGTGTGCACACACTAAAAGAGAAGTTTTAAGTATCAAGAGGAATAAGATTTGCCCATTTTGGGCCTCTCTATAAAGAAGCCTCCAGCAGTAACTCCATATTTTAAATAACAGCAGCACTTTTGTGATTTCTTAAGATCCTGCAAGGAAGTACCAGGATCATTAGGCCTGGTTGCCAGGGGATTTCTGGTGGCTCTTGGACATATACTATGAGCTTTCTTTGCTCACAGCTGAAAGACAAAGATCTTTTCTTTCCATTGCTTGGAGGATTTTTAACTAAACAAAAGTCCCAAATGGTGTGAAAAGCAGATTCTCCACCAGACTGCAGCAGTAAAATCCCTCCCAGTACTGTGTCACTGCATAGGGGCCTCCAGGAAAAAAAAAAAAAAAAAAAAGAAAAAAGTCCTTCTAATTTCAAATTCATGGAGTCAGGATCCAGGCACACACTGCCAAATGAAGGTGTCTGAGCAGGCACACACCAAACACCTTTTCCAGCACTGAGGCATTCCCAACAGGTAAGGACAGCCAGGTGCCAAAGGGCCACAGGCTCCTGTGCTCTGTTTAAGCACTGCCAAGCTGCCAGGGCCACATGAAGGATAGGAAATGCCTCCTCTCTTGTGGTGTTTCCCAAAGCCCTGCTCAGCTAAGCCAAGTCCTATTTTTATTTTCTTCTTCTAGCTGCACAGAAAGGACAGTAGAGAGATCCTTGGATAGGATGTGACTCATGGTGGGGGCAGGAAAAGATTTGTAAATCAAATTAAAGTTAAATATTTCTATCTCTAACCCAGCCATCAGGGTGCAACAGCTGTGCTACCTTCCCAGACCAGACAAATCCCACCTCAGGCACGGAGACAGGGGAAAATGGGACCAGCACTTTGGCTGAAGCCCCTCTGCTCTGGAGCCAGGCTGGGAGAGCTGGGAGTAGAAAAGCATCCAGGGAGAGCTCAGAGCCCCTTGCAGGGCCTGAAGGGGCTCCAGGAGAGCTGGAGAGGGGCTGGGGACAAGGGATGGAGGGACAGGAGCCAGGGAATGGCTTCAAACTAAAAGAGGAGAGATTTAATTAGATTTTAGGAAGGGATTGTTCCCTGTGAGGGTGGGCAGGCCCTGGCACAGGGTGCCCAGAGCAGCTGTGGCTGCCCCTGGATCCCTGGAAGTGCCCAAGGCCAGGTTGGACAGGGCTTGGAGCAGCCTGGGACAGTGGAAGGTGTCCCTGCCATGGCAGGGGTGGCACTGGATGAACTTTGAGTCCCTTCCAACCCAAACCATTCTGGGATTCCATGATTTATGTTTTTACTCATCCTGCACAAGCAGTGGGTACCAGGATGGGCACAAATCCTTGGATGCCCCTTGGCCCAGAGAACTGAATGGACATCCCAGTCCTGGGCAAGGATTCAAGCACCAGGACAGGGGGCTGAGGAGAGGCCCCTGCCATCCCCTGCCACAGGGACACCTGGTGCCAGATTCCCTCTCCTGGTGCCAGGATGGGATCTTCCACACCTTCTTCTCTGTCTGCTCTTTCCAGCAGCTGAGCCAACAACCAGTGCAGAGGAGAAGGAATTGTTTTGTCCCTTCAAATCATCATAATCTGAAGGAGAGTATTTCTTTCAAGCAGACACTAAGAGATTTTGGGAGAATGTCTCCAGACACAGAAGTCTCCTAGGGGACATCCTTGTTTCCATCACCTGAACACCAGGAAAACCAGGCTGTTTGCACAACACAAAGCATTATGAGCAGGATATATTGATTCCCCAGTTCTTGGAGACAACAGGAAAGAGAGGTTATATTAAGCAGGTCTCTGAACTAATTTTATCCCTATCTCTGCTTCTTTCATGTAGGCCATCTGCAGACAAAACTATCTTTTTCATATTTATATTCATATTTCCATGTGATGAAACTTCCAGATTCTGTTTATTAGATTGTCTGCCCCACTGCAGAGCCAGGGATTATTTTATAAAATGGCTGCACACTACTGGCAGTCAATAATTTTAACTGGTCTTCCTGGCCATAAATGAGTTATTTGCCTTGAAGGAAGCTGTACCTGGCAGTGGCAAAAACTCATGCAGCCAAAAAGGAAAGGAAGGAGAGCTCAGCTTTCCTAAACGCACTCTTGTTTTCACTCCTTTTCTGAGCTGACTCCTCCTTTCTCTCGGCTCTGCAATTACGTCAATTCTCCAGCTGCTCATTCAGAAATTCACAGGATCCGGCCCCTTTTCCCTGTTCCATAACAGCTCATTCCCATGGCTCTGCAGCGGGGTGGAAGCCACGTCTCTGTTCCATATGGCCATTGCAAGTGGGAAGAGGAAGGAGAGCAGGATTTGCTTTTGTACTTTCTGGGCTGTCAGACAACATAAAAAAAACCAAAGAATTCTTTAACTGGTCTAAGACTTGCTTTGGACTACATTAATTAAATTGAAAGAGCATATTTCACATTGTGCCTGTGTGTAGACTGACAAACATGTCTAACGTAATTTATTTAATTTATTCTTCTCTAGGAGTTAATTACATGCCACTAACTATGCAATGGTTGGTGAGTGCTTGCTGAAACCTGTTCTCCCTTAGCCATGGAAGAACAGGTCACAGAAATGCTGACTGCTTCCCAGAACACCACAAAGGAATCAGCCTTGTCCTCATGTGAGGACAAGGACAAGGACAAGGAATACATTTCGTTCCAGAGAATGAAATGCCACCACGTCCCATCATCTGTGCAAACACTGCCTGACCAGAGCCTGAGGAAGCCAATTTGCCAGCCCAGCCCTCCAGCTCTCCTGGATCCCAGGATTCTCAGCTATCCTGTGGAAAGCAGGGACTGCAGCCTGGGCTCCAATTCTCCCACTGAAATCACAATCCCAGAATAGTCTGGGTTAGTTAAAAATCGCCTTATTCCACTCCCTGCCATGGGCAGGGACATCTTCCACTATCCAAGGTTGCTTCAAGCCTTGTCCAGCCTGGCTTTGGACACTTCCAAGGATCCAGGGGCAGCCACAGCTGCTCTGGGCACCCTGTGCCAGGGCCACCCACCCTCCCAGGGAAGAGTTTTTTCCTCATATCCAATCTAATGTCTCCTTTTTTAGTTTAAACCAATTTCCCCTTGTCCTATCTGCTGTGTACAAAGTCACTCTCCTTTTTTATAAGCCACTTCCAAGTACTGGAAGGCCACGGTGAGTTCTCCCTGGAGCTTTCTCTTTTCTGGGCAAAACAAACCCTGCTCAGATGTCACACTCACAAAAACACCAATGTCAGGCAGTGCTGCCATTCTGAGAGCATTCAAACCAAGTTACTGCATGGAAAACAAATACCAAGAAGAGAAGATGGAGGTTTGATGGGAAGCTTGAAGTTATTTGTTCCTTGGACAGAGTATCCTGTATCCATTGTGTCAAACTGCTTATCAGCAGCTCTCAGGGGACCAGTTTGACCAGCAGTGATATCTGTGTGGGTCCTTTCTGGAGTTTCCATCCCAAACATATCACACTGCCACCAACAGCACCGTGAGCCAAGCCCTGAACAGAGCCTGCAGTCAGCCTCCATCCCTCTGGATGCTCTCCAAAGAGCTGCAGTTTGCAGGAAGCTTATCTGCCCTCCACAACAGCTCTGGGGAACACAGCCACCCCTCCCCGAGCATCTCCCCTGCACTGGGCACGTTCAGCCGGGCTGCTGCTGGCACACCAGCTCTGCTCTCTGCGGCTGTGCTGAACTCGCTGTGCCACCCGGCAGGCAGCGATGATCAGCCGGGCTCACAGGAGGCTGGGAGGGGCGGGGAGCTCCGAGCATGCACCAGGAATCCTCTCCTCCCCTCCACGACAGGCTGGCGCGGAGCTCGGCACCTGATCCAGCCAACCAGGGAAAAACGGGGAATAAAGCGTGGAAGCAATGCGTGTGCACTGGGGAGTCAGAGCAGGGTGGTGCCCAGCAATGACCCGCGCTGGTTCTGCACAAAGGATGCACCCAAAGAGCTGAGCCTGGCCAGCTGAGAGCTGCTGAATTCAGCGTGGGCTGCCAGGAGGTGTCTAGACAGAGGTGGGAGACAGGGCCTTGCAGAGGGTGGAGCAGGGAACCTGGCTGGGCAAAGCCCTGTCTTACAGCCACCCTGCTCGGCAGCCCTGCCTGCACCGCACCCGCCAAAGGCTGCTGGCCAGCAGGTCTGCAATCCTCCCCAGCTGGCTTTAACCACACACACACACCCACCACACCTTGCTGTGTCACAGAATCCCAAAATGCTTTGGGTTGGAAGGGATCTTAATGCCCAGTTTCAACCCTTACATAAAAAACACCTCCCACTATCCCAGGTTGCTCCAAACCCTGTTCAACCCGGCCTTGGGCACTTCCAGGGATCCAGGGGCAGCCACAGCTTCTCTGGACACCCTGTGCCAAGGCCTCCCCTCTCTCACAGGGAAGAATTTTTCTAAATATCCCATCTAACCCTGCCCTCTGGCAGTGGGGAAGCCATTCCCCCTTATCCTGGTACTATGTGGTTTGTAAGTAAGTCTCTCTCCATGCATCTCCTGCACCCAGGGCACAGCTGATCTCACAGACACACAACCTTCCCTCTACTCTGCTCACACCTCTGCTGGATTTCTGACACGTGCACAGAACCAGAGGCCCACAGATCCAAGCAGGGGAAACACCAAATGCTCCCCCATGCACTAACCAGAACCATTGGGACCTGGTAAATACCACATGTACCTCTGTCAGGCTCTCTTGCTATGCTATCCTTTCCAGCTGGGGCTGCTGATCTGGGAAATGCAGCAAGGAAGGGGAAGGCAGAGCCAGAATTTATAGTGCCCAGCTAGGAAATCATCTGCACTTCCTCAGACTGGATGTAATCACAGCTGCCATGAATCTGTGGAAATGACGGATCAGTGACAATCCCTGGAGCTGCAGGGCATCAGAAAAGGGTGAAGAAAACTCTTGTGGAGAAAGGAGCCCTGTCATTCAGCAATCAAGAATGGCAGAGAAATAGCAATGGAGTGTTCAGGGACGTGGTGGAGTCACCACTCTGGAGGTGCTTAAGGAAAGACTGGATGTGGCACTCAGTGTCTGGTTAACGAGGTGGTATTTGGGACTTGATGATCTCAGAGGTCTTTTCCAACCTTTGGGATGACTTTGGGATCCCAAGCTGACCTCTCTAAAGCCACGGCAAACTCCTACAGCTGAGCTGCACAGCTGTGTTAACACCTCTGCCAATCCAATCCAACGTGCACTCCCATGTTCTCCTGGCAGGAACCTGGCTCTGCAGCCTGGGATGGTTGGAGCAGGGAGCTGAGCAGGGTGGCTGCTGCTGGCGGGCTTCATCCTCACCCTCTGCTTTTTTTGGAGCAGTGGAGATGTGGAGTGCACCTTCCTCCTGCCAGCCCTGAGTCACCCGGCTGGCAGCAGCACAGCGTCAGCTCCGCGTGGCCAGCTCAGCCCCTTCTCCTTTGGCAGAGGGAACAAGGGGATGAATGGTTCTGCTGATAGCAGGAGAGGTTTGGGACCTTCCCACCTGAACCACTGCTGACAGGAGCAAGAGTCTGGATGATAACTGGCCCCCAAACCTGCCTGTTACAACATCTCAAATGCCAAAGTACAATGTGAAATTTTTAATTGCAACACCTACTACGTGAAGCTCCAGTGCTTAGCTGGCTCTGAAGCAAGAGCAGTTCCTACTGCTGTCAAATTCCCAGGCTGAGCTTTGGAGACACAGGCAGGTCGGAGAACGAAACAAATCAGAGTTTTTTTGTGGAATTTTTTTCAGGAAGTTTGAGGTCAGGTTAGACAGTTATGTGGCTGTGCCCATGACAGCTCAGGTAGCAGGAATGGCTGAGTCAGAGGCAAGGTGGACACATCCCACAGGCAAAACACCGTTGGAACAGCACCAGCAAAAATCCATTATCTGTTTGTCAGGTGCAAACTCTGTGCCTGCTCTCTTTCCCACATTTAAGCCTATTCCAATATTTCCCATAAATATTTCCCATATTCTCCAGGGTAACACAGAATCCCAGAATGGTTTGTTGGAAGGGAACCTAAAGAACATCTCATTCCACCCCCTGTCATGGGCAGTGACACTTTCACTATCCCAGGTTGCTCCAAGCCCCATCCAGCCTGGCCTTGGACACTTCCAGGGACACATCTCCAGAACTCCCTCTTCCCTCCCAGCACACTTTTTCTGCATGGTCCTTCATCTGCTCTATTTGTCAGCAACAGCTTCCCTTCACCTCCACCACCAGTACTGGATTTAGGTTTTTTCTTATATTAAATTATTTTTACTGTTTTGTTGCTAAAATTACCTGAAAATAAAGTTTGGTAAACATGCCTTGAAATTTTAGGACAGAACATGAAAGGTAATTACACTCTGCATAAAATGCTTATGTACATAAAGTGCTTTAAATGTGCTTTATGGGCTTGGCAGAACTCAGCCCCTTCTCCACAGCCTCCACCCCATTTGGGAGATCTGTATTCAGTTATTTTCCTGCTGTAACACTTCACTTTTCCTGAACTTTTCCTGATGGCAAATGGGAGTGTTTCTGGCAGGAGCAGAGGAACTGGGGGCTCTCTAGAGTGAAGTGACTTTCAGAATGATCCGTGGGACACCTTGTGCCTCACAGAGCATGACAATACCTGCCCCAGCCTCCTTCCCCCGCTGGAGAAGGTTCCAGTCAGTGATCCAGGGGAGCTGATACAAAGCCTGCTGCCTCTGAACATCACCCAGGCCCTAAACAACATTTTAGTGTGCTGTTTGTCACCCATGGGCTTAGCAGGGAAAATGCAGCAAGACACAACCAACGCCACATGGTGCTCCCCACTTGCATGAATCAGGGAGGCAGCCAAGGCCAGAGCCACTCGTGGCATGGACATGACACGAGGCAGGACAAGGGCCTCGTGTCACCGCTCCCAGGCAGGCTCAGGCCATCCTGGTTTTTCCCCAAAAAGAGAAAGTCAGGCTGCTCTTGCTCCTGCTCATCTGGTGGGTCCCAGCTATTCCAATTCCCTGCACAATGCTGCTGCCTGCACAACCACCATGGGAGAACGACCTGGGATGAGCACCTGGAAGGACAGGACACAGGGAATGGCTTCCCACTGCCAGAGGATGGGGATAGACGAGATATTAGGAAAAAATTCTTCCCTGTGAGGGTGGATAGGCCCTGGCACAGGTTGCCCAGAGAAGCTGGAAGTGTTCCAGGCCAGGTTGGATGGAACTTGGAGCAACCTGATCTACTGGAAAGTGTCCCTGCCCATTCCATGATTCCATAACCACATTCAGCTTGAAATGTTGACTCAACTCTTCTTTCAAGTCCCAGTACTTCGTTTTCTTTTCTCTTTCACAAGCCAGTCATTTAGTTGTGAATATTTCTGGCTTTTTGTGTAAAGGCCCCTCTCTATGAAACATCTCAGCTTTCACTTGTCAGGTTCCCAGCATTCAGAGTCACAAAGAAATGCCAGGAAGTGGAAACTGAAAATCCATCATAAAAGGGCAGAAATCAAACAACAAGCAGAAAGGATGTTAACATGGTTAAAATGAAAAACAACCTACCAAAATCCTAGTTTTCTTCTCAGTTTAACCCATTGTGTGCAGTCTAAGATGTGGCAGTGATGATCCCTGGCCTGTGTTGGAGAGGAGTCCCTTCCCCTCAAAACAGTTCCTTGGCTTTTCCTGGCTCCCTTTAGAAGCTCTCCTAAATCCCCTATCCAGCTTGAAAACCCTCACCAAGAAGTATCTATAACCTCTGTAATCCCTTTTATGGTTTTAAAACTGAATTCTAGATAGATGGACCGATCCAATTTCAACACAAAATTGGCCATGATGGGAAACATGAGATTTCACACGATTTGTTCCAGCCTGTGCTGTTTAAAGGAGTGACTGGGAGTGGGAATCTCACTGCACCAGAGGGACCAGGCTGCTGAACATCTGCAACTGCCAAGCACAAAGAATTTCAGACAAAAATCAGTGTAATCTATTACAAACCTCCACGAGCTGGCTGGACTTCACCATGCCAAGCAGAACTTGGACTAACAATCCTTACTTTGGGCAAAACATAGTCCACCACTCACAGCAAGAAATTATTTGGGATTTTTTTTCATCTGCAGCTGTCTCAACCATTCAGCTGGCAGCAGTTGTGAGGTCTATGCACCGCTTGGCACGTTCAGAAGAGCCTGAAATGAGGCATAACCTGATGCTGACCTTTAGCCCAAGGCTAAATCCTACTTTGGATGCATCACACACCCCTACAGAGCTCCTGGGGATGTGACAGCAACCCAGCTATGACCAGGGGCAATCCCACACACTCATCCTAATTTGCTCTTTGAGCTTTAAAAAAAGCAAATGATTTTTATGAAACAAAGGAGGGTTACACTAAGCAGCTGCCTGTTTCCAGGCCTGAGTAACTAGGGCAAAGTTTGATCCGTTTCAAAATAGCGTTAATATTTTTAATGACCCATAAGCCCATTTTTGGAACAAAGCAAGGACTTTCTCCTTTCTGCCTTAGTTTCAGGAAAAGCCCAAGCTTCCTCCTTTGCCAGTTGAAAAATGTAGCAGTGGAATAGTCACCCCATGGACTGATGTCACCACACAATGCTGCAGTCACTGGATGTAAACACAGCTTTCAAGGCAATGAGGTTTTGTTGTATAAATAGAATAAATTAATTTATTAAAGGCAACTTTTTCTTTTTTTTTCCTAATAAAAAAATTGAAGCATTTCACTCTCTTAATTTCTTACTCACAATGTCAACCAGCCTGGCAAAAAGCCAGGAAAACCTCTAGGAATAGGTGAATGTCTATGGGATACAGGGAATGATTTTGAGCTGTGGATGGGTGGCAGCAGTAGGCAGCTGATCCCACAGAGATCCACTTGGATCCATCGATGCTTCCAGATTCTTGCAGAGAAGCTCAAGTACACTTCATCCCATCAGTGACACATCACATTTCCCGGGAGCAGGGCTCAGCAGCACAGGCTGAGAAATGTGCCTAAATCCCTTGCTGGATGCAGGCTGTACTTCCCAGGATGATGCTTTCTCCACTTCCATCCGGCATCATTTGCATTCCCTCGTCCTGCTCTCAGGATGTGCAGGGAAGGCACCACACCAGCGTGTGGACGTGTGTGCAATTCCCAGCACGCACGGAGTCAGGGCTGCCACGTCTGTCACACGCTCCGCGAGACAAAGCTGAGAATGGCACCACATTCCCTGGCAAGTTTTCCCTCCGCTTTACCCAAGGATCTGAGGACCTTCCTGAAGTCACAGCTAAACACGGGCACCGATCAAATCAGCTTCGCCCATTTTGTCCCCCCTTCTATTCCAAAAAAGCCCATCACCGGATCAGCCGCTCCGTTATCCCAACGCTTCCTCCAGCATGCCTCCGAACTGTTAATCATTGCCATGGGAAAATCCTACGCCCATCTACACAAATTAGAATGTAATTTGTGTATCTAGACATCACAGTTCCGCTCACCCGCTCTGCCTGAGGAGCCGGGATACCGCCGGCACCCGTGAGTGATCTCACACGGAATTACGACTCCGGAGGAAACGGCAAATTACTCTCCTCAAATAACGGGAACCGGCTGGATAAAAATCTGATTTCCTCCGGAGCAGCGTGTCAGTGGGAGTGGGTGAAGCGATACATCACAGGCAGGCGAAGGTGGAGGAGCCCCTTGCTGGGTGCAGCCCACCTGTGGGACCAGCCTGGGCTCCAGGGGGAAGCAGCAGCCGCTGGAGGATCCGGAGGGAACCGAAGCCTCGCAGGAAGACACCACGGAACTTCCTCTCCCTGCCACTGCTGCCCCGTCCCCGGGCTCAGGGGCTCTGAGGGGATGGGTTTAAAACGGGCCCTGTCTGGAGGGTGACTCGACAACTAAATCCTACAGCTTCCACAAACGGGGGAGCCCCTCAGGAGGGGTGACAAGCCAGGGTGGCCTTGTGGCAATGCCTGCGGAAGGGGGGTGAGCGGGATCCCCGCTCCGGGATGAGGTGGGCTGTGGCTGAGGCGGCATCGCCCATGAGGGGCTGAGGGGGCAGCGGGGCCGGGGTAAGGGCTGGCAGGGCGAGCCGGAGGAGAGCCGCGGCACCCAAAGGCTCCGCAGGGAGCTGCCGGCGCTGCCCGGCCCCGGGTGTGTCCGGGGGTGCCGCTGCAGCCAAGCCGAGGGCGGTGACCGGCCCCAGCCGGGGACGCCTCGCCTCAGGAGGCCGCGGCACGAGGGGCGCCCGTGCCGCACCCCCGGACCCCTCGGGCTGGCGGGGCGGGACGGGCGGACCCCGGCGCCCTCAGGGAGAGCGCGGGGCTGTCGCGGACACACCCGCGTGTCCCCTCAGCTCCGGGCAGCCCCCCGCCCCGCCCGGGCCGGCCGAGCCCCCCGCCCGCGTCCTCCCGCCGCAGCCCCGCCCCGGCGCGGCCCGCGGCCGCCTCGGGCCCGGCATTGTCCGCGCTGCCCCCGCTCCCCCCCGGTTCTGCCGCACCGCCCTACCCCAGCTGCTCCTGTCCCGGCGGTTCCGGGCCATGGCGGCGGCTGCGGGAGGCTCCGTGCGCGCTCCGAGCCGCGCTGCGTCTGGCGGGGCTGCGGCGGCGGCGCGGGGCGGGCGGGGGAGCCGGCGGCGGCAGCAGCAGCATCCCCGCCCGCCGCTCGGCGCGGCACCGCGGCACGGCCCGGGCGGGGCCGGCCCGCCGGGACAC
>QUSF01000043.1:2827724-2855034 GCA_003676055.1 Chloebia gouldiae
GCAGGACTACGAGCTGATCCAGCGGGTGGGGAGCGGCACCTACGGCGACGTGTACAAGGTGAGCGGCGGGGGGGCCGCCTCCGGCAAAGCGGGAGGATGGCCGCTTGTGCGGAAAAGGATTGTCCGTGCGGGAGGTGGCCCCGGGCACGGGGTGCCCGGACAGGCTGTGCCCATCCCTGGCACTGCCCAAGGCCGGCTTGCACGGGGCTTGGAGCACCCTGGCATAGTGGAAGGTGTCCCTGCCTGTGCCAAGGGGTCTGGCTGAATGACATATTTAAGGTTCCTTCCATCCCAAACCATTCTGGGATTCTGTGCTTCCACCTCCAGAGAAGGTTCTCCCCTACCGCTGCCCTTCCTGGAGCTTTGGTCGGTGAATATCGCAGGCAGTTCTTCCCACGTTACTGCCCGAGGAGGTAGAGGATATTTCTTGGCTGTACCTGTATGCAGAACGCATCCAGTTAAAGCACCTGATTAAAAGGGTGCCACTTTATCCCTAGGGTTAATAATAGCCTGTGAAAGGCAGAAGCAGATTAAAGCTCTTCAGAAGCTGGAACGGAGCTGCAGCACGAGGTAGAGTTAGTGCAGCACATCAAGTAGATTCTCTTGGAATGGTGCATACAAAAAGTGACCCTGTCCATGCAGGGAGGTGGAACTGGGTGATCTTTTAGGTCCTTTCCAAGCCAAACCATTCTGGGATTCTGCAATTCCATGCTGGTGCTCACATCAACAGAACCACAGGCATGGGGGACAGGAGGTGCAGGCCAGTGGTGTGTTCTTCTCATATGAGCCCTGTCCTCATCCCTCAGGGAAGTTCCTCACACCTCAGGGATGCTCAGCAGCTTTTATTATAAAAGTGAATTACAAAGAAAGCCTCAAAGTTTTCAACCTGTGCTTGGCAATGTGTGTGTTCAGCTGCACGGGGAGGGAGGCTGTGGGATGTGTTCCTTTGTAGTGCTGTTGTGTGTGTTTAAAATAGACCTGACACAGCCAAGCGTGCAAGGGAAGGTGTGTTACTGTGCCACATGAAAGGCAGCAGTAATTGCTCCTGCTGGGGGAGGGCTCTTTGCTCATGTTCAAATTGAAGTTTTATGGATGGATCTTGTTCCCACCACCCCTTTGAAATGGTTACTTATGACCTCAGGGAGTTATTTTTAAAAGTTTTCATGGTGCATATTTACCTTCCTCTTTTATTTTTTTTAATCCTGCAGTGCTGTGCACAGATCAGTCAACTCCTTTCCGAGGGATTCTAGCACTAAATCCTTTAAAAGAACGTTTCAGCTGTCATAAATCTGGAATTCTGCCTACCTTGAGCTGCTTTGTTTGTGTGTGCCTGCCCAGTACAGGGCAGCATGACAAGAAATAACCAGGCAGCACGACAAGAAATAACTAGTTGCATTGCAGGGAAGTGTTTTTGTGTCATCCCTTTGTGGAAAAATAAATATTCTGCTTCTCATTATCCTGGTAATTAGTGGAGAGCTGTGCTGACATGTCATCCAGCTTCCGCTTCCGGAGCTGGGTTGGATGCATGGCTCTGCTCCGTGCCATGTAAACACATCCATCCCCTTTAAACAAAAAAACACAGCCCTCTGCTCCCCTCCTCGGCTCTTTGGCTTGTGAAAAAATGCTCCTTCTGCTCCTGAAACGGCTTCAGATAAGGAGGAAACCCAAACTTTCTCCTCATGCAGCCGGGCAAATTTCAATCAAAAGTTTTTGGCAGGAGTTTCAGGCGCTGTTATGAGTCTGAAACAAGTATGAAGTTAATGAGTTTAAAGTAGTTTGAGAGGCTGCATTTGTTTCTAGGTCACTGGTGTGCTCTTTGTTTTTGTAAAGGCCTGCAACAGGAACTGTATCAAGGGAATACTGAATCAGATGGCACTGCCTCTTATGACAAATATGCACAGCAAACCTATTTTTTAAAGTCATTTATGTTATGATAATTTTAAAAGTAAGGTAAACCTTTTTTTTCTTGAAAGGACTTAACGTATAAACATTGTAGTTTTATTTTTCTTAGGCCCTGGTAAGTCTCAGTGCAGATGGCACTCGCTGAGGGCTGTCGGAAGTGCTTATAAAATGCATTTATTAGTGAATATCCAAATGTTTTTGTGTTGCAGAGCTCGGGAAAGGTTTGCTAGAGAGGGCTCTTAAATTAAAATGGAATTTTCCCCTCACCTCTTCAAGTGGTTTCTCTGCTCCTTCACTAATAATGAGTCACCAGCGTCTCCAGCACAGTTGTTTTTGGGATGTCTGAGCCAGGCAGCCTCTCTGATTGTGGGACATCTGCCTCTTCCTCAGATGCTTTTTGGTGGTTGTGGTTAATGCTTTAAATTCTTCTTGGGGCATTTGGTAGCTTTTAGAGTAATTGGCTAATTTTTGGATGGTGAAGGTGGAGGTTAAGCAAATATTTATCTTCGCTATTAGGTTACAGAAGAATATTTAAAGGCTTTTCCAAAATTCTCCTGCCCACTTTACTTTTCATGACTATCATGAAAGCTTTAAACAGAGATGTTGTTTTCTTAGTGTTTATGGGGTTTATTTCTCTTGTCTGTCACATGGCACACAATGGCTGATTGTAGGATTGCTCCTCAGTGCTGGATTCTTGATGTTGTTTTAATATCTTTTTTCCCCAAAATGCATTTCAGGGCCGGGGAGTAACCATCTGTAAATAAACTCTTGTCTATTCACAGCCTGTGTAAATAGATCCAAGTTTGTGTCTGGCAGTCTTGGAAGTAATTTCCATTACAATCCTGACTTGTTAGTTGTCTCATCTGTGGTGGGAAAGTTTTTTTTTTCTTTTCTTTTTAGTAGAGGATATTGATATTAAACCAGTTCTGATCCATTGCAATAATTTATCCCTTACAGCATTGCACCAAGTTATCTTGAATTACAGACTCATGGAGGAGGTTGTAATAACAAAGATGAGAACTGGAACTTAATATGCTGTTTAAAAAGTAGTATTTTTATGTCCTCAGTGTCTCTCTAATCTGGCTTTCCTGGAAAGGTCTTCCCACTGTCAAAAAAAAATAAAATCTCAAGGCAATGTTTAAAAATGACATAAATTTATTCTATTTACATTCAGAAATTCTGAAATGCATCTGTTTCATGCTGAAATAGATGTTGTGTGTGTGTGGTTGATGAAGAAGCACACATTTGACTGGGATCTTGGGAGCAGATCATTTGAACAAGCTGCTGGAGACTGTAAATGGAATTTAACCTCCAGCTCTGGGAAGTGGCTGGTCAGATCCCCTCCCAGGTAAATTCCCAGTGTGGTTGGATGTTTCCCAGGATGGGTTTTCACACCAGCATGACCCTTGAGTGAACCTGCAGCTTTTCTGTAGGGCTTTGTAATCCTAATTTGTTTTAAGGCTGGGTTGATAACAAGGTCACACCATCAGCTGTATCATCACAAGTTCCTGCAGTCCATGGCATTTTCTGGAAGTACTTGGAATAGCAGAAGACTGGCCTGTTTTGCTTAACTTGTGGAATTTGGTTGCATCACAACATCCAGTCATTGTGGATCTTGGTGTCCTCAAAGGGCTTTGGAAAACAGGACTTGAATTCAGGGATAATTTGCTGCTGCTCATCCTTCCTGAGATTTCCTGTATGGATTTTTTTTATTGGAGTGTTTATTAATGGCTCTGAAAAGGTTTGGTGGAGAGATTTAGGAGAAATATTCAAGTGTTCCAGGTTGGATGGGCTTGGAGCAGCCTGGGACAGTGGAAGGTGTCCCTGCCATGGCAGGGGTGGAATGGGACGAGCTTTAAGATCCCTCCCACCCCAAACCATTCCCAGAGCTCAGCTTTTTGTGTTTTTCACTCCAAGTGCCCCAAACAGAGTTTTAAGTGCTCCTGCTTCTGCAGAGAGAGGAACAAAAGGGTGGTTGATGTAAATTCCCCCTTGTTGGAGGCTGTTGTTTGGCAGCTGAGCCGGGAGCCGTGGATGTGCCGGCCCGGCGGGATGAATAGCAGCATGTCTGTGCTCCCCAATGATCAAACATGACCTTGTGCAGCAATTCTAAAGCTGGCTTGTTTGGGCTTTTCCAAGCAGGATTGTGAGCAGTGCCACAGTGGCTTTCTTGAAAAGTAAGCACAAGGGACAAGGAATGCAGCAAATTCGTGGCAGAAGCTGCCTGTAAACAAGGGGCGCATTTTTATTGAATATCATTTTTATTGAAAATTTCATTCTTCCTGGAGTCACCTGCTCAGTCTCTCTTCTCTTGAGATTATTGTCATTATATTTTAATCTCCTGCACCAAATAAAGGCATCAACTTAGAAGAAACCTGCAGTGTTTTGCCAGCAATTGCTGCTGGAAAATAGTGAGCAACGAAATTGGATTGTGGCACACAAAGACTTTTTGCTCACATTCAATTTAAAACAAACAACAAAAATATTTGTTTTACTTTCTTTGTGTGTACTTTTTTAAAGGTTGCCATAAAAGTTTGTCCAGTGTGAATCAGAGTTCAACCCTGCTTGTGTGGTCACTGCCTTGTTCTCAGAGCTCCGGATTTAATTCCTGGTGCAGCCAAAGCCTGTTGAGAACCTGGATTTGATGTTTAGAAAACAATTCTCAATGTCATTCTAATCTCTCAGATAATTAAAATTTATCAGTTTTTTATTACTATTTTACTGCTTAAGTCAACAGGCTAAGAACAGAGTCTTAAAGCTTTTTTTTTTTTGATACCAGAGAACAGTTATGGCTGTGACAGCTTTTAATCACATATTCCCAACTTCACACAAACATGTTTTGGCAGCTGCAGACCAATTGGATTTGGCCATCCCTGACTCAGCACTTCAGTCCCTGGTGAATATACATTGCTTCCACATATAAATGACCATAAAACATCTGTCATATGGGGGATTCCACTCTTCCTCTGCAGATCAAAGCCCTCTGGTCAGCTGTGTTGGCTGTAGCCATGCCTGAACTCCGTGTGCTCTTTTTTTCCATGAGAATGGTGTTTGGAATGACATCAAACCAAGGCTCTTGAGTTTTTTTCTTATTGCTGTGGAGTTCCTCTTCTGGGCAATGGCATGCTTTTCTTTTAGGATGCAGTCAGTAGGATTTCTCTTTTGAGAACTAAGATGCTCTGTGGCTTGTTGACACTTGATGTGAGGATATTCAGCAGTGGAAGGTGAAACCTCTGGGTTTCCATTTGAAATGTTTGTAATAGTTTTTCTTATTAAGGATTTGGTCTTTGATGTGGGATGTTCCAAGCTGCTTGGTTTTAAATATTATATCCTGTCACTCATGTTTCTGTTTCTCAGGAACTCTAGTGGCAGGACAAGGAGTAATGGGTTCAATGTAAAAGAAGGGAAATCAAGGTTGGATATTAGGAAGGAATTCCTGTCTGGGAGGGTGGGGAGGCCCTGGCACAGGGTGCCCAGAGAAGCTGTGGCTGCCTCTGGATCCCTGGAAGTGTCCAAGGCCAGGTTGGATGGGTTTGGAGCAGTCTGGGACAGTGAAAGGTGTCCCTGCCCATGGCAGGGATGGACCTGGATGATTTTTAATGTCCCTTCCAACCCAAACCATTCTGGAATTCTTGGTGTTTTCTGTTAATGGGAAGTTACATGGTGGGCGTAGTGTTTCCCCTATGGTTATTTCTCCCTGTCTCTTACTTTGAGGAGCCAGGTACTCTCCAAAATCTTAAAAATAGAGGAGGTGGTGGAGTCCCCATCCCTGGGTGTGTTCAACAAAGCCTGGATGTGGCACTGGGTGCCAGGATTGAGTTGAGGTGTTGGGGCTGGGTTGGACTTGATCTTGAAGGTCTCTTCTAGCCCAGTGATTCTGTGGATTCTGTGAATAAAATTTCTTCTCCATGTGAGATATCCTTTAAGAGGAAGCAAACAGTGCAGGTCACACACCACTCACCCCCCAACAGCAGAGACCTGAGAGGGAAGAGCAGATGAAAGATGAAAACATTTGCCTGCCAGGATCTCCTTCCTTCCTCAGTGTCTCCAGAAGATGCAGCGGTCACTTCCATCACCAACATTTGGATACCCTGGAAAGCATCCAGGATTTCTGGGATGAGTCGCTGAGCCCCAGTTCTGTCAGAGAGCTGCGTGGTGGAAGCTCACAGATCATCCCTGTCAGAGGGAGCAGCTCTTCCTGTCAGCAAGGCCCTGACGGAGTTTGGCAGCGCATTCTGCTGACACCAGCAACTGTCCCTGCTCATTCCAGCTGGAAAAACAACCTTCCCTGCCACCTTTAGCTGTGCTTGGCACCTGCTGCTTGCTTGCAGCTGGGAGTGAAGAGGAGAGGCAGCATCAGCCCAAGGTGGTTCCAGTTCAGAGGGACATCTCCATATTCATGAAGTTGTTCTTCAGCTCAAGGCAATCTCCATGCCTGGTGGTTGAGATTGCCAAGGCTTTTCACAAGGATGTGGAGTGATAAGATGAAAGGGAATGGCTTCACACTGACAAAGGGCAGGGTTAGATGGGATATTAGGATTAAATTCCTGGCTGGGAGGGAGGGGAGGCCCTGGCACAGGGTGCCCAGAGCAGCTGTGGCTGCCCCTGGATCCCTGGCAGTGCCCAAGGCCAGGCTGGACAGGGCTTGGAGCAGCCTGGGATAGTGGAAGGTGTCCCTGCCATGGCAGGGGGTGGAATGAGTTGATTGTTAAATTCCCTCCCAGACCATTCTGGGATTCTGTGACTTTCTCATATTTTGCCGTTTCATTAGGTTTTCGGATTTTAAATTTTCCAAAGAAACCAGAAGAATTCTTTTGAAGTTTCTGAAGGATTTCTAGCAGTAAAACACTCAGCAAGGTTTGGTGAACACAGCCACCTTTGATTTGGGGAATTATGCTGGTCCCTTATCCATTCTGGATTTTCAGTGAAAAATCACATATGGAGTCTGGATAAACTCTTCCTTCCTAGATGGACAAAAATTTGTGAGTTTGGCACAGAGAGGTTTCTGTTTTGCTCTTCAGGTTTCTAAATTCTTTCACCCAAGTGCTGGAGCAATTAAATTTCATCCAACACAGTGGATAGTGTCTGCAAGGTCCTTCCCAGTCAAAAGTTAACTTTTTCCATGATGGGTGGAAAACTGGAGAAGCTGCAGCTTGACCATGTCTTTGAAGCTCTTGAGTGAAAGAGCACATGGGAGAGTGAACAATAGAATTGCTTCCAGGATTGTCCTCTCCCAGTACTTTTCCCTATTCCCTTCTCCTGTGTGTTGCTCTGTGTGTTTCCACTGACTTCTATTCTCCTAAAGATAGTAAAAATATTATACAAATATAGTCATGGGTACCCCTTGAGCACACAGTCCTGGTGTCCAAAACTGCTGCATTTACTGATCCTTCAAAATGGCATCTTTAATGCCAGGTTTAATATCTTGGCACGTTGGAATTACTCCTCCCCCAAGTGTATTTTTGTGTCTTCTGCATGAATATCGTGTCTAGGAGGTTCATGTTTTCATAGAGATGAGGAAGATTTGGCTGGAGAAAGAATGTCTGAAAAAAAGAAAGCTGAATGAACCATATTTTCAGCTCAGTGGGAAAAAGCTGGATTTGTAGCGTGTTTGAAATGTGAATTTTGAGGCATTCCAGAATGCCAAGTGCTGTTTTTCTTCTGAGTGAAGGGGGACTCTCTTGTCTTATTGATAAGGGGTTTATTTGAGTAGCTTTGTCTTGTGCAGCATTAAAGGCATAACTTCTTAGATTTGAGAGGATGGCCCATCCCAAAAAGTTGTATTTGTGATGATCCACCCCAAAAAGCTGTATTTTTGTCCTGGTCTCAGCTGTGTGTGTGTGTGATTCTTTGCTGATCATTGCTGTTGAAGCAATAAAAAATTGAGTTCTGTTTGCCTTAACTTGCTGTTTAATGTACAGACATGCAAGATCAGAGTTGAATTATAAACAGCAGGCTCCCAAAAATGTTTGGGGGATTTAGTCATTAATCCCAAGGGAAGATAAATGGTAAAGTCTCTTGTACAGACACAGAGATGTAAACACTGTAGGTAAAAATAATAAAGGTGGGGCAATACCATCTTTTATGGATGTATTTTCTCTTGATAATACTAAAATAATTAAAATTTGACAGGAAGCAGTGCCTGAGGGGTGCTCATGGCTCTCAGTGATGGAACAGCTTCAGGTATTTGTGTTTTATTTATGAGGGGTTGGGAAACAACAGAAGGTGAAATTTTGAAGCATTTGGTCTGCAGTGAGTAAAGGGAGAGTATTTGATGTGTTCCTTGTAAATATTGACAGCCCAGACCCCAGACAGTCCCCAGGATGGGCGGTTTCTGATAAAATAATTTTGTTTCCTCAGGCATGTGTGTGATTAAATTTAAAGCACTGGTTGAGCTCTGACCCTCTGCTTCTTGGTTAATGATGAAGAGGTAGGAATAACTTCTGGATTAACACAGGGCCTTCTAAACTTTGCCAAACTTGAGAGTCTTGTTTTTAAGTTTGGCTCACAGTATCAAACAGGACAAAGGGATTTCTGAGGATGGATAAGGAGATCTCGATTTTTGGCTTCATGATCCATCAAGGCTGTCCAGGGCACATGACTGTGGATTTTTCCTTTTTGTCATTCCGTGGGTGTTGAGGTTTGTGTAAATCCTGCAGTGGGATGTCTTGAGTACAGACTGACTGTGCTGGCTGCAGGCAGCTCCAGGAGGGATGGAGGAGGAGGAGGAGGAGGACAGGCTGTGGCTTTGCTCCATGAAAGCTTTTTGGGAAATTCCCCATCCCTGGAACTCTGCAAGTCCAGGCTGGACAGAGCTGGGAGCAGCCCTGGAGTGGAAGTGTCCCTCCTCCCAGCACGAGGTGGTGCTGGGCTGTTCCAACCCAAACCATTCCAGGACTTTTGAAATCATTTTCCCTGTGAGCTTTGTTGTGCTTCCTCGAGTGGAGGCAGAATTTTGGGAGCAGGGAAGCAGCCAGGCTGTGCAGAGCCTCTACCACGATTTCCTCTGGCTCTCTCCAGCACATTCCTTCGTGGTTCTGCCTGGGGAAGGCTGGTCCGTGGAAAATGCACACAGCTCCTGCAGGGAGAGATAAAACTTTTATCTTCTTTTATATGTATTACTATATTCTAAAACCTTAAACTCTGAGGTTTTTACTATGTGATTTTTTATTAATTTAAATATTATTTTTATTTATTTTATTTATGTGATATTTAATTTATTTTATGCTTAATGTCATTTTATTCAAACTCCACACCCATAATCCCAGTTGTGTCATTCAATTTTGGAAGATTTTTCTACAGCCTCAGGTCAAATGCTGAGTTCTCCTGGGGGTCAGTGCCTGTCAGCACAGAAAATCTCAAATTCTCATTGACCAGTTGGAATTCTCAGAACTTTGGGCCTGTAAACCAAAATTTCAAATTAAACACAAGTTTTGACCTTAGAAAAGCTTCCAAACTGAAGTACTAAAAGCAAAAATATAGATTAATAGTTCACATGTTATATTAAGTAAAGGAAATTTTAAAGTTTTAGAGTTTAAGATATAAAAAAATAAAAGTAGTTACAAAGGCAAACAAGGGGTTTAGAATACAGTACTAGAAGTTTGTATATCATAACATGATTAACTAAAAAAACTTACACTATAACATAAATCCATAAAGTGAAATAATTTAAAGATTGAATCAAAAGTGTAAATATCCTTATTAACAGTGTTTTATTAATCAATAAATCCTTAAAAATCTTATAACTAGGAATTTTATAACCTTCTAAGCCGTACTATAAAGATGTAAAACAAACTCACCCTTCCTACCTATGTAGAAAAGAAAATAAACCACATTATCAAAACCAACACATAAATCCCATCTCTAACTCCTTCAAAATTCCCTATACCCAGGGATGCAGCAAATGTGAATTTAAAACCCTATAGAAACACAGTAAAGAAATTAAAATTATGTAGACAAGAGAAATAAGGCAAGATGGAAAATGTTGTCAAGTGTGTTAAAATTTTAAAATTTTCATATTCGTTTAAAATTCCACTTAAATCATAAGGCCCAATTTATCAGAATGTTCTAATTATTTAATAACACATTTGAGCAGCATGGTTTTAGTTCAACTTTCAAAGTAAAGTGAGGAAGTGTCTGGCCAAGTGCTTGAAATCAGGTGACTGAAGTGAAACTGGTGCTTGATAGCTGTAGATGAAATTGTAGAAAAATTTTCTAATTTTTATGTGACATCTTGAAAGAGTCTTGTTTCCAGGTGACATCATTTACATGAGTTAATTGGTTCAAATTAAGGTAACAATAATAATAAATCAGACCAGTTTTTTTCCTCTGTTCTGGCTAAAAATAAAGAGTGAGAGGATGAGATAATTTGCACGATTTTCAGTTATCATCTGTAATGAAATGGCAGCATATTTCCTCTCTGCTTCATCAGCACAAGTGAAAAACATATTTTTTCTGTAACCTTTCTCATGTACCAGCACATTTGGAACTTCAGTTTTTCCTCACTAAAAAACCTACTGAAATGTCATTTCTCTTTATTCCAGCAGAACTCCAGGTTCTGATTTGGAGTTTTCTCCTGAATTAGAAATATTGCTGATCACTATTTCATCACTATAAAATGAAGAGTGTAAATAAATGCTGGGGTTTATTTTAGTAGGATCAGCTGTCCCAGTATCAGAAAAAAGCATCAAATCTTACCCATCTCCCAGCCCAAGAAGGTGACAATTGATACAGTCCAGATTCAAACCAAAGCTTAATTGTAGAACAGAAAAAGAATCTTCCAACTCCTATTTTTAGCTGTTTTTCCTTTGACTTCTTCAATTACACAACTTCTTTATTAATTCTGGTCACTGGTTTATTTAACAATAAAGGGCAAAACACTGACCTGTTTTCTTCATCAAGGCAAGTTTATGGCTTGTTAGTTTTAATTTTGATTTAAATTAATTTATTTTATTAATTTTAATTTTGAATTTTGTAATTGTGAGTTCATCTCCGAGGCACTGAAATTTTAAGGAGGTGGTTACTGACCAGCTTTGGTGGAGGTAGATTTTTCTACTTAAATCTACATTGTCCACCTGTATCTCTCTAGATTCTATCAGATAAATTATGATAAGGAAAATGAGTTGATAAGAATTTTTACCTTGGGTTTGGAGGGTTTGATGTAACAGTTGCAATCTCAAAATTCCAATTTTTTCCCTTTAAAATGCCAGTGGAGGCTCCTCAGTTTTGCCTTTCTGAGGAGACACATCTCACTGTGTGTTAGCTCATATTTACAAAGCAGTAAAAAATACCTTTTTTTGGTAAAGAAGTAAATTATGGTCTTAAATTCTTTAGTTTTTAATGTTAAAAAGCTCATCTTTTTCTTCAGAAATTTCTTTTCTCCCTGCCTTGAAAGCTAGATTTTTTATTTTTAGGTTTTTTTGGTTGGTTGGTTGGTTTTGGGTTTTTCAGGGTTTTTTTTTTTTTTTTAGTTTTTTTCTTTTTGGTCACTAAAAGAAGACACATAGGTATTTTCTTTTAAATATTTTGGTTATCACATCTCTTAGTTTTTTCATCTCTAAGGAATAAATAAATTCCCCTGCAGCTGATGAAATCTTTTAATGTTACTTGGATTTGTACTCCATAATACTGTGAGGGTTTTTTTGCTGTCATGGTCTAGGCATTCAACATAGGAATACAATAAAATTGTTTTACATTTATTCTCCCTATCTTCTGGTGAATAAATCCTTTTAAAATACATCTTGCTTTGTAGTTTAATGTATTTGAAGGGATATTTTTCTTTTTTTTCCCTTTTTTCTTTTCCCTATTTTATAGCCTGGCCTGTAAAGCTTTTGGGCATCTGTTCATTTTTGAGTATATCAGCAGCTCCATGGACATTCTTTGATTTTCATGATGTTATGTTCAAAAATGTTTATTATTCCCCAGGAAAGTGAGTTATTTCTAGTAGCTTTTCAAACCACTGTAATGCACACAGTTGTAACTTGAAAAGGTTCTTTTCTGGTTTGTTTTTTTCTCCAGCTGAGTTAAAATTGGGGCCTTTTAAATTTTTTTTTTCCTCATGTGGTATTTGTTTGTGTCTTTTGTGCTGCTTGAGTTGCTAAATAATAGTTTTGTGGTGAGGGTCTGTTTCTAGCTTTAGCTTTTCAGTTTTAGAAGGATGATGCCAAATATTTTGCAAAGGAGGATCTGCCAAAAAAATTTCATAGGAGAATAACCAACCTCTGCTTGGAAGCACAGAGCTGACTTCTTTTGTTATTTTTTTCCCTCTAAATAAATGTTAAGTTGTGCATTGATCTTTGCTCTATTATTGTTATCTTTATTGCCCCAGGTCTTTGTCCCTCAGCAATTATTACCACGGATGAGAATTAAATGTTTTTAGTGGCTACTGAGACCTGCAGGGTTTTATACAAATGCTCAAATCTGGTTTTCTGGAGAATAAAGGGAGTTGGCCTCACATCATTAATGAGCTGTTAATCCCTTATTGCCTGAGTTAATTGGCCTTGAGTAAGAAAGTGTCAGAAGTCCCTGAGTGAAAGGTAGGTTCTCCTCCCAATTTTCCCTGCCAGAGATAAACTATCTCAATTTCACCGATTGCCAGCAAAAGTAAATACATTTAAGCCTTATTTGCATTATAGCTGCCATCAGGAGTGCCAGTGGTAGATCTGGGATTCAGGTTTTAATGTGGAATTTATTGAAATCCTGGGACTTCTGCATAGTCTGGGTTCTGTCCTTTCAACAGGGGAAGCTGTGAATGTGGAAATAGGGAATGCCAGCTGGGAATTTTTCATCCAGCCTCGTGCTGCTGCTTGTTCTGAGGGATGAGGACTGGCAGTATCCATCTGGACAGCACCCACAAAATCAATATTTGTCCTCGTGCAATATTCAGCTCAGAGATCCAAAGTGATGGCTCTGTTGCAACTACAGAATAAACTAGTAAAATTAGCATGGAAATCTTCATTTTGGGTTTATTCCAAAAAGCACTGACTGCTGCTTGTAAGAGACCATTCTCTTTTAGTTGTCTTAAATCTATAAAGTCTCTGTTTGGGAAATAGTTTCTGAAAGCCTCTGTGCCTTCCACTATAAAGGAGTCTGGTACTGCTCTCCATCTCCAGAAATCCAGCTGGAAGATTTCAGGGGGAACAATTGCCTCGGGATCTTTCTGCTTCCTAAAATACAAACAGCCCTAAAAATCAGGAATGGTGTTCAGGTGTGTTTTTCCAGCAGCAAGGAGCAGGCAGACATCTGCCACAGGTGTGAGAGTCCCCATGGGGAGGGACAGCTCCACTCTGTGAGGAAGGGCTCAGAGATTTGGGGTTCTTCAGCCTGGAGAAGAGAAGCTTTGGGGTGACTTAATTGTGGCTTTCAGGACCTGAAGGAACCAACAAAAAGGATGGGGAGACTTTGAGTGAGGGTCTGGAGGGACCCAGGGAATGGCTCCCACTGCCAGAGGGCAGGGATGGGTGGGGGATTGGGAAGGATTTGTTGCCTGTGAGGCTCTGGAACAGCTCTCCCAGAGCAGCTGTGGCTACTCTGGATCCCTGAAGTGTCCAGGGCCAGGTTGGATGGGGCTTGGAGCAGCCTGGGATGGTGAAAGATGTCCCTGCCATGGCTGGAACTGAACAATCCTTAGGGTCCCTTTCAACTCAAACCATTCTGGGATTTTGTGATTCTGTGACAGTTGTTTCTGTCTGGCACAAATCAGCCTGTCCAGTAAGATTGGCATTAACATTTGCCAGATTTGTCTAATTTTTGGGTTTTTTTAAGCTTTCTTCCTTTGTTCCTTCTACATTTTTAATCCATGCACAGACCTTCAGAGGTGAGAGAATATATTCAGTATCTGTTACAGAAACTCTGTCAACACCAAGCAGGATGGACTTACCCCATCTCACACTCTTTTTAGGTTTTCTTGGCATGGGGAATTTTGGCTTGATACTGCTTATTTTGTCTTACATAAAAGAAGGGTTAAACCCCCAAACCAGGAGCTGCAGCTGTGTGGGTTGGGTTCAGGCACCATCTAGGGTGTAGAATCCCTGGGTTGAACCCATTCCTGGGAGTCTTCTGAGGGTGCTTTGAGGTGTGCTGCTCTCAGGAGAGGAACCAACACACTCTACTCACTCCAAAACTGGGAAACAGTAGTGGGAGCTGCTATTTTGGGCTGGAGCCAGGGCAGGTGATTCTTCCTCCAGATCCAAAGTTTGGATCTGCTCTGAGCAGATCTGGCTTGGCTCTGGCCTCTCTGCTTGGGTTAACCTGCAGATCTTCAAGGATTTTTTTTTTCTTTAGAGCTTTCAGAGTGTTTGGTTTCTTTTACAAAAGTACCTTCTGAATGTACAGCACTGCAGAAAACTGCAGTGTCCTCTTGTGAAGGAAGGCAACTTTAAGCTCACACAGTGCAGATTAACTCTTGTTGCTGTTAATTTGGGCTTTTAAAGTTGTTATCTGGCTTCAGCTGACATTTTAAGAATCCTCATCCTCAACTTGAGGTGTTAAACTGACCTGGTGAAGAGATTGTGTTTGAGAAGAGCAGACATCTCCTTTACAGTCATTAAGAGTATGTTGCTGATAATTGTTTTTTTCCAGCACTAGATTTTAAAGCATTTTTTAAATCTGTCAGATGTATGTAAATCACAAGTGTAAGCAGAATTGTATAAGTAATTGTAATAAACACTAGGAACATTTATTTAAGCTTCTGCATTAGGACATAATTCAAATTCTGTTAGAGTCCAGCAAATCACCATCCACCAAGAATTATCTGTTTTCATGGTTTTAGAGCATCCTATAAAATGAGAGGCATTTCTTTGGGTCACTTAAGCTGGGAGAGAGCTCTTGACAGTGGTAGATGTGAATTCAGAGGTGCAGGAAGGTGAATTCAAGGCTCTGTCTGATGACGCTGTGAGATATGGAAAGGGAAACACAGCATAATGGGAATTTCCAAACCACACAGAGCAGGTTAGGAGTTACAAAGTGTAAGAGGTCAGAAACTGGAAAGCAGAGCAGCTTGTGTTTCACTGCCAGGGCAGAAGGTCAGCTACCTTTGGAAGGGATAATCATCAGTGACTGGGGACGAGCAGGCAGCACTTGAGGCAGCAGAACCTCGTGGTCAGTGGTGAGTGAAGCTTGGCAAGGGCTGAATAAGCTGGGGAGGGATGGGAGGGCTGCCACAGGAGCTGCAATCATGATTCAATTAAATGAAGACACGCTCCAACAAACAGCTCCTCTCTGAATGGGGCTCTTGATCCAAGGCTGGAGATGAGACAGTGACCATGGGGAGAGGAGAGGATTTCACCATGGAAAGTGAAAATACTAATTTGGAGCCTGTCAGAGGGCTGTTGCATGAATCTTCCCTTTCTCTTCCTCTGTGGTTAGGAAGAGGACACTGAGCACAGATTCAAATGTCCAAGGTTCCCCCATTTTTGCCCATCTCACGTGGCTCAGCACTGTGGACCCCCTGGGCTGGAACTGTTTGGCTTGCACTCTTGAAAACAAATAAAACACAAGTGCAAAGTGCATAACTGGTTCTGAAACCAGTTCTCTGTGTTATTTCTGGTCATTGGCTAGAGAAAATGTCCTCCCCAGAGTGTTTTCTCAGGTGTGGTGTTGGGGTGTGCAGTAGGAACATCGCACACAGGGATTGCCACAGGCCTCACCTCGGGTTCCATTGTCCCACAGCAGCTGTTTGGGAGGAAAGTCAAAAATCTCAGTGGGAAAACCCAATGATTTTCTGTGTGTAATGCTACAAAACTCTCCCAGCTCCCCAAAATAGTCCTGCTAACAGTGCTGTCATGTTGGTGGGGTGGGATGTGCTCAGTCACTACAGCAATGCAATGGGATATCAAAAAAAAAAAAAAAAAAAAAAAAAAAAAGAGTACTTGTGTTTGTACTTTGTGTTTTGTTTTATTTTGAACACGGATTCCATGTGATGCTCTGCAGTGTTAGTATTCAGCTGCTAAAATATTCTGGAAGAGCTGTGCTCAGTGGGATGCTGTCACTCATCCTCTGTCAGGATGTGGGACAGCTGAAGAGGTGATCAAAAGGCTGCTGCCAAACACTTCTTCCTCAGTAAATAAACTCTGTAAATGACATTGAGCAAATTAAAATTTGGCCGTGCTTCACCTCATTCAAATGCATCCTTGTTCTGATCCCATTCTTGTGTGGCTCGTGTTGGAGCTTTGCAATCCTTCTGCAAAGGAATTAGTTTTAGTTTTCATTCTATAGGGAACATGATCTTCATGTTTGAAGTAAAATTAGGATCAACACTAATAAAGGGCAAAAGCCCTGTCTTCCTCTTGGAGAAAGTCTTACAGCAAATGTTTTGGGAATTTGGGATCTCCTTCTATCCTGTGGAACTGGACCATGTTGCTGATGGAGATGTGGATACCAACACTGAGTTTCAGCCTTTAGTGTCAAATGAGTTCTTAGGAGACTTTCTTACATATTGGAGGGATCAAGGCCAGAAGCATTAAAGACAATAAGACATCTAACAAGTTTTATCTTCCTTAAAAGTGAAATATTAGAGTTCAAAAGATAGAATTGAAGTTCATTATATATATGTCATCTTTCTAGAATGAACGCATATAAATGATTATTTTCTTTATCAGAGATATTGAATAGGTCTGGATTACTTGGCATGGAGTAACAGCTTCCCTGGCCTCTGGCTGGTTTCAGCTGATTTTAAACTGAGACTTGAAATACAGAGGAAATTTCAAGGGATGAGGAGGAGGCAGATATTTTGCTGTTGGGCTCAGGAAATGTAAATAACATGAGTTGAAGAACTATATTTTCTTAGTCTGTAGTTCCCTCTCTGCAGTGCAGAATTATATCAATAAGACAAACTGATAGATCATTTATTAATTTTTCACATTAGGGACTTATATTTTTGTCAAATATTATTTCTAGTCAAATTTCATGTTTGATTCACAAAGCCAGGGACGTTGATGTGGTGCCTTCCTGTCTGTGACTTCCTTGGTAACTGCACTGTTCTTTAAAAAAAAATGAGAATGATGCAAACTGCAGTGACTCGTGGGAAATGAGGATTTATTTAATTAACACATCCCAAAGTGATCTGAGGAATCCTGATCTAACACTTTTCATATCTAGGTGTGTACACGGAGAACCAGTTTTTAGCCCTCGCCTTGTTGCATTTTTAATGAGAGCAGTAATTCATTATTGATGGAGTGTTCAGCTGACAGGTGGCAGAGGGAAGGTGGAGCTGTGCAAAGCTCTGCAAGCCAAGAGCAGGGAACAAAAGCCTCTGGTGACATTTGGGTGACGTCCCTTGGGAAGCATTTTGGGTGATTTGCTGTGTGCTCACATTGCCAATGTCTAAACTGGAGATCTAAAACCATTCCTTGTCTGGGAGCATCCACACAAGGAGTTTGAAGATCAGAGAATACTTGGGATTTTGCCTTTGGTTCTGGCATGACAGGAGTTACTGATCACGTGTGGTCTTGGTGTCAACTCAAGAATGTGTCTGGTGGAAGAGGAAAGCTGTGGGACCAGAAAACACAGACAACTTGATAGGTTTAGGTCATAAATATCAACCCAGTGGGGACTTGCATGTTCCAGCAGGCAAAGTTTGATGATTAAAACCCAAAATAGCCCATGTGCAAGCTATAGATTATATATGAGCTTAATGGTGATATTGGAAAGCAGCAGGACACGATTTAGTGGAATTGTGTCGTGTGTGAGAGCTGGGAGCCAGGAACTGCAGAGTTCCCCAGCCTCAACCCTCAGATCCCAGCCAAGCAGACCTTTGGCAGACTCCATCCATTCCTTCAGGCTTCAGCATGACAGTGGCACTTACTGCTTGTGTGGAAAAGGAATATTTGGGAGGAATACGATCCTTTTGGTACTCCAGGAGTGAAGCTGATACTCTGGAAATGGTGCAGGCAGCTTCATCTGAACAGCTGAGCTGCTCCTGGATAAAAGTGTGGATAGTGGAGCATCCCTGCCTTCACTGAGATGCTGGGAGCATCCCTGTTTCACATTGGTCTAACAGGACCAGAGCAGTTCTAATCCTTTATCCTTTATCCTAATCCTTTATCCCACTGGGATCCACCTGCCCCTTCTGGATTTTGAAGGACACCAGAAATTTTGCTGTGGTCTAAAAAAACACCTCCGTGGGAAGGTGCTTTCAGAAGTGGTGAATGTTTCCTTTGTGGTTTGCAGATGACTCTGAGTGATTTGGTCTGCAGATGTTTGGGTCCTTTGTAGAGTTGTTCAGGTTCTCTTGAGATAAGTTGAGTCATATTTGTGTCCTTGGCCTGTATTTTGAAACCCACCCCACATCTTAGCCCTGCAGGACTTTGAAAGGCAAATCACTGGGTTGGGTTGGGTTTGGTTTTATTCCTGGCTGGAAAGCCTTTCCCTATTTTGAAGCTTGACTAAGTATTGATAAAACTGAGGGGTTAATCCTTCAGGCTCGTGATGTTCCTGTTTTAAGACTTCTTGTCTATGCATAGGAGAAGAGTGTTTTGTAATGATGCCCTTCACAGGGTCAATTTTCCTTTACATCCTCATCCTAAGTCCACATTAATTTAACTTGAAGCCAGTTTTCCCTCCATTTTCTGTAATCCACCTCTTCACTAGATTTCAGCTGTTCAGAAGAGTCAGCATATTTGTTAGGGTAAGAATGGAATAATTGGGATTAAACTCCTGTAACTCTTGGATGCTCAGCCTAATTAAATCAGGTTGTGTGTCCTGAATAATAGTTCAGCTCTGGTGATGGTACCTGAGTGATTTAGTTACTAGAAAGTGTTCACAAAATCCCCTCTTAAAATTTTCTATATCTGAGGTTCCTGTAACATCTTCTTCCAGCACTGAATTCTCAGTTGAAATTTGGAGCATATCCAGGGAGGACAGTTGTGTAAAGGCTTAATTGGAGCTGCTGCTTCTTCTGAGGGGGAGGATTGTGGGACCAAGGAAGGAGTTTGCAGAGTGAAGTTGTTGCAGGGAGCTGTGACTCATCCCTGGTGCCTTTGCAGTGCCTCTCCTGCCCCTCTCAGTTCCACTTTTGGTGCACACTGAGGTTCAGCACCATGAGAAGGGTGAGCCCCTGGTGCATCCTTGAGTGCCAGAAGCTTCCCTTAAAAATGGTATTTGAGAGGGGTGAACTCTCATTTCCAGGTTGAGGTTGGACATGAGGAGGAATTTCTTCCTCTGAAGGGTGGTCAGGGGTTGGAAGGGGCTGCCCAGGGAGGTTTGGAGTGCCCATCCCTGGAGGTGTCAGGGAATTCTGGATGTGGCTCTCAGTGCTCTGGGCTGGGTGACAATGATCTTGGAGGGCTGTTCCAGCCTCAGTGATTCTGTGATTTGCTGGTTGATGTTTTAAAGTCTGGAAAAGAACTGTCAGGAGCACTTCACAATTCCAGCCAGGCTGGTGCTGTGCTAATTCCAAACCCAAATTATCCTCACCCACACTGGTCTCAGCTTTGCATTGTATTTGTTTCAGACAACATCATATTTTTGCACAATCTGTAAGACTGTGATGTGCCTTTGAATAATGATTAAATATATCTTAACTATCTTAACTATATCTAAATATATATTTACTCTCTTGTTTCAGGCTAGAAATCTTCATACAGGAGAACTGGCTGCTGTAAAAATAATCAAGTTAGAGCCTGGTAAGTTTTACATTCTTTCCTGTATTTTTGAATCACATTTTCATTTTTTCCATGTGTTTATTTTCACCCACTGTGAAGTTCTAGACAAAAGAAGTGTTTGGGGTTGTTTTTTTGGTTTTTTTTTTTGTAGTTTCAGTGGTTAGATGACAGGAAGCCCTGCAGGATGTACCACTGCTCTTGGCTGTGTCATGCTCACTATTTCCTTGTTTGTTCTTATCTGCCTGATCAATTGCTGCCTGAAGTGATGTTGCAATTACAACGTGTTATTAGTACAAAGAGGAGATTAGGGACAGATGGTAAATTGTGAGCTCTGAGCCAGTGAGGAGCTGCTGAGCTGTGGGAGTTGAAAGGGGGAAGGGATCAGGCAGTGATCCCAACTCCCACCAAAGGTGCACTGGCAAAACCAGAGCCCTGGGTTTGAATGTCATCTTTTCTTTCAGCTGTGTGAGGGAGGGGGATGGCTCCTACTGGCACTTCCCCAGAGCTTCTGCCATTCCTCCTAAAAGCAGGAGACCCAGGGGATCTCCCTTGCTGTCCAGGAGATTTGCTGAGCTGGAGTTTAATCTGGGTCCTGCACAGAAAGTTGAAATCTGAAATTGTGTCCTGAGTGGAAATCATAGAATTCTGGAATGGTTTATGCTGGAAGGGTCACAAAATCCCAGAATTATTTGAATTGGGAGAAAACTTAAAAGACCACCTGGGGCTGAAGGGCCTGAGGGGAAGGTTATTTTTTATTTCTGGTTGGTTCTGTGCAGAAAAATAAAGGAGTTTGAAGGCTAAAGGTAGAAAAAGCATGGGGAGACTCAGGGGAGAAGTGAAAACCCCTGCCTTCGAGTGACTCTGACTGCTCAGCCCCCTTGGCAGAGCAGGCCTGGGTTTATTAGGTGAGCTGCAGTGATAAGGTTAATTAGGCAGTGGGGACACAGGGCCAACCCCTCAAACCCTGTGTGAGCTGCTGTGGCCAGAGTTTGGGGCAGTGGGGCTGTGGAGAGCAAACCACTCTCCACAGCAGGGCTGTGCTGAGGCAGAGAACGCTGTAGTGACAGAAAAGGGACAATAATAACCCAGTGCTACCTTGGTGAGAAGCTTCCTCCAGCATTTGTCACTACAGCTCATCCAAATGAAGTGTATCTGGTTTTATTCTGAATTTGAAGAACTGTTTTGGAAGCTGAAGTGAAGCAGGGGCTGAATACTCTGTGGATAGAAGTGAGGGAGGAGCAGGGTTCTGCCTTTCCTTGGTGCTGCTTAAGCCCTACAGTGATAAAAGCAAGACTCTGGCTCCAGTTTTAATTAGCAGTGATGACCATGTCTTATGTTTAATTATATTGGTCTGATCACCACAGGGAAGCGATTTTTTCTGGTTTGCTTTGGTTTGGTTTTTTAATCCATCTTCCTTTAAATGTTGCCAACCTGATCTCCATCCATCTCATGTACACCCACAGCCTCCTGGCAGGGATCTTGTTGGGTGCTTGGTTTTCAAGGAGGATTCACAGCATTTATTTACTTACTCTTTTTTCAGTTCTCATATTTGAAATACTCAGATTTTAAAGAAATTATTAATTGGCTGCTACACACTTCAATTTTCTGACTAATTTTAGGGGTTTTGAGTAGTTTCTGAAGACTGTCAATTGCAGGACACTACCAATTCCTGGACCAGGTCAGGAACTGTTGAAATTCCCTGTGGTGGTTTCCTCGGAAAGGCAGCCCCTCCAAACACCAGCAAAAGTTCCTTTCACACAGTAGGGCACAGCTAGAACAAAATTAATAATAAATTTTCTAAATTAGAGAGTGGAGAAATAGGCTTGGGAGTTATATACAGCATCTTCTGGAGAGGAGGAGGAGGAGGCTTATTGATGGCAATTAATTAGTTGATGGAAAAATAAGAGCTCCAAACTCAGCACTTGATTAATCCACAGACAGGGGAATTGGGAGCAAAAGACTCTGAAGCAGAGAGTGCTCCAGAGGAGGTGAGGGATGTGTTGAATAAAAGCTGAAGGAACTGCACTCAGAAAAATAGCAGTATTTGAGGAGATTCAGGATACTGTTGGCATGGCAGGGGTGAGTCCTGGTTTGTTCCTGTTCCTTCCTCATCTCCTGCAGGTAGTGAGTGAGTACCCAAAAAGAGCTGGAAACAGATCCCAGCACAGATCTGTATTTATTTTATTTCATCAGCTCCTACCTTTGTCTCTTCTCCAGACAAAGAAAACAAACTCAGCTTCGAAGGTTGCTGTCAGTAATTTATTTGAATTTGGGGCAGTTCTCTAGGTCTGCTCCCACAGTCACTTGGAGTCAAAATAGTGTTTTTCCCTTTTTTTTTTTTTTTGGCATAGACTTTGGAGAGCATTAGGCAAAAGTATTATGGCACGCTAATGACATTTCCCAGCATTCCCTGAGTACAAATGCTTCAAATAATTTGGGAGCCAATTCTATTTCAGAAACTAATCCAACTGTACTCAGCAGCATAGCAGCCAAAACTGTCTGAAACACTAAAGCCTCTTCCTTCTATGGGTTTAGCAGATGAATCTAGAGGGGACTCAATACAAAGAGGGAACTATTTGCCAGTGGAGTTTTGAGCCACGGAACTTTCTCCCTGGGAGAATATCATAAAAAGTATTTTTAAATATGCTAATGTCTGTTTTAAATACTGCAGTCATGATAAATGCCCTCTGTCGTGTTCAGAACCTTCTGCAAGGTTACAGAAGAATCTCACTCCTGGGTTTTTGGGGTTTTTTTTTTTTGCTCCAATGATTGCATTTTCCATTTGAGATCCCAGAAATAGGCAGTTCCCTAGTTCAAGCTGGATGTGAAACTGGACAGGGAGCTGTAGGAGGCAGAGTCGTGCAGAGGTGTGAGATGTGCTCAGTGCATTCCAAGCCAGGTCTGCTTCATGAGGTGTGTGTGGAATCTCATGGTTCAGCCAGCTCAGGAAGGGGATTTTCCACGCAGGAGCAGAGCCACGGGGCTGAGTCAGGGTCACAGGAGGGTCTGGCCCCTCTGGACCACGAGAGCAGCACAGCAGAGCTGCCCTGTCAGCCCAGGGCCTTTGGGGGCTCAGGCAAAGCAGCCTCGTTTCCCACACAATGAATTCCCCAAAGGTGACCTGAGCTATGGAGAAGAACCAGCCTGAGGCTGATTTAAACTAAGCCTGAGGCTGATTTAAACTAAGCCTGCTGGGCTTGAACCATTATTGGCAGCACCTGGGGCTGAAGAAATATGAAAATAACTTTGCATCACACACACCTTCCATGCCTCGTGCTGTGCAGCCTGGTTGGGTTTGGGATCGTGTCTGGGGCTGAATTCCTGAGGTTCCAGAAGTTCCAGAGCCATTAAAGGCTGGACATGGCCTGTGTGTGCCATTCCATGTCCCACGTGGTGCTGCCACAACCTCAAAGCTGCTCAACCCCACACAGAGCAAAGCAGAGGCAGCGTGGACTTGGAATCCAGAGTGCCCAGAATTTTAATTATATTCACCTTGTTGAAATGGGGTCAGATTTTATTTTACATCCTTCTAATGAATTTATAATCCACTGTCCTTCTTAGGAAATGTGTGGATCCAGAGCAGGATGCAGGTAGTGTAAGTTTTCACTTAAAACAGAGTTTTTGGGATGGGGAAGGTCGACAGAAGGGATTGTAGTGGGGGAAGGAAGTGCTACAAGTAGGGAAGAAGCTGCAAAGTCCCACATTTGAGTTGGAAAGTAATGCAGAGTGTGACACTTGGGGTGAATTAGGAGAACACATAATTTGACAAGAAAATCAGCAACAGTGAAAAGGGAGAGTGAAGATCAAAGACTGAGCTGTACAATAGTGGGTAGGTAAGGCAAGGAAAGAGAAGAATAAACTGCTAAGAGAGAGGAATCTCAGAATCCCTGAATGGTTGGGGTTGGAAGGGACTTTAAGGATCATCCAACCCACCCCTGCCCTGGGCAGGGACACCTTCCACCATTCCAGGCTGCTCTAAGCCCTGTCCAACCTGGCCTTGGGACAGCCACAGCTTCTCTGGGCAATACCAATTATATATGTTTAATTACCAATTATATGTTGAGAGGCTGCTCATTAAAAGCACCTAGGCAGGGCAGAAGAGAAAATCCACAGGGAAATTGTTCTGGTGTTGGAGCACTCACTCCAAACTCTGGTGTGCTCCTTGCTGTGGGGCTTGTGGCAGCACATCACCATCAGAAATATTTTGTATCAGCAGAGAGATAATGAGAACCTTCAGTGGTTAGCAGTTGGCAGCTCCATGCCCAGCAGGAAAATCTGCTGGTGGAAACATCACTGTTTCCAAATAGCTGTTCCCTGCTTGGAATCAAGTTTCTTGAGTTTCAAGTTTGGGGAATTGAAATTCTTTCTGTTGGACTGCAGGTTTCCATGAGTCCTGTGAAAAGCAGGCTGAATAAAACAGCATATTAAAAAAATTCTGTAGAAGATATGGATAAAACAGGATGAAAGATCCTGCATTTTGGGAACGCCATCCCTTTCATTAGCACAGCCTGAACCCTCCTGAGGTTCAGGAGAGTGGTTTGGAGTGAGTGACTGGGATCTGTTGGAGCACAGGGATTTTGGGAAGTCAGCACAGACCTCACCTGTGTGAGAGGTGGGAGAGCTGGGAATGTTCCCCTGGAGAGGAGAAGGCTCCAGGGAGAGCTCAGAGCCCCTTCAGGGCCTAAAGGGGCTCCAGGAGAGCTGGAGAGGAGCTGTGGATGTTGCCTGGCTGGGGAGTTTGTGGACTGGGGCAGATAGTTGTCATTCCCATAGGGATTCCTCTCCTTGTTTGGGAAATCAGATTGTTGAAATAGGAAATGTTTGAGGAATGGTCCCAGCAGAGGCTGCAGTGGTGTGACCCTGCTCTTCGTCCTTCAGTGTCCCTTACAAGTGTCCCTCCAATCCTGTTGTTAAATGTCATCTAATTTTTAAATTACAAATCTTACTTATAGTATTAAAAATCCCACATCTTCATTGTAGTATTAAAAATCCCAGGTCAAGCTGCCTGGAGAGGTTTGGGAGTCACATCTCCACGTCTATCAGCGTGGTTGGGACTGTGAGGGATTGGACAGGAGTGCTGCACCTTGAAGGTCTGGTCTGTTCAAATGTGCCTCTGTCCCACCCTCTGGTGACACTGGGCTCTCTCTGAGTGCCACCACTTCTCTGCTCCCTCTGCTCCAGCTCCCACACAGCACCAGCTCTGTGGTGCAGCTCAGAAGTGATGCAGAATGAACCAATTTAAAACAAAACCCAGGAGTTTCTCCCCCAGGAAGTCACAGTTCTTCCCAGGGGTTGTTGTGACAATTGACCTGGGGTCTTCTTGCAGGATGGGACCACTCGAAGCAGTGGAGCACGTGAAAATACGTGCAGGAATAAACTTGACTAAAAACCATCAGGATCAGGAGTGCCCAAAGGCCCAGCAGTGCTGTGTGATGGGCACTGGAGCCAGCAGAGCCTTCCCGTGCTGCAGGGTCCAGGGTACAGCTGCTCTCCATCCAGGAACACTTGGCAGGATCTCTCTACATTCCAGCTCTGCATAGAATCACAGAATCATGGAATGGTTTGGGTTGGAAGGGACCTAAAGATCATCCAGTGCCATGGCAGGGGCACCTTCCACTGTCCCAGGCTGCTCCAAGCCCCATCCAGCCTGGCCTTGGACACTTCAGGGGTCCAGGGACAGCCACAGCTGCTCTGGGAATTCCATCCCAAGCCCTCCTCACTCTCCCAGCCCTGCCCAATCTCCCACCCATCCCTGCCCTCTGGCAGTGGGAGCCATTCCCTGGCTCCTGTACCTCCATCCCTTGTCCCCAGCCCCTCTCCAGCTCTCCTGGAGCCCCTCCAGGCCCTGCAAGGGTCTCTGAGCTCTCCCTGGAGCTTCTCCTCTCCCGGGGAGCATTCCCAGCTCTCCCAGCCTCTCACACAGGTGAGCTCTGCAAGTAGAATAATTCACAGCTGTTGTTGTGCCACCAATTTCCTCCACGATCTCCCATTTCAATTCGGATTTATCATGAATTTGCCAGCCCTTGCCTTGCTCAGCTTTTGGTGTGAGCTCACATCCCCACCCCCAGGACAGGGGATGGGTCCTGGCAGCTGGGGACAAGCAGCCTCTTGTGCTGTCCAAGGAGAATATTCCATGTGGGGCTGTGTCCCTGTCTGCAGAGGTAAAACCCCACAGCAGAGGAGGCTGCAGTGGCTCAGTGCCTGCTCAGTCTCAGACTCTGCAGCATTCCCCTGATGGATGTTCCCACCTGGTGTGCCACACATCCCAGAACTGCCAGCACATGAGCAGGCAAAACCCAATTTTCCCAATTCCCTGTTACTCACCATCAAATGCCTGACTGCTAAACCAGATTGTGTTGTATGGATATTTTTTCACCTTTGGTCTAATTCTTTTTATCTTCTTGTCTCCCTCTCAATGAAGTATTTTCTACAAATTCTGTCTGGTTTTTTTTCCTGCTATCCAAGGATATTTAATTTTCACCCTATTCCAGTGTCTTTTGCCAAGATTAATACTCCAGCTGCCTGGAAACTCTGAATTCGTTCATTTTGTATTCATTCTTGTCATCTTTGAGCAACTATACATCTTCTCTCCTATCTCTCTGTCTCATCTTTCAGAATCATTTCCTCCATATTTTAGCCAAACTTTTCTCATGGATAACTTCTTTCCATCTGTTTGCTACTTCTCTATCAGCTCCCTGTCTTCTTTCTTCTATCTCTTCCAAATCCTTTCCCCCCCCCTTTCTCTGTAAATAATCTCAATTTCTTGCATGAATTCTTCATTTATAAATAGCAAATCACAAGATCGTCTTTGCTGGCTCCCTTTACTACAGGCAGCATCATTCCAAGTCATTCCTGGTGGGTTTTGTTGAGTGTTTTCTTTTTTTTTTTTTTCCATTTGTTGGAAATTTCAACAAAAAAAATTGTTGGAAATTTTAAACATCTCAGATTCCCATCCCTGATATTACTCCAGTTAGGAAAAAACCTTTTCATCTGTTCAGGAAATGTAGCTTAAGGCAATTTAAGCCCGTTGCTAATTGTCCTGGTATAAAACTGGAGACAGATTATCCCTTGTCCCCACTTCTTTGCTGTCTCTTATATGCATGAAGGTTGTTATCTTTTCCCTGTCAGTCCTTTTCTAGCCCAAAAATCTGCATTCCCTTCAATTTTCCCCCATTAGTCACGGTTCCTCGAACTGCCTTGGCATTGGAAGCGTGACCCACACGCAGCTCCAGCTGCTGCCTGCAAGGTTTTGCTCTTTTGGGGAAGCTTCTCAACCATGATTTTCACATGGGGCACTGTGGAGTCTTTGCTTCTTTTTGCCAGGGACTAAATGGTGAGATGATATTTCCCTGTTAGGACTCACATGTTTGTTAGTTCTTATCTCTGTTTGTCTGGGTGTGAACAGCCAGGTGTCAGCTGAGGAAGGCAGGAGCCTCCCCTGAAATGGAAAATGTTAAACCTCCTCCTTCTGAATTGTTATAATTTTGAAATTAAGGGGCTTTCAGGTAAAGATAAGGGAATAGGAATGACAGTTCTGTACTAGGGAAATTAAAAATACAAATGCAATAATACAAAAAAGAAAACAAATCAGTGTCAGAGTCAGAGCAGCCCTGTCAGGCCGTGGGTCAGGGAGGTGGCTCAGCCCCATGCCAGGGGGGCTCAGCCCTCCTGCAGTGCCAGCTGTGCTTCTGCTGGAGCAGGGATCCTGCACAAGGGGGGAGTTTTCCTCTGCAGCTCCAGGGCCGGGGGAGATGGGCCTGGGCTCCTCTGGGAATGCAGGGGGGAGAAAGCTGCTCCTCTGGGAATGC
>QUSF01000043.1:2864957-2882452 GCA_003676055.1 Chloebia gouldiae
CTGGGAATGCAGGGGGAAGAAAGCTGCTCCTCTGGGAATGCAGGGGGCAGAAGCTGCTGTGGGGTTCCAAAGTCAGATTGTATCCAGGTAGGAATGCTTGGCTTCTCCCATGGGATGCTGGAATTTTCTCAGCCATGCAGGGACACTCAGAGGCCATGAACAGAAGATAATTAATAATTAATGGCCCATGAACAGCAGAGATCTCCTGGAGGGAGGATTGGCTGTGGGAGAGATAAAGAAACTGCCCAAAGAACAGCAGAGAGCTGCCCCAGCTCTCACTGATGGGGACAGAACACACACCCACATTTCCAACCTAAGACAGAAGGGAAATTATAAACAAAACCTTGAAGTTGTTACATTTTTGGTGGCACCTGGCCTAATGGAAGGTGTCCCTGCCCATGGCAGGGGTTTGGAACAAAGTGGGATTTAAGTTCCCTTCCAGCACAAACCGTTCTGAGATTCCAGAATCAAGAATCTGATGAAGAACAGGGACAGATTTACAGCTGATAGGAAACCACTACAGAAACCAAACCCTAATATTTAACAGAATTAGGGCACTAAAAATATTTAAAGATAAAATCAACAGATTTCCTGTATCTCTCCTTTAACCCAGTGCCATTCCAATCCTGTTTCACCAATATGATTCTCACATAACGTGTTTAGATTTTAGAATGAAATTAATTATTTTTTAATAACTTCATATCATTATTCTTTCTTTCCCTTTAGGGCTTTGTTTTTAATGTCAAAAAGTAATTTTCAACCACCAAAGCTAAAGGAAAAAGCAAAATGGTAGGTGGAGCTCCTTCCTTTGATCCATATTTTATTGGAATTACAGGATCTATAAGATCCCTTCCAACCCAAGCCATTCTAAGATTTTATAGAGAAAGGGAAAAAGTAATTGTTATTTTTGAAGAAGGGAGCCTTCTTTAGTGCTCATTGTATGTTCTAGAAGACAAATTTATCCTTTCCCTTTAACTCCTGTCATGGGGGCATTTGCTCCTGTTGTTGGGACAGGTAATGGTTTAATCCTTTCCTGGTTTCTTCACCCTGTGAGAAATTCCTGTTGCCATTCTTGGCTTGTTTTCTGTACCAAAATGTTTTCCATGCAAGTTCCATGAATCAAATGGGTTTTTTCCTCATTTTGTTAACTTGGAAATGTAATTATTCAAACCTGATGTCTGCACAATATTTTACTTTATCACACCCTCTTGTAATCTGCTTAGCAAGTGTCTTAAAATCAATAATGCCTTGAAAAATTCAACATAAACTCTCTTTTTCTTTAAGGTCAGCAACATTCCATAATTTTGTCAAAATAGCACTTACAAAAAATCCAAAGAAGAGACCAACAGCAGACAGACTTCTCTCTGTAAGTGATTTGGGACCTTTGGTGACCTCAGGAAGGGACCTTTGCTTCAAAATGAGGAACAGATCAGTAGGAAACAAAGGGAAACCAATTTTATTTACTCTTATAATTCAGGTGGTGGAATCTGAAGGGAAAACACGTAGATCAGCTGTTAGCAAGTGGATTTTGTTCGGTATTTTTACACAGCTTTTTACAATTTTTTGCCAGTTACAGAAATTGGCTTCATGTTTCAACCTTGGCCTTCCTACAAGTGGCTGCCTTGGCCTTGGAGCTGTGTAGAAGTTGGACTTTCCCGACTCCTAAAAATTTCAGCAGCTCTTGATGTATCTGTGCTTTCCCAAGCTCTGAACTGCTGATGTAAAAAATGAAGTTCAAGTGTAATTATTTGTTTGACTGAAGTTTAATTTGCAAGTGGCCCAGAACGTGTTGTTTCCATATTGATGTTCTCAGAAAATCCAGCAGTAAGGAGTCACTAAAATAACAGTGAACCTCCAGAAAGCACAAAAAAAAAAAATCAGCAACTCTACTAAATGTTTATTACTGAAAGTTAGCTATTAATTGCATATTAAAACTTCTTCTTTTTTGTGTTTTTTCCTGTGGTTACAGCACAGTTTTGTAGGGCAGCCTGGTCTCTCCAGGTCTTTAGCAGTTGAGCTGTTGGACAAAGTCAACAACCCTGAGAACCACACCCACTACGGGGAAGTCGACGATGACGATTTTGAGGTGAGAACATCATTTTTATTCTCTGTTTTTTGTAAAAACTGGCACTTCCAATGGCCTTGCTTTGCTTTGGGCATCTAAAACTGAAGCTCCAGCAGGAGCTGCTCCTGTTCTTGTTGGTTTTTCCCTCACCTGGCCCTGCCATCCCTGCAGCCTCACTCCGTGATCCGCCACACCATCCGCTCCACCAACAGGAACATCCGGGCGGAGAGGACAGCATCAGAGATCAACTGTGAGTGCTGGCACTGACATCAGTGTGCTTTTAGAGCTGCAATAAGTTTGAAAATTATTGTTGAAGATTGCTGCTTCTCCAGGGTTTTGCTTCCCCTTTTTTGGGGGGTGATTTGACTCTGCTGTCGTTTCCCAAAAATGTCTTTCCATTTGGGAAGCAAATCCTGGAGAAGCAGCATGTGAATCTTCACCAATAATTATTCAAAACTAAAACTAAAATTAATATTAATAAACTACTCTGATAGTAGTTGATTTACTTAGTTACTTAGTTTATTTATTTACTTTTACAATTTAGTTTATTTAGTCTGATGCATGTAAGCTGAAATGCTGAGGGTAGAAATGGTTTCATCTGCAGGTTTGATCAGAAGCCTCTGGTAGCAGCAATACTGGCAGCTCCATCACACTCTGGGAAATTTGCTCTTGAAGAGCCTTTTTCTCCTCTTTCACACACATTTCAAAGTGACAAGTGGTTAAATAGTTACATTTTTGTGACTCAGTATTTGCTTTTGGCCTTTCTTGTGGGTTTCATATTTGCAAATTCAAGCACTCAAACAATGAGGCTGATAGTGAAGTGCTGCTCATTTGAGAGGCAAATTCAGAGTTGTGTACACAATAATCACATCTGTTCCTACCTGCATTTCACTGCACTGAAAGGACCCCAGGGCAAGACTGTGTGTATTAATTATGAAATTATTCTATTTTATAGTTGATAAGCTGCAGTTTGAGCCCCCTCTACGGAAAGAAACAGAAGCTCGGGATGAAATGGTAAGGACAAGTTTGGTATAAATAAAATAAGTTTTATTAATTAAAACCACAGAATCTTCAATATTTTGTGGTTCAACCCTTAGCAGCTTGCTAGAAAAACATTTTTAAAGTTCCCTAAATAACCCTTAGTGGATTTTTCACCATTAATTTTTGTTTTCCTGTTATTTATTGCTGCTTGATTTGGACATTTTACCATTTCCAGGTGCTGCTTTTAACTTTAAGAAGAAAATAGGTTATCAAGAATTGCTTTATAGATGTTACTTCTCTTTGAAATTTGACTTTACTGCTTGTGGATTGTTCTGGCTGGGGGATCCCTCAGGCCTCTTTGTGTGTGGTGGATAAGGTACTTTAAGATACTGCAGTTTGACGGGGGGGAATAAAATGACATTTTCTGCATCTTTAGGTTGTGGCAGCTGGCAGTGACTTTGCTTCACATTGGAATCCCTTTGTTGATGGAAGCAACAAGTAAGTACAGATAAAACCAGCTTTTATTTCTGTGACTTATTATGAAACTGAAAGAAAAATGAGTTGTGTTAGAAAAATCAAACCATAAGCCCTGATCCACTTGAATATTGATAAATTAAGGAGATGTTACTCAGTGTGCAGCCCTCCTTCAGTTCTCTTGCAGAGTGACTTTTAATCTCTTTTGACCACCAGCAGGAGCTTGTTTTAAGTTTGTAGGTGGGAAGTGAAGTGCAAATGCACGGCCAGGACAGTGACATAACACAGCCACAGTGAATTTCCTGCAGCAGAGCTGAGTTCAGGATCCTGCTCTGGCCTCACACTTCTCTTCTGAGCTGTGGCTGTGGTTGTGACATCCTGTGACAAGGCCTGAGCACAGCCCTGAACTCCAGAAAGGGAAGGAGAAACCACTTCTGAATGTTGAGTTTTACCAAGCTCAGTAACACTGCACCACTCCTCCTGCTGTGGGGTAATTTATAACCCAGCCATGGAGTGTTTTGGGGTGAAATGTTGTGGGGAAAGATGTGTTTGTAGCTGGTTTCTCTGGGATAAAGCAGGCCTGAAGTACAGGAGCACAACTCTCTCCAAGTTAGGACTGATTTTTTTAGAGGTGCACCTTCCTTTTGCTGCTAAAAAGTGGATTCTGCCTTTAAAGGATTTGCAGTCAGGAGTGTGGAGGTTCAGATGTAGGCAAAGATGATATCTGGGCTCAAATCATTGCTCAGCTCAAGGAGCCTGTTTCCCATCTTTATTTGGAACTCAGCAGCAGACAGTGAATTTCTCTGGCTTTTTTTCCTGCAGATGAAAGTCTTGCATAAGCTGTCAGCTGACATTACAGCCCCCTGGAAAGCTGGGGGAGACTGCCAGGATTCGAGCCTTTCTAAGCATCCTGGTTTTCCTGCTCGTTGGAGCAGGAGTTTGGGGGCTCTGGGACTGAACTTTGGGGGGCTCTGGCTCTCCCCCTGCCCTGGGGTTGTTTGTGTGACCCTGCTGAGCTGTGCATTGCAGCCTTGCTGGGAGTGCTGGATTTTCTGCAGCCAGCTGCAGTCTGTGGGCTCCAGGAGCAGGGAGGGAGGGAGGGAAGCTCCTCCTGGCACAGGGACTCAGGGATTTGATCCTGTTCTGTGGCTGTGCTGAAGCTGCAGCAAACATTCCCAGGGCTGTAAATCAGTGAATAGGTACAGATTCATTGGCAAGGAGGGCAGGGACAGCAGTGCTGGGTGCTGGATCTGTGCTGCTCACTTGGAAACCACTTCCAGTTGGAAAGATAAACAGGAAATGCATAACTCCTCTGTCCCAGCAGTTGTGAGTAATCCCTGGGATGTGCAGAGAGGATGTGTGCTGGGGGCTCCTTGCTTTTCATGCCCTTTGGCTTTTTCCAGAGTGGATGCTGAGGGATATCTTTGACTGAGGAATTGTTTGACTGGAAAGGGGAATAGCAGAATGTGTACCTGGTGGCTGAACTGGTTCTTTCCATTTTAAAATTACTTTTGTAAAAATGTCCTGCTTTGTGGAGGTGTTTTTTTATTGATGTTTTCATAGAATCTCATAAAGGTTTGGGTTGGAAGGGACCTTAAAACCCATCCAATTCCACCCTCTGCCATGGGCAGGGACTTTCCACCATCCCAGGCTGCTCCAAGCCCTGTCCTACCTGGCCTTGGGCACTTCCAAGGATCCAGGGGCAGCCACAACTGCTCTGGGCAACAAGAACCTTTCAAAAAGACTTTTTCTCCTTTACTTTTTTTTTTTCTTTTTTTTTTTTTTTTTTTTTAGTTCCTGTTGGCAACTGTCTGCTGCTTTCACTCAGAAGTGACTTGCAGAGATATTTCACATTAATCCAAATTTGGCTGGGTTTTCCTGGCCATTGCCCTTTAAAGACACAGACTAAAAATTGCCACTGCAAAATTTTATCAGGGTTTTTTTTTTTCTTTAAAGGTTATATTTTCAGTGCTGCTTTGATCCGCTAGTCACAATTTTTTTTTTTGGTTGTCCCTGGAGTAGCTTTGAAACAAAAATTCTCACTGTAGAGAGAAACAATCTGGGTCTTTTGTGCATATGTATAAATAAGGAAATTTCCCTTTAAAGGCTTTTCTTCATTTGTCTCCCAGTAATTTCCTCTTTTCTTTTTTTTTCTCTTTTTATATTGTACTCTAGTTAGACATTTCAACAGTATTTAAAATTCCAGGTAGGGAAGTGAAAACTGATGATGTGGAGGACAGATCCAGTGATTCCTAGGGGATAAGGAGAAGGAAAGGACCTTAGAGAGTGGAACTTAGTAGAGAGAATTATTTGTTTTGGAAAGGGCTGGGAGATGCTTGTTGTGAAACTCAGTGACATCAGGGATGGGCTGAGTTGCACGTGTCGACCTCAGAGCTGAGCTCTTAATTTTATAAACATTCTACCTTAGGGGACTGCTCACAAAATTTGGAGATGGCAGTGAAGATGTTGAAGAGTGAGTGGATCTCCTTCCTGTGCACTTGCTCTGCTCCAAAACCTCTTCCCTCAAAATGCTGCAGGAGGCTTTGCCACTCACCCACTGAGGGCTGGCTGCTCTCTTGGCTCCTTCCCTGATCCTCAGGAGAAATCCCAAAGCTCTGCTTCCTCCCCTGCTCTCCTTCCCGAGTTATCTGAGTCCCTGTGGAAGTGCCTGACACATAAAAGCAGATTTGGTGGTGATGGATCCATGAGCAAGGCCTGGCTGTGGCAGAATGATCCTGCACATCTCAAGTGTCCCAATGTTTGTCTGATCCCAAAGCAAGGCTGCAAACTGGAATCCCAGGATCCCAGAATGGTTTGGTTGGAAGGGACATTAAAAATCATCTTGTTCCATCCCCTGCCATGGCAGGGACACCTTCCACTACCCCAGGTTGTTCCAAGTCCTGTTCAGCCTGGCCTTGACCACTTCCAGGGATCCAGGGGCAGCCACAGCTCCTTTGGGCACCCTGTGCCAGGGCCTCCCACCCTCACAGGGAAGATTTTCTTTCTAATATCTCCCTTAAATCTACCCTTTTCCAGCTTAAAACCATTCCCCCTTGTCCTGGCACTCCAGGCCCTTGTCTAAAGTCCCTCCAACCTGAGATCCAGTCCCTGAATTGATTTACAAACTTAAATATCCTTCCCTGCAGATTGCTCTGTAACAGTGGTATTTATGAAAAAACAGGAGTTTATTAAAAACCAACACTTCTAACGAGATTACTGAGCTTCTCCCCTGCTCTTGCATTTCTGGTTTAACCCTGTGTGTGCAAAGCTCTGCTCTGCCTTTCCTGTGCCTCTGGTTCATCTTATTTCCAATCCTCAAGGAGTTCTGGGTTTGGTTTAACTCACACAACTGCTGCCCTTCTCATTGCAGATCAACACTAAAGCGAGCTGGGCCACCCCCACTGCCTCCCAAGGTGAGAAATCTGGGATTTAAGGGATTCAGCCAGACTGGGGTGGCCTCTTCTTCTGCATTCTGCCTGTGGTACTCCCATCAGAGAGGAAGCTCTGAAATGATTCTGCTCTCAGATGTTTTACTTTCATAGAGCCACACATGTCCTGAGCTGGGAGAGACCCTCAGGGATCAGCCAGCCCAGCTCCAGGCCCTGCCCAGACCCCCCAACAATCCCACCCTGGGCATCCCTGGCAGCTCCTGGAGCTGTGGCAGCCTCGGGGCCGTGCCCATTCCCTGGGCAGTGCCAGCACCTCTGGGGGAAGAACCTTTCCTGAAATCCTCCCTGACACAGCTCCAGCCCTTCCCTCAGGTCCCGTCCCTGCTCACCAGGGAGCTTTTTGTCTTTCTTCTATTGTGGTGCCCAAAATCACACACACATCTCAAAGGCTGATCTATTTTTCTGTAGCAGCAGTCTGACTGAAATTCAACTTCTCTGAGGTTTGTTCTTCCCAGCTGCCATTCCCAGTTCCTCACATTCCCCCTCTTTGGTTCCTTGCAGCCGAGGATGAACAATTACCCCGAGGAGAACCTCCCTGATGACAACAGATGCCAGACCATAAAGCACTTCCCAGAGTCCCAGAGCAGAGCCCCAGCAGCCCACAGGAGACAGAGCATCCCAGTTTGTGGGCCCCAGGCAGATTCCTGCCCCGTGGGGATGACCAGCAGCATCAGCAGCCCTGGACTGCTCACAGCCAGATACAGCGACCTGGGTAAATGCCCCACCTGTCCTAAAGCTGCCTGGCACCTTGAAAAAGGAATTGCTTCCAGAGGCAGCTGTTCCCAGTAGATAATAGCTTCAAACGAGCTGGTCACGAGGTGAAGTTCTCCTTCTTCCATGTGTGGTTCTTATTAGAGCCATGGTGGGAATGTTCTTCCCAAAACAAGGACACTCAGCCAGTCAGTGCCATTACTGTGTTGCGTGCAGGAACAGGAGAAAAACAATGATGGTGTGGGGAGGATCTTGCCACAGGAGAAAAGCAATGATTTTGTGGGGAGGATCTTGCCACAGCTTTGTTCTCAGTGGGATTTGTCCCAGGGACTGTTTGGATAATGGGAAGGGTGCAACTCAGCATGGACACTGTGCTGGGAAGGGTTCAGCTCCCTGAAATGTGGCTGTGCAATGTCAGAGCTCACTCCTCCACTGCAGCTCAGCACAGGGGAGCAGAGATTTTCTATTTCACTGTGTCAAACAAGCTGCAAACCATGTCTGGGCTGCTTTTCAGGCAATGGGAATGGGATGCTGAAACACATCGAGGAGAATGCAGAAGGACCTGGACAGATCCCTCAGCTGCCACGGAAAAAGGAGAAGAGAGATTTCCCTGTAGGTATTGGGACTCTGGGGCTGATGTCACTGCCATGTCCTCGAGCTGAGCAGTGCACAGGAGGGGTTTTATGATCTTTCTTTCTTCCCACAGAAACCAGCAATCAATGGTTTGCCTCCGACTCCGAAGGTGCTGGTAAGAAATCCATTTGCACTGGGAATGAAGGAAACCTCTCTGGTGTGGAACAAGGCACCAGCTCACTTGGGGGGGGTTTCTGCATCTCACAGCCAGTTCCTTTCCCAGTGCTGAATCCACAAGCTTTGTTTCCAGTTTTTAAAACCTTCCTGTCCCTGTTCATTCAGGATGTGAAGGGTTGGAGGCTTCCCTGGCTCCCTGAGTTGGGATCTCCAGTGGCAGCCCCTGCTTAGACACAGAAATGGGAAAAGGTTGAATGATAACAGGCTTTTGCCTGTTCTCCCTTCTTGTCATTTTATAAGCACTCAGTATTAATATGCTTTTTATTTTCAGTAAATAATAGTCAATTTTCAGATAATACAGAATAATTCAGATTGGAAAAGCCCTCTAAGATCACCGAGTCCAACCATTCCCCCAGCACTGCCAAGGCCACCACTGAGCCATGTCCCCACTGCCACATCCACAGGGATTTTAAATCCCTCCAGGGTGTATTGTTCTTACCCAATAGGTGCCTAAAGTTGTTGATGCCATTTTGAGCCCTCTTTGTATTTTTGAATGTCCATTAATTCAAATTAAAAGGTGTGAAAGGCAGTGTGTGTTCAGTGTGTGTGAGTGGCCAGGAAATCAACTCCTCACACTCTAAATTTGTTTCAGGTTTCAGTTTTGGTGTCTTTCAGATGGGAGCCTGTTTTTCCAAAGTCTTTGATGGTTGTCCTTTGAAGATTAATTGTGCAACTTCGTGGATACATCCAGATACTAAAGGTGAAGTTATGTAAAGTTTGGTGTTGGGCTTGGGAAAGAAAACAATTTGTTAAGTTATTTTAGGTTTGCATTTGAAACTTCCCAAAGTGGGAAGAGAATAAATAAGGGATTATTATACATATATAATATTTTAATAAATTATATTATTATATTATTATATATTATGTTATAACTAATATTATTACTATATATAATATTGTTATATATTATTAATATTATATATCATTAATATTATATAAATCAATGTAATAAATCAATTATATTGATTTTTCAGATCAGTACATCATCTTTGGTACAGAGGAAGGGATCTACACTCTGAATTTGAATGAACTTCATGAAGCAACCATGGAACAGGTGAGTTCTGAAGGGCTGAACACACAGAACAGATCTGGGATATTATGGAGCAATGAAGTTTGGCCCTGGAGGGAGAAGGTGGATACCAGGTTCTGGTGCTTAAATGATTCCCATCAAAGCCAATAAGGAAAACCTGAAACTTATTTGTTCCCTGAGCTATCTGTATTTTTTAGTTGCTGCTCGTTGAATCTTCCATCTCCTTGGAGAACAATTCCCTGCCCTTCTCCCTCCATTCCATCCCCACTAGATGGCACATTGCAGCTCCTTGGATGCAGAGCTCTCAATCCTTTAATTCAGCTGCTCTTCTTACCCTCAAGAACTTTTCCTGGGCTTTCTAACCCTTTCCAAAACCATTTCATGCAGTCATGGTCTTAAATCTGGTGTTTCAGAGTCAGGATATTCTTGGAATCTCGCTCCTTGTGTGTTTTCCTGAATTATTTCATCTGGCAGTCTTCTCTGGGCTTTTCCACGTGCTTTTTTATGTCCCAGTGAAAGGTTGGCTGTGCCAGTGGTGGGCAGGGAGAACATTCAGTGCACTTCAGACAAAGTTTCCTTTGCCATGAGAGCATTCCCAGCTGGCAGAGGTCAGGTGTGACCACCTGAAACCCCACAGGCTTCTGCCACACCACTTGTTCCCACATTTCCTATTATCCATTTGCTGCTTTCTCCCCTCCAAATGCACGTTGTGAACTGTTTCTCCAACTTTTAATTCTGGTTGCATCTTCCAGAGTGCTTCTTGTCTGCCCAAGGTTAATATCTCCCAGTCCCAGGAGGATCTTTTTTATTGCATTTGTAGTTTTCCAGTGGAAACACTGAATAAACCCAAAGCTATTCTATTAAACAGAAGATTGCTGGGAGATACTCAGGGTTTGTGTCCAACCAGTTGGATCTGTTCTTTCCACACTTTCTCCTTCACCTATTTTCTTACTTTGCACGTGGGAGTGGCACATGGGACAAAGTGTTCTAGAATCATGGAATGGTTTGGGATGGAAGGGGACTTAAATCCCATCCAGTTCCTCCCCTGCTATGGGCATGAACACCTTCCAGTATCCCAGGCTGCTCCAAGCCTGGCTTTGGACACTTATTCCAATATTCCATGGTCTGTCTGTGCAGGGCTAAGTAAGGATCCAAAACAGGGAATAAACAGGAAGATGGGATTTTCCTCCAGTGTGGATCCCTGCAAGAATGGTGAAATGGAGAAAATCCCAGCTAAAAATTCCTGTAGGTTTCTATTAATGGAATTATTTCCTTTTTTTTTTCCCAGTTATTTCCTCGAAAGTGCACCTGGCTGTACGTTATCAACAACACCTTAATGTCCCTGTCAGGTGAGTGTCAATGCAGGGAAATGATGACAGCTAGAAATAAACAGGAACATTTAAAGTCATGGCTGAGTGCAGGGTATGTGGTCAGTCTGGAGAGGAGAAGCTCCAGGGAGAGCTCAGAGCCCCTGGCAGAGCCTGGAGGGGCTCCAGGAGAGCTGGAGAGGGGCTGGGGACAAGGATGGAGGGACAGGAGCCAGGGAATGGCTCCCACTGCCAGAGAGCAGGGATGGGTGGGAGATTGGGAATTGGGAATTCCTGGCTGGGCTGGAATTGCCAGAGCAGCTGTGGCTGCCCCTGGATCCCTGGAATGTCCAAGGCTGGGTTGGACACCCTGGGACAGTGGGAGGTGTCCCTTCCATGGCAGGGGTGGCCCTGGCTGGGATTTCAGGTCCCTTCCAACCCAAACCACTCTGGGATTCCATGGTTCTAAAACAAAACCTGTGTACCTTCAAAGCAGAACGAGGTGGCTTTCAGGTACTGCTGGCCCAGCAGTTCTCCTGATTCCTGGGCAATCAGTTGTCCTGGAATAGAACATTCCAGACAGGAATCAGGCACTGTGCCATGGAGGCTGATGGTGGGACTGTGCTTTTAAACATGCAGGATTTATATAACACTTGTCTTGGTTTGTCGATAAGAAAATATTTAAAATATTTCAAAATATAATTTGTAATTATTTATTTACTATAAATATATAAATATAAATATATTATTATATTCTATATACTATTAAAACTATACTATACACTATATATTATTTATTTATTATAATTTATTGTTGTTATGTAATTACAGCCTTTAAAAATGTTTGTATAAAACTAACTGTAATGAAATGAGCTCTGATCTTCTCTATATTCATTACTATTTTTATCTTGGTTTGTTTTTCTTCATGTCTGGACTTGACCTACCTGACACCTGTTTGCAGAAGGTAATTTTTCCATATTTGCATTTTTCTGAACATTGCAGTTCTGTGCTGGAGGAGTGGCTGAGATAGCAACTGTGCTTTTCTCTCTTCCAGGGAAAACATTCCAGCTCTACTCCCATAATTTAATAGCTTTGTTTGAACAAGCCAAAAAAACAGGATTAGCTGCTCATATTCAAACCCACAGATTTCCTGACAAAATACTACCAAGGTACAAACCTTTCACTTATAGACAAATATTAATAAGTGGAAATAGCCATAAATTGTGTTGGTGCTGTTGAGTTTGTGTGTGAAGGGCCCTGACATCTGTTATTGATGCATTTTTTGGTGATTATTATTCCAGGAAATTTGCCTTAACAACCAAGATCCCTGACACAAAAGGATGCCACAAATGCTGTATAGGTGAGCAGACAAATCCAGCTTTGCCATTTATTGCCCTGCCCTTTGTCCCTGGACGTGGCATGTCTGAAATAATTTCTTTTTAATAAACTTAAAAAGAGTTCTTTGTTCAGAAAAATGCTGAGGGAATTGGGGTAGTTCAGCCTGGAGATGTTCCAGAGTGACCTAATTGGGGCATTTCAGTGTCTGGAGGAGCTGCAGGAAAGATGGAGAGGAAATGTTGACAAGGGATGGAATGCCAGGCCAAGAGGGAATGGAGAGATGGGATATTGGGATGAAATCCCCTGGCACATCCCAAACAGCCTTTCTGCTTTGTCACCTTGGCTCAAGGTGTGACCCAGGTCCAGCTTGTAGTGAGGAAAATCTGAATATTTTCCACCAGGAAAGGATCAGTAGGAATAAAAATTGAAAGAGTTAAAGCTTGGGAAGTTGTGGATTTCTCCTTTCCTTTCCCTGGTGCTGTTTGAAATCAGAATCTTGGAATTGTCAAAGCTGGAAAAGCCCTCTGAGATCATCCATCCATTCCCCCAGCCCAGCACTAACCCACATCCCCAAGTGCCACATCTGCAGATTGTACCTTTGCACCCCTAAAATAGAAATATAAATATTGCATATATAAATATTAAATACAAATATTAAACATATAATATATATTATATATTAAAATATATAAATATTATAAATATAGCTATCAATATAAAGCTGCACACTTGGAAATCCTGTTCAGCTCATCTAAAGTGCCCACAACAGCCACATTTACAAATAATTCCTGAATTCAGGCAGCTCCTGTGTCCAGCTGAGCTTAAAAAACCAGCCCCAAACTCTGTCTCATGTGTTTCATGAGCTGTCAGAGCTGCCCAGGAGTTCCCCACCTTCCCTGCCTGGGAATTTCTCCCCATCCCAGCCTGACCCCACAGCCCCAGTGCAGCTTTTCTGCCCACTCAGCCTCTGAACTGGGACTCAGGAATGCAACTGGTTGTTAATTAAAGCTGTAATTGAATTTATCTGGAATGTGGCACAATGTTGATCACTGTGGATGTTGGAATGGGAAGGCAGAAGGCAACAAGTGGGAAACTGATGGGACAAAATGGTCTTGAAGGTCCCTTCCAAGCCTAATCATGCCATGATATGATTTTATAATGTTATTTCTTAACTCATTTGTAAAAATAGCTGTAGGGTTGTTTTTGGGATTTTTTTTCCAAGTATGAATTGAACTTGCAGGGCTTTAAAATTACTGTTTTCTGGGTTTTTTTTTTTATTTTCTGTAGTACGAAATCCATACACAGGCCACAAGTACCTGTGTGGTGCATTGCAGTCAGGGATTGTTCTGCTCCAGTGGTATGAGCCAATGCAGAAATTCATGTTGATAAAGGTAAGCATTTCCTTGGAGTTGAGTTCAATAATTGTGCAGCTGCTGAAAGAACCTTTGCAGAGTTTGGGGTGGGAAGTTCACCCCGGGCTGGTGCCTTGGGAGGGTTGTGGGCACTTGAAAATCTGGCTGGAGACATTTTGACTCAGCACATCTGTGACTGAAGTAATTTCAATAATAGAAAAGTCATTTAAGTGCTGGGTCAAGCCCAGCACTGGCAATAGCAGACCACAATCACCTCTGCCCAGCCTCTGAAGCACTGAAAATTCAGTGTATTTCTACTCTAGACAATTTATAAATATACAGTAATACACAATGATACAGTAATATACAATACACAATATATACAAGATTTATGCTCTGTATAAATTTATATACAATACTGTATACTCTGTATAGACTAAAAATAGACAATTTATAAATATACAGTAATACAAAATAATACAGTAATATACAATACAAAATATATACAAAATTTATGCTCTGTATACAGAGTAGAAATATACAGTTTATAAATATACAGTAATACACAATGATACAGTAATGTACAATAATTATAAATACAAATATTGATAAGTATGTATGAATATACAGAGTATACTCTGTATGATTTGTATATTTATAGATATACTCTGTGTGTTTAATTCTATAATAAAATGTAATACTCATATAAATGCATTTTATATTTTATGTATTAAATATAAATAAATGTATTTATAAATAAATATTTAATATGTAGTATATAATATATATTATATATACTGTATATTATAAATATATTAATAATATTTTCATATCTTTTAATAAAAATATATTTAATATAATTTTACAATAACTATATTTGCTATAAATATAACAATTTTCCTCTATATTTATTGAATATAAATAAATGTATTAATAAATCTATTTCATATATTCTATATTATATCTATAAATATATAAGTATTATATATAATATAGAATTAAGATATTAAATCGATTTTATGAGATAGATTTATTGTGTATTTTATTGTTTTAGATATAATTAACTATTTATTTATATATAATAATACAATATAATATAATATAATATAATATAATATAATATAATATAATATAATAATATTATAATATACAACATAATACTATATAGTATATATTATGATATAATATTATATTATATTATATTAATAATATTATATTATATTATATTAATAATATTATATTATATTATATTATATTATATTATATTATATTATATTATATTATATTATCTATAAGAACATAATGTTTACAATAATATAATCATATAATATATAATAATATAATGTATATTAATATATGATATAATATTATATAATATAATATTATATATTCATATAATTTATAATAATCTATTATCTATTAATATACTATATAATATATGCAATAATTATGTATATTATCTATTAATATGATATAATATATGCAATAATGTATATTATCTATTTATATACTATATAATAATATATGCAATATTATCTATTGATATAATACATAATCCCATATGCGATAATAACATATATTACTCTACTATAATACAGCACAGTATCGAGTGTACCTTTAATAGCATCACACGCATGTGACTCCCCCGGGCTGGTGCCTGCCCTGCGCGGTGCTGCAGAGCCCGCCGGGCCGGCCCCGCTGACGGGGCGGCCGCTTTGCCTTGCAGCACTTTGACTTCCCCCTGCCCAGCCCGCTGCGCGTGTTCGAGCTGCTGGTGATCCCCGAGCAGGAGTTCCCCATGCTGTGCGTGGCCATCTCCGCGGGCAGCCAGCCCGGCCAGGTGCTGCACTTCGAGACAATCAACCTCAACTCCGCCTCCTCCTGGTTCACCGAGATCGGGCCGGGTGAGCTCTTCCCGCTCCTTCCCGCTCCTTCCCGCTGCTTCCCGCTGCTCCCCGGGAACGCCGGGATTCCTGCCCCGCAGCGGTTTGGGGATTGGCGGCTCCTCTGCCTCAAGCGGGTCCCGGATTGTCAGAACCTGCAAAGGATGGAGGGACAGGAGCCAGGGAATGGCTCCCACTGCCAGAGGGCAGGGATGGGTGGGAGATTGGGAATTGGGAATTCCTGGCTGGGCTGGGATTGCCAGAGCAGCTGTGGCTGCCCCTGGATCCCTGGCAGTGCCCAAGGGCAGGTTGGACACCTTGGGACAGTGGGAGGTGTCCCTGCCTTGGCAGGGGTGGATGTGATGGGATTTAAGGTAATCTCCAATCCCACCTATTCTGTGATTCCTGATTCTCTGTGATTCCCAGTACAAACTGTCCTTATAAAAAACCTTTTATTTTCTAAATTCCATTAAATATCAACCAGACCCTGCTGGTTGGCTTCTTCTTTGTGGTTCAAGGCTCTTTTCTAGGATCCTGCTCTTTCCCCTCCTTTCCTGCATAAAAATTCCCAGAAATAAATTCTTGTCCATCTTCCAGCCCTTGGGGGAGGGTTGTTATCTTCAGCTGGCTCTTAAAAAGCAAAGATTTGGGTTGTTTTTAAGAACTGTTTGATATTTTGCAGCTGCTTTTCTTCTTTGCCTTTGTTGGATGTACATTTTTATCTTTAAATATTGCTTTTTAGCAGCTGTAGGAACTTCATTAGTAAAAACTAGAAAAAAAATACCTTAAAGTATTTTATTATCATCCAATAATCTTTCCAGATGTGGATTTATGGGAAAAGAGTGGGGTTTTAGGAATTAAAAGTCCTTTTGTTTATTGTGGTACCCCTCTATTGAGGAAGCTGTGCTGAACCATAGCATAAAAGCTGTTTTAGCCAGTAAAAATTGTGTTTTCCTATTAAATACCTGCATTGAACAGAGAGCTTTGTGCTTCTCCCCAAACATTCTGGGATCTTACAGCCTTTAAAAATCAGAGTAACAAAAAAAAAAAAATCAGATTAACAAGAGCAGAGTGAAAAGAGCTTGAGTGGGGGGGTGGGCAGAGTCTCTTGCTGTGATATAAAATATAAAATAATCTGTTTTTTTCCCCCAGGCAATCAGCAGCTGGATGCCATTCACGTGACACAGCTGGAGAGAGACACTGTCCTGGTCTGCCTGGACAGTGAGTAACACAAAAATCTCTTGGATAACTCACCACACCTCGTGCAAAACTTGGGTTGCCACAGTTGTTGATTTGAACTTCACCATGAGTTTGGTTTTGTTTTTTTTTTTCCCTCCCTACATTATTAATTTGTGTTGTATTATTTCCAAAAAGACAGTTTGAATAAGTGGGATTTCATTCTGGCTGTTGTAATTCCACTTTCCCTCTTCATGTGTGCATCATTCTGCCAGTGTAAACCACCCCAAGTGGTCCAAAGTTTCCTGTATTGCTTTTGAGACAAAGATGCTCTTGGGTTCATTTGAGGCAAATGCTCTCGATGTTAAACTTGGGTATTTCTTTGTGCCTGAAAGATGAAATTTGTATTTTACACTTAAATCCTTTTCAGCTGTGGGTTTTAATGCTGGTTTTTCTCTTTCTCTTGAGAATTTGTGAAAATAGTGAATTTACAAGGGAAATTGAAGTCAAGCAAGAAGTTGGCTTCTGAGCTGAGCTTTGATTTCTGCATCGAGTCAGTGGGTGAGTGATTTGCTGCTCTGGTGTCTCTCAGGGGTTTAAGAACTCACTCTTGAAAGCCTGACTGGTTTCTGGTCATTTCCATAGCAATGAGAACAAAATTTGGGCAGGAAAAAGTGGTTTAGTAATGCATAAATCTGTGTTAGCCTTCTAAAAGTTATGATTTTATTTCAAGTAATAGCACATCCATTTCTTAATAATCAGGGTAATAGTATTTGAATCTAATTCTCAGCCTGCTGTCTTTAGACCAGGACATGAGATTTTTAAACACTTGAATTGTAGCTGTCAAACAAGAATTTCTGCTGTAACAAACTCTCAGAGTCACAGAATTAAATCACTCAGAGCTGGCAGCTCTGTGCTT
>QUSF01000043.1:2887213-2903128 GCA_003676055.1 Chloebia gouldiae
CCCCGGGGCGGTCCCGGGGCTGTGCCCACAGGGAGACTCCCCGAGCCCGGACCCGCCCCGGCCATGGAGCGCTACGAGAAGCTGGGCAAGGTCGGCGAGGGCTCCTACGGCGTCGTTTTCAAGTGCCGCAACAAGGACACGGGGCAGGTCGTGGCCATCAAGAAGTTCCTGGAGTCCGAGGAGGACCCGGCGATCCGGAAGATCGCGCTGAGGGAGATCCGCATGCTCAAGGTGGGACCGCCCCCGCTGCCGGAGCGCTGAGGGAGCTGCCGGGACCGGCGTGAGGGGTCGGGGCGGGAGGAGATCCCTGCAGGGGTGCGGCTGCGAGGTGTGAGGGCAGCGAGGAGGGGACACAGTGTCGTGAGGGGACGCGGTGCGAGGGCAGCCATGAAGAGACGGGCATGAGGGCATCTGTGAGGCGACGGGGAAGCAAAGAGACGGCTGTGAGGGAGCGCCATGGAGTGCTCGGTGAGTCGGTTCCTCTGGGAGAAAGGTGCCAGGGAATGTCCGACCCGGGGGATCGTGCCCAGCCCTGGCAGGAGCTGAGACACGGCCGTGAGGAGCATCAGAGCCGTCAGGGTGTGCCCTGCACAGAGGGACTGACCTGTGATCGCCATGGAGCCAGCGGTGTCCTGGCCGCTGTGGGCACAGCTCTGCCCTCGGTGTGTGTCACAGACAACAGAACAGCTGGAGCCAATATAAAACACATGGGCAAAAAGTGAGGCTAAGATAGCGCAAGGAGAGGGACAGCCAGGGGATGCAGCTCTTCCTGCTCCACAATTGATAAATCTGCCCCAGCTCCTCCTTCAAACGCTCTTTCTGAGCCTTGGTTGTGCAGGATCCAGCTGTGGAGTGAATGCCAGGGGCTGTGCAGGGTCGGGTATTCCACATGGAAATGACAGCAGAACCGGCACCAGTGATCCTTGTCTCTGCTGATCCTTTCCTGTGAGAGCTCATCCTCGCACACAAATGGGTTACTCCTTCAGCCTCTGGCTTTATTTTCCCCATGAAATAAAAGCAGGGAGTATCTGCAGTGAGACACCCCAGGTCTATCCAGCATGCAGAAATAAGGAGAGACCCGGGAAAAAGGGGGAGAGGATCGGGTAAGGTTTCCTTTCACACTCCCAGCTTCTGGGCAAGGATCCTGCAGCAAAGGCTGTGCCTGTTCCTTCATGCATCTGTAGACTTTTGGGACTCTGTCCCATCTCTTTGGAACTTGTGTGTTCATTTGGTCTCCATAGTTTCCTGAGGCTTTAGGAATGTGTTGTGTGAAAAAAAATATTTGTTTTTCTTTGTTACAAACTTGCTGCTGGGTGATGGCACATTGTACCCTCAGCTCAGAAATGGGAAGTGTCCCCTTTGCACTTTTTCCAGAGTGCTCATAATTTGTACACCTGCTATCCTAGGAAAGCAATCATCTAGGAAAAAGCGTAATTATTTTTCAGTTACATTTTGGAAGAAGCAGCCAAAATTTTTCTCCTATCTACAGGACATGTAGCTATATTATTTCAGTGAATAATGCTAGATTTACATTAAGATTTAAGTGACATTAAACATCTGAAAAGGAAAATAATCATGTCAGAAGTCCTTTGTAAAGCAGCTGGGAACTACATAATCCTGAAGGATCCAAAGCCACCACAGCCAGGCACAGCAGGATCTGTGTTGGGGCACTGTTGACTTCAACAAGTGCAGACCTGCTTGACTGTTTTCAGCTTTTTCTCTGCAAATATAAACTGTTTGATTGTTTGTTTGTTTGTTGAGGCACTTCCTAGCTTAGGCAACTTCTGTTTATCAGAAATGGAGTGAGATTGTGTTTCATCAGTAGAAAATGATGGGCCTTGATAAATCATTTTTCTGCCCAGTAAACACCTTGCAGACCAAGGGATTTTTGTGGCTAGGAGCCAAGGGATGTGGAGTGGGAATTTGCAGATTCTTGAAACCACAGAATCCCAGAATGGTTTGGGTTGGGATTCCAAAGCTCATCCCATTCCACCCCCTGCCATGGCAGGACACCTTCCACTATCCCAGGCTGCTCCAAGCCCTGTCCAGCCTGGCCTGAGACACTTCCAGGGATCCAGGGGCAGCCACAGCTGCTCTGGGCACCTGTGCCAGGCCTCCCACCCTCCCAGCCAGGAATTCCTTCCCAAAATCCAAGAACAAGGGGGATACTGGGGCTTCCCACTGCCAGAGGGCAGGGCTAGATGGAGCACTGGGAAGAGCTTGTTACCCACCCATTTAGGTCAGCTCCCAAAATAAGCACAGAGAGGCTGAGCTGTAGCTGAACCGTGCTCGTAGAAAGGGTTCAGCTTAAGGAATTGTGACCCTGCAGGACAAATCTGTGCCCAACACCTTTCCCCTGTGCAGTCCCTGACCAGCCCACCCCTGTGTGTTGCAGCAACTCAAACACCCGAACCTGGTGAACCTGCTGGAGGTGTTCAGGAGGAAGCGGCGGCTGCACCTGGTGTTCGAGTACTGCGAGCACACCGTGCTGCACGAGCTGGACAAGCACCCCCGCGGGTGAGTGGCCCCTCTCCCCGGAGCTGCGAGCACAGGGCGGGGTGTCCGTGCTGCTGCCCTGGGGCTTTGCACGGGAATTTCATTAATTACACGAGAGGTTTCTCAGCCCGGCGCCCAGGACTGTCTGTGTCACTGCGGTTTGGCACAAGGACGGCGTGGGAGCCGCGTTCCTGCCCAGCCCCGCTCACCACGGAGACGGGAGCGCCGAGCCGGGCGTTTGGGAGGGCTCTGCCTGCCGGGGGAGCAGAGAACCTGGAGCTTGGGGCATCTTGTGTCCTGCTCCTTCACTGCTCCCATCACTGTGGGCACTGGGCACCCAGATACAGAATCGGGGACTTGCAGAATCATTTTGGTTGGAAAAGCCTTCTGGGACCATCGAGTCCAGCTGTTAATGCAGCGCTGCCGTGTTCACCACTAAACTGTTGTCCCCAAGCGCCACATCTATGCTTTTGGACACTTTCAGCCCTCCAGAGTGAGGAAGAGTTCCCAGGAGCTGTGCCTGCACCTGTTGGCAAAAACTCCTCTTCAAACAGGTGTTTGCACAAAGGGTGAGCTCCACACGGGGATTGTTCTGTCCACACCTTGTAAACAGCACTCCCGCTGTCCCTAATTATCCAGGTGCCTTGGTGCTGTGGAAATGCTGAGCACAGGTCCATAAATCGTTCCACACGCCTGGGGCTGTGAATTTGCCTGCAGGAGGCTGATGGGGGGTTGAGTAAACAAGAGCTTGTTATTTACTCCCTTCCTCCCCGCTGAGGAGCGCCAGGAGGATGGAGCATGCTGATAGCATGTGACAGAGCTGACAGCTTCTGAGCTGCCCAGCAGCTGCCACCCCACCTTGAACCCGTTCCCCTGGAATCTGAAGAGGGGATGGATGGATAACTCTCCTGAAGGAAATGCTTCCCATTTGCTGACTGTTGATCAGAACAGCTCCCGTGTGAAGGAACATGTCACAGCTGGCTGCATGCTTTGCTTTTCAGCTTTGCTAGGGCAGATGGTCAAGTCTTTTGTGGTCAGGTTAAGATGGGTGGGAACGTGATGGTTGCAGGTCATTTGACCAACTCCATCCCCTTTTCAAGCTGTCACAGCAGCACTTCCATCATTCTGGGATGTTTCTGGAAGGAATCTCTACTCACAGTGTCAGCAGTGTGTCACTGACCCGCTGACAGCACAAAGTAAAGGCCAAGCTTTAAAGAAAAACTCAGGCTTGCATTGTTTTGGTTTATTTTTGGGTAGTTTTTTTCTTTATTATGAATCAGAAGCTTTTCAGCATTGAACATGTGAAATAAAATTGTGTTTAAGTTGGGAAATGCCAAGATTGTCACTTCTGCCTTTTCTGGCGTTGTTGAAGATCATTACAGACAGCCAAGGAAGTTCAAGAACTGTTGCCCAGTAACTGAAAGAAAGGAGAGGGGGCTGGGAAGTGTTTGCTGGCTGTGGGAGGGAAGGAGGGGGATCCAAACCAAAGCAGAGCTTTATACTCTTCTCTGAGCACCCTTCCCTGGCCCAGTTTTCACCTCTCCACTCTGGACAATCAGTGCCATGGCAGCATTCCATGTATCTATACCATGGATACTCCAGCAGCTCCAGCCCTGAGAGTTGTGGAGGCAGAAATTCCTGCTGGCATTTCGGGATTGCCAGGACAGGGTCTGATATGGACTCTCACACTTGGCTGTGTGGTCACAGTGGCAGTCCATGCTGGCTGTGACTGACCAGACATAAATCCTTGCTGCACTGACTGCCTTTGGAAGTGTTTCCTGACTTTCCTGATGGTTTTGCTCAGAGATCCCTGTACAATGCCAGCACTCATTTTCCCTGAAATAGTGAATTTATTATCAATGGCTGAAATAAAACTGTGTTTTTTTCCAACAGGGTGCCAGAGTACCTGGTGAAGAGCATAACCTGGCAGACCCTGCAGGCTGTGAACTTCTGCCATAAACACAATGTGAGTCCCCTGACCTGCACTAACAATTGCTGGAACGTGGCCTTGGAAGAGACAGGGGGGTTCTGTTGGCATTTTCCTGATTCCAGAGCTTTCATGGGGTGGAGTCAGGTGGAATCTCCTGTTTTGAACAGGAAACACATCTGAAATATTGGTGTATACCCACACCAGCTGCCTTCACTGTCACACCACAGGCCCCTTGGCTTGGCTGTCAGGGAATGATTTGCTCCAATGACCTTAGACAAGCTTCCAGGAGGAATGGGAATGATCCTGGTGTGATTCCCTGGGCCTGCACTACTGCTGACCTTCAGGAACTTGCCTTACCATGTCCTCAGCTGGGACCTGAGCAAACTGCTGCTGATTTCACAGAAAGGCCTTCACTTGACTTGACATGGGGTTGAATCATGGCACTAGTGAAAAGATTTCAAAAGTTAGACACAGTAAACCCTTTTTACTCCCTCCTCTGCTCTCTGGAGGGAGACAGGCATTGTGTGTGTGTCAGATACTTCAGTGGGAACGTTTTAAGAAGCAGGGAAGGAAAAGGAGCCTTTTGGAGAAGCTCTTTAGGCAAACTTAGCTCGAATTGTCTTTGTTTTTGTTCATCTGCCAACTGAGATTTAAGAGTAGGGTAGGAGATGGCCCTGGAATGGGTGTTCTGTCTTTGCTGAGAGAATTACGTCCAGCTGAGCCTCAGGAACTTGGCCACAGGTCTCTCCTGCTTCCAAGATTTGTTGGTTTGTGTCTTTTTTTCTGTTCCCCTGCTCAAGATTGAGTGGAGTTTGAGAGCAGAGGGAACAATGAGATGCTGCAGCCTGACCTGCTGTAGATCACAGATAATGAGGCTTTATGCAGCTGCCCTTTTTGGAGCTCCATGACAGTGGCTTCATAAGCAGCATTTCAGTCCTCAGGAGGAGGCACAATAATTTACCACCAGCTTGGCAAGGAAAGTCCAAGGGGTTTGCTCTGAGGTGATGATGGGAGAGGGACAACGTGAGTGAGACCCCAGTGAGTTGAGTTGAACAAAAGAAATAAAGGTCTGTGTTAGTTTGATCAGCAGAAATTCTTTGCCAAGCCCAAATTCAGTTGTTTTGAAGGACAAGGTCACCTCCAAAGATTCACAGAATCGCTGATGTTGGAAGTGGGCTCTGGAGATCTCCTCATCCAACCCTTCCAGTCAGTCTGGCTCAGCTAGAACAGGCTGTTCAGAAACTTTTCCAGTCAGGATTTCAGTATCTCCAAGGCTGGAGGCTCCACAGACTCTCTGGACAATCTGTTTGGGTGTCTGGCCATGCCCTGAGTAAAAAAGATAAAACAAATTGGTTAGGTTTAAATGGAATTTCCTGTGTGTTCAGTTTGTGCCCATGGCCTGTGTCCTTCCAGTGCACCACCAAGAACAGCCTGGCTCAGTCTCCTTTAGAGGTATTTAATGCAGTTTGAAGAGTTTCACTTGGAGCCTTTTCTTGATGGTCCCAGCTCCCTCGTCCTCTCCTTGGATGTCAGACTCCCCAGTCCTGTCCATTTCAGTGGCCCTTCACTGGAGTCACATCTTCCCTCTCTGGAGGGTCCCAAGCTGGACACAGCTCTGGATGTGTCTCACCTGTGCTGAGCAGAGCTCTTGCTGAGCTTTGTCAGCAAAATCATTCATCAGGAGCTTCCCAGGGGGCTCAGGGAGCTGCCTCTGTGTCATGCGGGGGATGCAGAGCTGGCAGCTGAAGCTGGGAGCCTGCACGGGGATTTCCCCAAAGGTGGCTATGGACAGGTCACTGTCCTGCTGCTCAGAAATCCTTCCAGCTTCCCTTTCAGCAGGAGTGACTGCCTGGCACAGAGTGCAGGGGAGTGTGGCTGAATTTATCTGAGGGCCAGGTTAAATACTTCTAACCTTGCTTCTTTTTCTTCTTCCAGTGCATCCACCGGGATGTAAAGCCAGAGAACATCCTGATAACAAAGCACTCGGTGATCAAACTCTGTGACTTCGGATTCGCTCGCATACTGAGTGAGTGCTGATCTTCATGTGCTGGGAGCGTGGGCTGAGCCACTCCAACCCGCACTTAAACCTGCGTGTGGGGCACTGCAGATCCTCCTGTATGCCAGCGGTGTGTTTTCCCAGGGAAGCTCTGCTGAAGGCCGGCTAGAGATTCCTAAAGCGTACGGGGAGGGAGCCCAGACACCGCGGTGACATCTGTAAACAAACTGAGCTCCCTGCTGAGCCGCTGGGGGTGCTGCCACTGGGAGATGGGAATCAGCCTTGGGTGTCTCGGAGCTGCCCAGCCGTTGTTTGTGCAGGGCTGGAGACACAGCTGGAGCTCCCTGGCAGGAAAAGCCCCTCTGGCTGCCTCTGCAAACAATGGCTTCACATTTTCCGTTGTAAATAAACCCCCTAATCTGGGTTTTTTTAGCTCCTCTTCAGACAAATCACATGGGTTTCGAGAACTGCCCACTGGCTGCTGCAGGGCACTGCTCTGGAGCTCTGCACATTTTCATTTGGAGGAAAACACGGTCTTGATTTTTACCAGATCCTGAGCGTTTCCAGAGTTGGGTTCTGCTGGTGGCCAGTGACTCACCCCGCTCCTGCAGCTCTGGCCTGCCCAGGAGGTGCCCCAAAATGTAACAAGCGATGATGGCTCCTCTGCATGGCTCTGATCCCACGCTCCTGTGTTGGTGTCTCTCTCCCCTGACCCCGAGCCAGCTGGTCCCAGTGACTACTACACCGACTACGTGGCCACCAGGTGGTACCGCTCCCCGGAGCTGCTGGTGGGGGACACCCAGTACGGCCCCGCCGTGGACGTGTGGGCCATCGGCTGCGTCTTCGCCGAGCTGCTCTCGGGGGCGCCCCTGTGGCCGGGCAGGTCGGACGTGGACCAGCTGTACCTCATCCGCAGAACCCTGGGTGAGTGGCGCCGGCACCCGCAGCCCTGGCAGCACTGCAGCTTGCCCAGCAGGGAGCTCTGGAGCTTCCCTCTGTGCTGGGAATGGGGAGCGGCCAGCGGGAATTTACCCAGCAGATCGCTCCCTTTACAAGGTGCTGGTTTATTTGAGGGGTTCCTGTCCTTAAGAAGGAGCTGGCTTTTCCTGCCATTGTGTACCTGTGCTAACAGGCTCGCAGTGGACCAGGCTGAGAATCGGGATCGTTGCCTGCAGACTGCCTGGAACCATCCCTCCAGTCTCCTTAACCCTCTGGGAAGCTGGGTCTGGTGCAGGGCAGATTAGGAAAGATGTGGGATGTGTTTGGTGACCACTGGATGCCCCTCCTGGTCCCTGCTGGGGTTGGGGAGCCCAGCAACTTCAGCTGTCTCCACATAGACAAAAACATGAAGTGCCTGTATCAGAAAGGGCCAGGAATGTTTTGCATAAAGGTTTGGAAGATCCAGGTGTTTTTTCAGGGTTTGGTACCAAAGTGGTCCCTGAACAGCTGGATTCAATTCATCCCAGCTTTGGAGGTCTCAGAAGTGTTGTCAGTGCCTGTTGATGGCTGTGTGCCTGGGGAGGGGAGTGTGAACATCACAGCTTGTCTGTTCCACGTGTTTCTTGTTGTTAATCAATGAATTGAGGAGCCACTCCATATTTGTTTGTTAAATAAAAGAGCCATCATCCCCCATAACACTTAAACTAATCCAGTCCCATTGAGTCTTTGCAGTTTTGGTGTGTAACAGCTGATTTATTGGGTGACAACAAACAACCCCTCACTTTTCACTGGTATATTTGTTGGAATGAACAGAGAGTTGTAATTTTAACTGAACAGTTTATAAAATTACAAAGGTGACTAATGGCTTTAAACAGATAAGCTCCTTAGCTAGAAAAATAGTTCATCACTGATTGCTTCATCCTCCAGAATTCATTAATGCCGGTGTTAGGCAGTTATAATTTATTTTTAATGACAGGGTTTCAGCCCGAGGAGATTCCCATTGATTGTTGGATCCAGGTGCTGGAGTGAGGCAGTGTTCACAGAGCAAAGCTCTTTGATTGAAGCTGTGCCATTATGGGGTTGGCATTGTACTGGCTCCTTTGCTATGGATTTGATTTTAACATTTTCCTTGCTCTAAGCTTCAAAAATGCTGGCTCAGGGAAAAGCCACAGCAGGTTCAGGTGGGGCTGTGTTCCAGCTCTGACCTGTACAGCACCCTCAGGAGTGTCCAAAGAGAATTTCAACCAAAAGGAGTTAAATTCTCCTGAAGCTGGAACTCTTGTGGCCCTTCAGCAGTCACACAGGTGTGGGATCACTGATGGCCCAAATGAACATTAATTAATTGTCACAAAAGAACACGGCCTTGGCTCACTTGGTGATACTCAGATGCTATCTTGGATGGCATCAGCCTTGTTAGAGGCTACAACCATGTTCAATGCAGGCAGTGTAAAATTAAGCAAATTACTCTTAATTTTTTTATTTCTTTTCTAAATTCTTGGTCAAAGGGGATCTCATTCCCAGGCACCAGCAAGTCTTCAGCACCAACCAGTTCTTCAGTGGGGTAAGAATTCCAGACCCAGAGAGCATGGTAAGAGCTGCCTCCAGCTGCACTTCCCTCCCTTCCCCACCCTTTGCTGTGCAGTGTTTTTTTCCCTATCCAACAGCTTTGTCCTCTGCTTTGCCAGTGTGTACCAGAATATTATTTGGAGGTTGCTGAACCTCTCATGACATTTTAACTTACAGCCTGTGTAAAAGCAGTCAGAAAATGTTTGATCTCTGCTGCTTTCCCCCATTTCTGGTGGCACATCCTCAGAGCTGCCAGGCCTCTGAGCACATGGAGTGATGGAGGCATTTTGTGAGGAACAGGTCACGTTCCTATGGAAAGCTGGGTCTTGGTACCCTGATGAATGAAAAGGTTGCTAATATGAGTCCATTCACTGTTTTTTTTTTCCCTGCAGGAACCATTGGAAATGAAATTCCCCAATATTTCATACTCTGCACTGGCTCTCATGAAGGTAAGGAAGCTCCAGCTTGGGGAGGAGCCCTGCACTGGGATAAACAAATCATCTGGTGTGAGTCTGGGACTGACTTAGCAGAGATTCACTGGAAAATAGACCCGGTTTGCTGCCCCATGTGATTGCACCTCCTTCCTGAGCCACAATTCCTGCCACAGTTGTGCACTCCCCACCCCTGGAAGTGTCCAAGGCCAGGCTGGACAGGGCTCAGAGCAGCCTGGGATGGTGGAAGGTGTGCCCAGGGCAGGGGCTTGGAACAAGATGATCTTTAAGACCCTTTCCAACCCCAACCATTCCATGATTAATTTTTGTAAGTGTTGGATAATTAGCTGCTCCTCAAGCTTCATGCTGACTCTGAAAAGCCGCTTAGAATCCATTAAAAACGATGAACACGTGTACGTGTGGGAATACTGTGGGGAACAGCTGGAATTGTGCAGGGCTGTGTGAGGAGGTTTTGTGTGATCCTGCATCTTTTGTAAGGGCTGCCTTCGGATGGACCCTGCAGAGAGGCAGAGCTGTGAGCAGCTGCTGCAGCAGCCCTATTTTGACAGCTTCAGGGCAGCAGCAGAGCTGGGCAAAGAGCACGAGAAGAGCTCTCGGAAAGCAGCCAGGCTGACTCGGAAGCACATGCCAGGGGTAAGCTTTCCATGCTGTTTAATATTCCAGTAAGGGGCTGTCCTTTTGTTGGCTCCCAGGGTGGGCTGTGCTGGCAGGTGAGGGTGTTGGGCTGCTCGTGGTTGTATCCTGAGGAGAAAACCAGCCCTGGCTAAAGAGTAACTCGGTACAAACTGGATTTTGCACTGCAGCTCCATGGGGCACTGGGGATAAACAGCACAGCCCTGTCACAGGAAGGTTCATCCAGGGATGTGCATTCCTGACAAAGAGCAGCAGGAGGGCTGGACAAACTGGACACACTCAGGTGGCTGGTTTGAGTACTCAGGTGCTTTTTAATCCTGAATTATGGAGCTGGAATAAACACAACTTCTGTTTGTAAGAGCTCCATATGTTACCCTACACACTGGGTGTTTCTGCAGCTGGAGCTGCCAAGCTGTCTCCTTGTTGCTCTGGCTTTTCAGACTCCATCCCAAGCTCCCAAATCCAGCCTCACAATGCAACTCATTCCACAGTTCTTTATTCCTGTGAGCCACATTCCCCATGGCAGCTCTAAAGCTGAGCTGGGACAGGCAGGGAAGTTGGAGGTGAGGGATGGAGAGCTGCTCCAGTGTCAATTCTGGGTCACACTCATTGGCCTCTTCCATTCCTGTGACCTGGGATATTTTTCTTGCCTAATGGAATTCTTTAATGAGTTGTTCTAGTTGCAGTCCAGTCACAAAAACCCCAGAATCTTAGCTTGGAAAGTACAGGATTACAGTAGGGATATTTTATTGCTCATATTCCATCTGAAAATTGGTTCCATGTGTGCTTTATTCCCATTCCAAACAAATACACATGGTGTAACCTTTCCTGTAGTTACAGCACCTGCCTCAGCTGACCTGCAGCAAAGTTCTCCCAGCTTTGGACAGCAAGAAGAACTGCTGCAAGACAAGGAAATCAAACTACCACTTCCCAAACATCTGACCAGGTGACAGATCAAAACTCAGTTGTTTGAAGTCATCCAGGATTTATAAATGGAGGATACACAGTGGGAAACTAAATTACTAAAAGTTATGGCATGTAGAGTGATACTGTCCTCTACTCTGGGTCACTGATGGAGAGGAAGTGATGCAGAAAGAACTCCAAGCTCACCTTAGTGTTCTGTGTACAAAGGCAAATGCATTCTGCTTTAATTCCTGATTGCCTCCTGGCTCAGGATTACCCACACCCAGTGCTTACAGGATGACATTTAAAGCTCTGTCTCCTGCACTTCAGACTTGGCAGGAGAACTCCACCTTGCCAATGCACGAGTCCCTCCTGCTTTAGGCTGGGCCCGAGTCCCTGCTCTGTGAGGAGCTGTGCCTGTGCTGGTGCAGCCCAGGCTGGCAGGGGCTGCTCCAGGGATACTCGGGCTCACTCCTGCCCTTACAGAGCTCAGAGGCCTCAGAGTGCTGCTGGGGAATGCACAGGCTCCACAGACACCAGCAGAACAGAGCAGCAGCATCCCTGCTGTGTCTTTAGTCTTTCCAGAGCTTCTTCTGCAAGTTTCGTCCTTGAATTCTGCTTCTGACAAGAGTGAAGGCACTTGCTTGTAGTTACAAAAATGATTTTATCAAAACTAATCATGAATGTAATTTATAACAATGACCACACACAGGCAGGAATTCTACCTAAGTGTTTGTATTAGAACGACTGGAGTTTGTAGCATCTCAGAATATAATATTGTGATGATTTTGAATAAAAGAAATATAGCTTTTTCCAATTTACTGGCGGTATTTTGCTATATAAAACTTTATTACTGGGCAAGAACATCCTCTTTTTACTGACACTTAGAGCAAAAATGTTTTGCCAGTGTATTCTGTGTTCCACAATAATAAAAGCCCTTTCTGTTGCCCTTCTGTTTCCTTACACGTGGAAAACCATCTCTGAGACAGCACTGTGCATCTGGCTGCTTGGAGATCTGCCTTCTGCCCTTCCCTTGCCCAAACCCAGGGATTTGAGTGACAATGCAGTGCTGTCCCAGAGGATGAGCCATTCCCACTGTGCTGGCACCAGTGAGGCCCTGCCTCCAATCCTGGGAGAGGTTTTGAGTCTCTCACAAGAAAGGCATCGAGGGGCTGGAGCGTGTCCAGGGAAGGGAACAGAGCTGGGAAGGGGCTGGAGCACCAGGAGAGGCTGAGGGAGCTGGGAAGGGGCTCAGCCTGGAGAAAAGGAGCCTCAGGAGGGACCCTGACAACTTCACAACTCCCTGACAGGAGGGGACAGCCAGGGGGGTCAGGCTCTGCTCCCATGTTCAGGAGAGGGAACGGCCTCAGGCTGGGCCACAGGAAGTTTGGATTGGATATTGGGGAAAATTTCTCCATGGAAAAGTTGTCCAGCCCTGGCAGAGCTGCCCAGGACAGTGGTGGACTCCCCATCCCTGGAGGGATTTAAAAGCCACGTGGATGTGGCACTTGGGGACATGGGTCAGTGGTGGCCTTGGCAGTGCTGGGAGAACACCTGGACTCCCATGATCTCTGAGGATTTTTCCAACCTAAACAATTCTCAATGACTTTTATTTATCAGGTGGGATGAGGATGCAACTCCAGAGCTGCACAGAACTGCAGCAGTCCATCAGCACACAGCAAAAACGTGCTCAAGGCTGTGCCAAAAGCTGCTGCTCCTGCACAAAGAGCCGTGCTCCCTTCAGCAGCTCTGTGCTCCTGAGGGGGTGACCCTGCCTGCCTGCAGATGGTTGAACCACACAAAACTCCAAGTGTGAAGAACACAAAAAGACCCAGAACCTCTTTTATTAAATCAGCACCCACCTATTGGGCATGATCCTCCCAGAGGGAACAGCACCAACACCACACACCGACTGCACACACCCTGACATCCCCCCACTGCCACTTTGCTTCTGTGCAATAAAATACTGAAAACTTCTAACTGAGGTATTCAGAGCTTCCTAGAAAAACAGGAAACAGATGCCTGTGTGCAGAGGCCTGTCCTGTCTGTTGTTGATCCACCACTGAGTTTAGGCTTAATAAAAATTAATTGCATGATTTCTTAAAAGGTCACATACACCTCTGAGGCAGGATTGGGAGAGCTGGGCTTACTGGAAATACAGTGGTGTCTACAACTCCATTTATGCAATGTAACATAAATCCTAGGAAATCACATACATCTCAGTCACGTGCTGCTGTGTTTATTCCAAATCCAGCTCCAGCTCCAGGTTGGGCAGTGCCTGCTGAAGGACACGGAAGGTCGTTTCTTTCTCTCTGATCCCAGGAAGGTCACTCAGATACAAATATTCCAGGTTCCTGTAAATATTCACAAAGAAAATGGGCAACTACTATTGAATTGCTGTCAGAGAAGTTGCAGAAATTATTACACTGCAGTTGTTTCGGGTATTTTAAATGGTGACTGGAACTATTTTAAATGGTTCTAAGGGAAGTTTGTTTCTGAAGTGGGTGCTTGGGGTTTTTAGCTGCAGTATCCAACTGCACCCCATTCCTGAGCACCCGGACCCCGAGGCACAAGAGGAGTGGCCTTAAGCTGTGAGGTGGAGGAGCACTAAAAGCTACAGGACACAGTCCAACCCTGCCCTGCAGAGCTGCTGCAGGAGAGGGGTCAGGAAGAGCAGCCAAGCTGATCATTACTTACCCTGGAGCCAGCCCAGCCACCCCCCAGCCCTGACACAGGCAGACTGCAGCCCTTGCAGGCAGCACAATCCCAATGCCGCAGCAGGGAGCTGTGGAAGCACTCAGTGGCTCACGTACGTCAGCTTGTGGAGTGCAAGGATGCCTTTGTCTGTGACATTCCCACAGGAAATGATCTTCAGCTGCTGCAGACTCTTCTGGAGGTTGCTGGTCTCGCTGAGCCTCTGCAGACACTCGTCCTGTATGTACATGCACTTCTCCAGCTTGATGTCTGTAACGTGCTCCAGGCCATCTGCAAAGGCACCACTGAGGATCTGCTCCGGAATTCCAGCACCAGCCTGTGCTGGTGGTGAAGTTCTCCATTTAATAACTGCCCCTAAATCACCCAGCAACACATTCCTTTATACACAATGAACCTCCAAAGTCCCTTTGTGGTACTTGAGATGTAGGAAAACCTCAGGGTTTGAGCCATTTCAGTAACATTTCAAGAGCTTTGAAATGGGCAAGTAACAAAAAACCTACATAATTTTAGGTAATAAACGATGACTCTGACATAAGAAAGTGTTAACGCCAGAAATTCAGGGTCCCTTCTTGTGAAAAAATAAAACAGCCTGTTCCCATTTTGTTTTATGTTATTTAAAGGCCACCTGAAACCTGTTTAATCACTTATTTTTAAGACATTTAAGACAGCCTACGTTTTGTCTATGAAGACATCACAAAATCGTGGAGAATGAGCAGAATTACAACTTCAGAAACACCAAAATCATCCCTTGGTGCAGAAGAAAAATAATATTTATAGTGCTTTTTGCTACAAACTGATCAAAATTTGTGCTATGTGCTTCTTAGTGCTATGGCCACTTCAGGTAAAAGCTGAAATTCTCAATGTCTTTCCACTTCGTACCACACAGCAAAACCTTGGGGACTGATAAATATTTGTAAAGGAGGAAACACCCCACAAATGATTTATTGGTATCTTGCTAGAAGGAGAAAAAACGACAGCATTCTTCCTATTTAGATGCAATTAACATGACAGCCATTAAGAACAATCACCGAGTGTACATTACCCAGATAGTCAAACCCTCTGTACATGATGCAGGAGTCAGTGGCGTTGATGGCTTCGATCTTGTACTTGCCCAGGGGCCCCGTGGGGAGCCCATTGTAGTCCTGCTGCCACTTGGGCGAGCCCTGGTACCTGACCAGGGCCCCGCAGCGCAGCAGCCACTCCGAGGCCGCCCGGTCGGGACCCACGGCTCGGATGCGCTCGTGGTCCACCCTGCAGGGCACAGAGAGCACCTACAGCCCGCCTGTAGTGCGGCACAATTACTCCGTAATTAAGAATAATGAACATCCCTGCCCGCGTAATATCCGCTTATGTGCACCGTCAGAGAAGTAAGGATGAGATTTACTAAAAATTGTATACAGGTGATTTTTGGATTGTGCGGTGCTCAGCCTGGAGTGATTTTTTTTTTAAGTGGCAGATGCTTTTTAGTAAAAAAAGAATAGAAATATAACTGGACTTGACTCTGTTTCCTTCCATGTCTGTAAGGAAAGAAAACTGTGCTACTGGCTGAGTTTTGGGGTGAAGGCCAGGATTCAGGGATGGGATCCATGTGGCCACCTTGCTTTGGCCACCCCAGGGTAGGGGCAGGGCCGCACCTCCCTCTGCAATGTCACGGCTTGGGAAGGGGAGGCAGCCACGGCCTGACCCCTGCCCAACAACCAACGTGCAATCTGGGGGAGCATTAATGACAGAAAACGTTTTCTGCAGCGCAGGGACTTGATTGTTCTGCTTCACAAACCGCGCGGAGAATTTGAGGGCTCTGAACGTTAATTATTAACCAGCGACTCACTCACTCTTACTTGTTGAACACGGCATTCAGCCATCCCCAGAAGGCTCTACAACTGCCCGGCGGCAGCGGCGGCTTCCTCAAGAGCGTCCCCAAGGCCATCATCACCTCCTGGCACACGGGAGAGGGGGACGGGCAGAGGCTGGCAGCAGCAGCGGGGCGAGGCCGCGCCGCCCTCAAGGCCTGACCGCGGCTGTCAGCCCGGCGGGACCCACGGCTGCAAGCGGGGCGGGGGGCGCGCTTGCCCGGCGGAGCAGGAGCAGCAGGAGAAAGAGGAGGAGAAGAGGAGGAGAAAGGAGAGGAGGAGGAGGAGGAGAAAGGAGCGGAGGACGCGCGGCCGCGGCGCTCCCTCCGCCCCCAAGATGGCGGCGGCGCTGCGGGGCCGCGCGCGCCCGGGCGGGGCCGCGGCGCTGTGGCGGCTCCAGGGCCGGCGGCGCAGGTGAGGCCGCCCGGCACCGCA
>QUSF01000043.1:2903228-2918432 GCA_003676055.1 Chloebia gouldiae
TCCCCTCTCTTCTTACCTCTGCTCATCCGTTTCCCCCGTCCCTTTCTGTATCATTTCCCCTGTCCCTTCCTCTCACCCCTTCCCCTCACTTCTTACTTCTGCTCATCCACTTCTCCTGTCCCTTTTCTGTATAACTTCCTCTGTCCTTTCCCCTCACCCCTTTCCCCCTCTTCTTACCTCTGCTCATCCACTTCACCATCCCCTTTCTGTACCATTTCCCCCTATCCTTTCCCCCTTCCCCTATCCCAGTCCCTCTCTCCTGTATTCTCTGTATCTACAGTATCACCTTTCCCTCTCCCCTTTTCCTCTCTCCTATATCCCCTATATTCTCTATAGCCACTTCCCCTGTGTGAAAAATGCATGTTTTATGATTGGCTTTTTGCAAATGTTAGATGAATATTATATGTGTAATGTTACAAAGTGATGCTGTATTAATTCTCTTAAGTACTGTTAAGAGTTATTTATTTATTTATTTATTTATTTATAGGTTATAACACAATGTTAAAATAGAAACTATGCTATGTAAGGTACCTTTTAACTAGCTTAAGAAAGAGATGAGATAATCAAGAAACTCTTGCTCATAGATAACAGCGACAGGGCCCATAAAGAGTTACAGCCTCCTTATTGCAGAAGACAAACATTCCACCTTCTCTGCATCTTTATGGAACCACCAGGATTAAGGGGAAGAAGTTGACAAAAGCCAGAAAAATTCTTAATTTGCAAGGAATTTATGCACCATGTATGAGATGTATGAATACACAACAGGCTGTTGCTTTTAAGGGTTATTCCTTTGTTCACAAGGGATGCTTTTCATGACTTAGAGCATTCGGATGGATGTCCGTAATTCTTTGCTTTTTATTGTCTTGTAATTGTCTTAACTCTAAATTTTTATTACTCTAATTGTAGTACTATTTTCATAACCATTTCATTATTATTAAACTTTTAAAAATTCTAAAAACCAGCGAGGGGCGTTTTTCACACCCTTTATCCTTTATCTGCCATCCTTATTGTTAATCACCCCTATCCGCTTTCCTCCGTTCCATTTTCCTGTCCCCTTTGTTCCTTAGATCTCCTTCCTTTATACCCCCCTCCGTGTCCCACCCTCTCCCCCGACCCCTCTGTTCTGACACCCCGTGTCCTGTCCCCACGCGGGCCGTGCTGAGGGCCGTGGCCGTGTCCCCGCAGCTCCTTCGACGTGGCCGTGGTGGGCGCGGGGATCGTGGGGCTGGCGGCGGCCCGGGAGCTCATCCAGCGCCGTCCCTCGCTGGCCTTCGCCGTGCTGGAGAAGGAGCAGGAGCTGGGTACGGAGCGGGACAGGGACAGGGAGCCACGGGAGGCTGTGCCACAGCTGCCAGAAGCTCAGCATCCCCCGGGTGTCTGTGTGGAGGGAGCGGCTGCTGGGCAGGGGTGGGGGGAGAGCAGCTGCCCTTGTTCTTGGAGTGGGTGATGGATTTCCCATCTTGGAAGTGTTCCAGGCTAGGTTGGGCACGGCTTGGAGCAGCCTGGGATAGTGGAAGGTGTCCCTGCCCATGGTAGAGGGTGGAATGAGGTGATCTTGAAAGTTCCTTCCATCCCAAACCATGATGGCTCTCACAGAATTCACAGGCTGGAAGAGACCTTCAAGCTCATCGAGTCCAACCCAGCCCCAGCACCTCAACTCAGCCCTGGCACCCAGAGCCACATCCAGGCTTTGTTAGACACACCCAGGGATGGGGACTCCACCACCTCCTGGGCAGCCATTCCAGAGCTTTATCACTCTTTCCATGAAAATGTTTTTCCTAATACCCAACTTATATTTCCCTTGGTGCAGTTTGAGACTGCATGTCAGTGCCAAGACTCTCCCCTAACAGGGGATTTCTTCCACCCTTCTCCCAAGGATGTGTCCTTCAGCAGAGTTGTCATGGCCTGTGCTTTGCTGCTGGGACTGCAGGTTGGGAATTCAAAGTTCAGAGATCCTGAGTGTTGCTGCTGCACTGTCAGGAGGGTGAATAACCAGGATAAGAATAGTGCAGCTTATGGGAGAGCACAGGCAGGTCCTGCATGGAGCTGGCAGAATCCCAAGGGATAGACATCAGTGATGAACTCCAAACAGGACCTGTGAGCTCCGAATCTTGTCTTAAATAGCTCCATCAACCTGCCTATAAATTGCTCTTGAGATATTCCATGAATGATGCAAAATTACTTTTTATCCCCAAGACATACACCAAGTCCTTAACAGCTGTGTGAGTGCCAAGCAGGAATGGCCTTTGGGCATCCATACCTTAAGCCTGACCAAATTACTTCAGTAAAAATGTTAGTGGTATTTTTCACCTCTATTTTATCTATTTGCAAAGAGGAAATAGCAACCTAACCCAGTTCACAAATACTCAAAAATCCTCCCAGGCCTGCTACCAGGTCCAAAGGAATTGTGGATTGCACAGATACTTGGTTGGATTAGGCCTTAAGGGATGCATTTAATTGTAAAAATTGTGTTTTCAAATTAATTTTAGCCTGTAAAACATTTTGATTGATTGGTTTGTTCTTGATGGAAAAATTTGTGGTTTTAGGGGTTTTTCCCCTGTTGGTCCAACACAATGAAGGATGTGATGGATTATCATTAACCAGGGCTGGCTGTGTCAGTGTTTCTCTCACCTTTTGAGGCCAGGGGAGGCATTAATTGTGCAGTTCTCTCACTTGGTCATCTCTTACAATGCTGATTTAAGGCAGGACCTCAATCAACTCATTTATCTGACAGCAGAAGTGATTAAGTGGGAACAAATGAGCTCTAACAATGTGTTTTTCTGTCTCTCTAGCCCATCACCAGAGTGGACACAACAGTGGTGTGATCCACAGTGGGATTTACTACACCCCTGGCTCCCTGAAGGCCAAGCTCTGCGTGCAGGGGGCAGCCCTGTGCTACAAATACTGTGACCAGAAGGGGATTCCCTACAAACAGTGTGGGAAGGTACAGGAATTCCTGTGATTCCCTGCTTCACCCTTGGAAACTGAAGCTGTGTGGTGTGTGGTACAACCCATGGCCTGGTCGTGGGTTTTCTCCACACTCTTCAAGTTGCACATCATTTTATACATAAATGTATATAATGCATACATAATTTTATACATAAGTGTATATAATGTATATAAATGTACATAATCCCCTGCTGCCCCAAAACCATCCCTTCCTGCTGAGGAGTCTCAGCTTGAGGGAAGGTTTTTCATGAGTCTCCCCCCCGTGTCTTCAGGCTCAGAGCCATTTCTAATTCAGTGTGTCTTTGGTGAGAACCAGGGCTGGGCAGAGCATTCCAGGTGTGGTCAGGCTCAGTGAAACAGAGTTCTGTATCCATTTCACAGTTCTCTATCCATTTCCCAGCTCAATTCAGGTTTTCCAGCTCTCACTGGGCACTGAGCTGCCATTTCCACAGGACTCTCTATCCTGACCCCAAGGTTTTGGCCCTGAGGGATAAATTTGAATTCCATGGTTTTTCTCGGAGCTGTGTCTGGTCCCTGCTCCCTCTGCTGCCACGCTGGGCACAGGGTGGCACTGTGGATCTGTGCAGCAGCACACCTGAGGGGACAGCCTGCTCAAAGCTCCTGTCCTGAAGGGGTCAGCTGGAGCCTGGGTGAGCTGAATTTGTGAATTTTGTACCAACAGCTGGAGCTGGGCAGTGCCTGTCCCCTGTGCTGGCACTGCTGGGCCACCTCCAGTGCTGGGGGCAGCTCTGGGCTCCTCACAGCAAAGCCACAGGAGGGGTTGGAGCGTGTCCAGGGAAGGGAACAGGGCTGGGAAGGGGCTGGAGAGTTCCTGAGGGAGCTGGGAAGGGGCTGGAGGATCCCTGAGGGAGCTGGGAAGGGGCTGGAGAGCTCCTGAGGGAGCTGGAAAGGGGCTGGAGAATCCCTAAGGGAGCTGGAAAGGGGCTGGAGAATCCCTAAGGGAGCTGGGAAGGGGCTGGAGAGTCCCTGAGGGAGCTGGGAAGGGGCTGGGGAATTCCTGAGGGAGCTGGGAAGGGGCTGGAGAGTTCCTGAGGGAGCTGGGAAGGGGCTGAGCCTGGAGCAAAGGAGGCTCAGGGGCCCTTGTGGCTCTGCACAGCTCCTGCCAGGAGGGGACAGCCGGGGGGATTTGGGATCTGTTCCCAGGGAACAGGGACAGGAGGAGAGGGAACAGCCTCAAGTTGCACCATGGAGCTTTAGGTTTGATATTGGGGAAATTCCTGCCTGGAAAGGGTTCTCCAGCCCTGGCACAGCTGCTCAGGGCAGTGCTGGAGTCCCCATCCCTGGAGGGATTTAAAGTCTCTGTGCACATGGAGCAGTGGTGGCCTTGGCAGTGCTGAGGGATCAATGGGACTCTTAGAGAGCTTTTCCAACCTCAGCAATTCCATGGTTCCATGACACTCCCCTGGCAGTGTTCACTCCAGGGAAGATAATGGTGAAATTTCACCAGCTTTCCCTAGAGCAGCCCCAGGCTTGGAGAGCTTCACACCTGTGAGGTGCCAGAGCTGAGCTGGCCTGGAAGGATCATGGTCTATGCAAACCTGGCACAGGTAATTCACAGCCTGGATTTATCTCCTGTGATAGCTGTGAACAGACTCCTTAAGTGAAACTGGTACAATTCCACTCAGACCATGTCAGAACATGTCCTCACTCTCTTATCGAGGCTCTTGGAGGTTTGTACATCTTGGGTTGAGTTCAGTTTTACTTCAGAAAGCATCCCAGTGGTTCTTCAAATTCAAATTCTCTTCTCTCACATGCAGACTTGTAGTCTCAGGCTGCTTCTGGCAAATATTGTCAATTGATAGTAACCCAAACTACAGTTTAACATTTATTTTTTAATTCTCTGTGATATATTAGTGCTTCCTCAGCAACAGAATTCTGTGCAATTAATGGCACCAACCATTCCTCACCCCCTGGATTTATTGTTCACTCATTCACTACTGCTTGTGCTTCATGCCAAACCTGCCCTGGCTTTGTTTTGCTCACTGCTGTGCCTTTTTTCCTTCCCCAAAGCTGATCGTGGCAGTGGAACAGGATGAAATTCCAAGGCTCAAAGCTCTGTATGAGAGGGGGCTGCAGAACAATGTCCCAGGGCTGAAACTCATTGGAGCCAAGGAAATCAAGGAGAAGGAGCCTTTCTGCAGGGTAAGGGGTTGCCATACTTCCAATTAGCTAATTGTAAGAGCTTCTAATTCTAATTGTAAGAGCTGTTTCTCAGGTGAAAACATCTTTTAATTTAACACAAATACTTTTCTGGCCTTGAGGTTCAAGTTCAGAAGAGCCTGAAAATTCCTTCCTAACCACGAAAGTGGATTTGGATCAAGCCCATTTCAGTGCAGTTGGTGTGGTTGTTATGTAGCACTTCTCAGCCAGTTTGTTCTCACAGCAGGAGGAATGTGTGGAGTTGGTGGAGCACAGATTTGTTATTGATTAGTCTGTCTTTGTTTGAAAGGAAAAGCTGGATGTGAATTCCCTGTTTCACCTGGCAGCTTGCTCTGGTGTATCTGTGTCACTTAGGAATTACAGTGGTAGGTACAGACAGAAATTTTCTAGAAAATAATCTTTTTCAATCTTTTTCTTTTCCCTGTAAACATTTTGGATCTGCTCCCTAAAAGCCTCTTTGAGTGTTCCAGATGCAGCTGAGCACGTGGGGAGACAGCAGCTCTCCCTTCTCGTGGCAGGGCAGATATTGCAGATGAAACATTCCAATTTCACTCTTCCTCTGTGTCTCTGAAACCCTTCCAGGGACTGATGGCCCTTGATTCTCCCTACACTGGCATTGTGGATTACAAACAAGTGGCCCAGTCCTATGCCAGAGACTTCCAGGAAGCAGGTGGGACCATCTTGACTGATTTTGAAGTCACAAACATGGAGATGGCCAAAGAAAGTTCTGCAGAAAGTGAAGATGGTAAGGCTGGATTTTATTGCCCTCCATTTACTACAAAGATTTTGTTCAAAACACAATTGTTTCAACTGAAATGGCATTTCTGAATTTTTTCTCTATCCTGGGGATGAGAAAAAAGGCAAAATTCTCTTAGTGAGAGTATTCAGCAAACTCCCTTGGGGTTTTTTTGCAGGCAGTTCACCCTTCAGCTGAAACATTTAAAACTGATGGAAGAAAGAGTAAAATGGAGAAATAAAGTTGTTGTCTCCTCTTAAAATCAGATTTATCTGAATCTTGCATGTTTATTCTTGTGATAGTGATTTTCCTTATTCTGAAGGCAGGTTGGATCTGTGCTGGCACACAGAGGGAAGAATAAAAACCCTATTAATTAATAAATACAGTCATGTCCAACAACATTAATTATGACAACAGTAGTTCTTCCATAGCTTAGAAAATATTCCAGAGGAAAATTCTTTCCTGGTGACAAGCTGCTTGTTCTGTCAGTTCTCTGTTACTTGTTTTAGTAACTTGTTTTAGTAACTCCTTCTCTTGTCTAATTCCATTTCAGGGCTGAAATACCCAGTCATTGTTAGGAACAAAAAGGTAAGGGTGAAAAAGAAGTTTTCGTTCCTTCCAGGAAGCTGCTTCTCCTTTTCTTCAGATTTTTTTTTCTTGTGAACTAATAATTTAAAATTAAAAAAAAAAGGTTAAAAAGCTGCTGTTCAGCAATATGATCAGTTTAATAAAACAACTGCAATCAGTTCTCCACAATGAGGATGTTCAAATTATTTGATAATAATAATAATGATTATATAAAATATTAAACTACAGCTTATTGCTGTAACATTTACATCCCTTATCTGATTTATTTGCACAATCTGATGCTGGTGCTCCCAAGAACTCATTTATGACCTCATTTATGACTTGTTCATTTAGTGACAAACACCAATTTTCATGTTTACATTTGGGCTCTGGCATCCATAAAATGATAAGGAGGCTTCTAGCATCCTTTTTTAATGATTTTATTATCATTTTATCATCAGAACTGCTTCAGTGAAACAGGTGCATGACAGCTGCTGTTCCTGCAAGTCAGGAACTGTGCTTCACCTTCAGGAGGGAATATCTGGAACAAAAACAACTTCATAACCCCTCTGGTCATTTTTAAATTTAGTTCTGCTGCTTTTTTTCTCCTATTTTTTTGCTCTTTCATTAAAAAGTAGCTTCCAAAATCTGTTAAGATTTTTTCCACCAAATACTGCTATTTTTTTCCATGCAAACACTTTTCAGTTTGGGAAAAAAAATCGTATTTAAAAGCAGATAGTGCAAGGTAAATAAATAGATAATAGTTTTTAATTTTTATTTATTAATTTATTTAGATGGTAAAGGTGTTTAATATTTAGCAGCTCTCCATACCTGTGTGCTGTCCCACCCTGTGAGATCAAATCAGTGAACATCCTCATTTAAATTACATAAATAAATTAATTTTTTTTCAATAAGTTAAATAAATTTTATTTCTTTAAAGAAATGCCTGTGGGGTTTTTCTGGGTGTTTTTTAAAGGAGATAAATAGAATTTGAATGTGTTTTTTTGTTTCCCACAGGGTGAGGAGATCTCCTGTGGGCACATTTTGACCTGTGCAGGGCTTTACTCCGACCGCCTGTCCCAGATCAGCGGCTGCAGCCCCGAGCCCAGGATTGTCCCATTCCGGGGGGATTATTTGGTGCTAAAACCAGAAAAGTCTTACTTGGTGAAAGGAAATATTTATCCAGTATGTACCCCCTGGTTTGTCTGTCACAGGGTGCCCTAAGAGCTGCTAAAAAAGCAGAAAAAGGAAAAAATTCCGTGGTTGTTTCTGTCAGGTGGCGATGCACACACGTGGATGGAGATTCTGTTGGTTTGGGACAGGACAGCTTGGATTTTGTTAATTTTTTTGTTAACTTAGGAAAACATGGAAGTGCCCTGTAGAAAATTATCGCCAGTTGTTTTGTTTATGGTTTTAGTTTTGGGGTTTTTTTTACTTAATAGAGAAAAGATGGAATTGCCACGCTTTGCCACAAATCCAGAAAACTCTGAATTATTTCTGTATGTCCTAAAATAATTCTGTAGGCAGGATTCAGAAGTCAGGGAGAGATGACAGTAAATTGTTATTTATTATTTAAAGAATTATAACAGTCCTGTTTCATCTCTTTATTGATAATCTGGACCAAGGGGTTGATTGTACCCTCAGGAAATTCACAGATAACACAGGAGGTCTTTTCCAGCCTCGGTGATTCTGGGATTCTGTGATGAATGATTGATGAAGGACTCAATCTTTTGTCCTAATACACAACACTCAGATTTAGGTATTTTCCTCTCAAGCTTATTTTTAAATTAGCTGATTTTGTCATTAAAAACAGATGTGGGAGAAAGGGGAACAACCTTTCTACCACCTCATATAGACAAATAATGGGATGAGGAGCAGCAATCCCAGACAGAAAATGTAGTTACAGAGCAAGTGGAGAGAATTCCTAGGGCAGCATTTTAGCTAATTCTGTACATTTAAACACTGATTTTCTGAATATGGGATTGGCTTTAAGTGCTAAATACTGGATCTTTGGGAAAATTGGAATGCTGGGCATTGCTATTTATCTGATCTCACCTGGGAATGATTCAGGATCCTGTCTTGGGATGGGAGGGTGGAAGTGGAACAAAAAAAGAACATGCAGATTTATTGTTATTAGCATTATTAGCATTATTATTAGCATTAACCAGGCCTGCTAAATTCAGGCTGGTTGTACACACAGTAAGGGTTTCCTAATATTTTGTGTTCTATTTTATTGCAGTATAATTGCTGCTGGTGAATAAAATCAGGGTGTTGGCTTATATCCTAAGAAATCATGTGGACTTTTTCCCCACTGTAATTTGTTTTCCTTTTCCCTAAAATTCAGCTTTAGCTGGCCCTGCTCTGTTCTCCAGTGTTTTAATTAATGACATGCCACAACTGCACAATTAACAAGCTGCAAAAGCAGCTCAGAGCCAATTCTGAGGTTCTGTGACTCAGAGTTTTGTTGCTGTGGTGGGAAATGAAATGGCAAATTTGCTGTTTGTAAGAGCTCTGCTCACTCCTGTGTGTCCCATTGCAGGTTCCCAACCCTCGTTTCCCATTCCTGGGATTCCATTTCACTCCCAGGATGGATGGCAGTGTTTGGCTTGGCCCTAATGCAGTGCTGGCCTTTAAGAGAGAGGGCTACAAACTCTTGGACTTCAGCCCTGGAGACTTCTTAGATGCTGTGACCTACAGGTAATTCCTCACGTTTGTGTCTGCTGGCTGTTCCTGTTGAAAGGTGAGCCATGGCAGCCACTTCCTTCCCAAAATCCTGCTTTTCCCACGTTTTTGGTGTGTTTAAAGACACTTGTGCTGATAAGGGTTGACTTCCTCAAGGCATTTTGACTTGGTGTGGTCTCATATTTGAATTTTCCACCAGGACATGTCTCAGCCAGTCTGGGAATGTGGCTGCTCACTGGAAGGTGCTGGTGGAGCTTTTCCAGGGTTGGTTTGCACTGTGATAACTTAATCAACTTAGACAGCATCATTAAATACCTGCAGAAGGTGCTGGGAGCAGAGAAAGGCTGGGAGAGAGAGTTGGGAATGCTCCCCTGGAGAGGAGAAGCTCCAGGGAGAGCTCAGAGCCCCTGGCAGGGCCTGGAGGGGCTCCAGGAGAGCTGGAGAGGGACTGGGGACAAGGGATGGAGGGACAGGAGCCAGGGAATGGCTCCCACTGCCAGAGGGCAGGGATGGGTGGGAGATTGGGAATTGGGAATTCCTGGCTGGGCTGGAATTGCCAGAGCAGCTGTGGCTGCCCCTGGATCCCTGGAAGTGCCCAAGGCCAGGCTGGACAGGCCTTGGAACAACCTGGGACAGTGGAAGGGGTCCCTGCCTGTGCCCCATCCAAGCTCTATCAAGTCCTGGAACACTTCCAGGACTGGAATTCAGAATTAATTCAGTGCCACAGCTCTGTGAGCAAGGTTTGTTGAAGCAGAGAAGGACAAACATTTTTGTCAAATAAATTGTATTTCTCAAATAAAAAGCATGATGTGATTCCTGATTTTGGGATGGGAAGTTGTGCCCTGCAGTTGCCTTTGGTGCCTTGTCCAGCAGCTGCTCCTGGTGCATTTTGAGGCAGGTTTTCCCTCAGTGCAGTTGTTTCTCCCCTTGCAGTGGGCTGTGGAAGCTGGTGCTGAGGAACGTGTCCTACGGCCTGGGGGAGCTGTACAGGGCCTTCTCCCTCAGTGCCCAGGTGAGGCAGCTGCAGAAGTTCATCCCTGAGGTCACCACCAGTGATGTTCTCAGGTAAAAGAAGCTTCTTCTCTTTGGGGAATCTCGTATTTGAACAGCAGAAATCTTGGCAGGGGTTTGGTCCCTTCCTCCACCAAAATACGAAACAGAAGCTTGGAGGTCCCAGCACGGGAAGGACCTGGAGCTCCTCAGTCCAGAGGAGGCACCAGGATGATCAGGGGGATGGAGCAGCTCTGCTGGGAGCAAAGGCTGAGAATTTTGGGATTGTTGAGCCTGGAGAAGAGAAGCTTTGGGGTGACCTCACTGTGGCCTTGCAGTACTTGAGGAAAACCTGCAGAAAGATGGAGAGGGATTATTTACAGGGCCTTGGAGTGGTAGGATGAGGGGGAATGGCCTGAGCCTGACAGAGGGCAGATTTAGATGGGATATTGGGAGGAATTCCTGGCTGGGAGGGTGGGCAGGCCCTGGCACAGGGTGCCCAGAGCAGCTGTGGCTGCCCCTGGATCCCTGGAGGTGCCCAGGTTGGACAGGGCTTGGAGCCACCTGGGACAGTGGGAGATGTCCCTGCCATGGCAGGGGTGGAACTGGATGGGATTTAAACTCACAGCTTGGCCACCTCAATGATCCCATGACTGTCAGATGCCCCCACTCTACCTCCTGAATATTAAAACTCAAAAAAAACCGCTTTGTCTCCACTCTCTGCCTGTCTCCCTGGACACCTCCTCACGGGACTTCATCTCCTGACAACATTTTCCTTCTGCTCCTCTTCTCTTCTACTTCTGCAGGGGTCCCTCTGGAGTGAGAGCCCAGGCCCTGGACAGTGAGGGCAAGCTGGTGGATGACTTTGTGTTCGACGGGGGCTGGGGGGCCGTGGGCAGCCGGGTGCTGCACGTCAGGAACGCTCCCTCCCCCGCCGCCACCTCCTCCCTGGCCATCGCCGCCGCCATCGCCGACGAGGCCCAGCGGCGCTTCCAGCTCTGAGCGCCGCAGGAATCCTGCCCGAGGGACACAGGAGTGCCCGGGCAGCCCCGGCAGGGTGTGCAGCACAGGCAGAGGGAGGGAGGGAGGGAGGGATCCGTCCCTCGGGGTGGGATTTGCCAGGGATTTGCCGTGCTGGCAGCCTTGTCTCCTCACAGGGGTCTGAAAAGGCGTGGGGTGGCTCTGCGTGTGCTCCGGTTCCATTGGAATTGGAGTCTGCAGCCCTCGGGATGCCATGGAATAATGGAATAGAAGGGCAAACCCTGCTGAAGGTGGAATTAAAGGCTTTATCAGAGACTGAGAACAATATTCAGAGCCTTCGACGTGAATGTAGAGTATTTCACAGACAAATCACCTTAAAGAGGATTACCAAACCCAAGTCAATTTAGATCTGCAATTCAGATACTCTGTCTGATCGCTGTCTGTACTTTTTCTAAAGCAGAAATCAAAATATGGATATAAACAATCACTTTTCAATTAATTTACAGCTGGGAAATCAGCGCTGATCAGGAACTTCATCAGTGGGTTTGGTTTCTTCCTTTGAATGCTGGTGATGCAAAAGGAGCTGATCTTTTCCAGCCAGTTGAGCAATCCAGGGAAAATGGTCTTTGGAACAGGAAATGTGAAGGGAGGGAAGCTCCAGAAACCTGCCTTGAGTCATGTTTGATGTTGCTTCCCTTGGAGCCCGAGCAGGGATGAGTCAGGAAGGATTCCCATTTTCCCTGAGCACAAGGGGAGCTCAGACAGTGCTGGTGTCCCCTCTGAACTCCACTGATACCCAGTTTTTATCAGGGACACACCTGGAGGAGTCTGTGAGGAGGGAGAGGTGAAGTAAACTCCGTGCTGGGAGTGTCCTGCAGAACTGCTGTAAAGCAGAATTTTGTGGCCTCAGGGACAAAGTATCAAGGATTTTACAGCAGCTGCTGGGTAACACAGATAATTGTGGGGAGTTTGTACCAGAAAATTGGACATTAATTTTTCCTTAAAAAGTTCTTTTCTGAGCTCCTCTGATGGGAGTGGTTAGCACAGCAGGGCAGCTGTGAGGCTGTACAGATTTGAGACACTTTCTTGAGGGGAAAAATGGCTTAATCTGCCTTTTTGTTGTTGTTGTTGTTGTTGTTGTTGTTGTTGGAGTTGTTGTTGTTATTATTCCTTTTTTTCCCCTCTGATGACATCTACTTTACCAGCAACTTGACTGCTGGAAATTCAAATACCAAAGTTTTGGTCACTTTAGGCAGAGATTCAGCTGTTCCAAGTCTTCCAGTGCCACAGGGCTCTGTAAAACTTCCCACAGTGGAACAATCCTGTCTTCCCTCCCTGCCAGAAGTGTTGCCTATCAACAGTACATCCTACAAAAGGATTGCAAAAGCCACTTCCTCCCACATGGGGTGTGGCCCTGACATGTATTAACAGAATAAAGAACATTAAAATGCAAAGCAGACAGAGACTGGGGTAGTCCTGAGTCAGCATTTCCCTGTGCTCTGCTTTTTCCTCTCAGGTGATGATTGTCTGGGGGTAAAAATTTATTTGGGTTTTTATTTGAAACATAAATGATGAACCTTGATGCAGCATTTTGTGAAAAGTGGTCTTTTCAGAGATAGAAGTTTTGCACTTTTGTTATAAAAATAAGTTCAGAGATTATGATGTCAGGGTTTCAGGCATGAATCTTGTTGCTCACAGAGTGTGAAGATGTATTAAATTATTTTCCAAATGAGCCTCACTTTGATGATTTCATAAATGTGCCTTTTGTGATTAAAGTAGTGTGGTGGGGTTTTTTTAAAATGCTGTAAAGTCTGTGTATTTCTCCTGACTCAGAGAATTTGTGAATTCTCAGCTGAGTTAGGCAGGATATCACTCTGTGTAGCAGCAATCACTGCAGGAGGGGGACACATGACCAAACTTGTCTTTTTAAATTATCTTATCTGTGCTTCTCACACCTCACAGCTTTTCCTCACTCGACAGGACTGCTCCTAAGGCTGATCTGGGCCTGTTGGGACAGGTGGGATGAGAATTCCTGAAACTCTGAATAAATATTTGGACAAACACCATTTGTTCCCCAGAAGTGTTACAGAATCATAGAACCCCAGAGTGGTTTGGGTTGGAGAGGACCTTAAACCCCATCCCATTCCACCCCTTCCACTCTCCCAGGGTGCTCCAAGCTCTGTCCAACCTGGCCTTGGACACTCACAGGGAATTTTTTCCCAATATCCCATCCAAACCAGTGCCCAGCAAGGACAACCCTAAACTCTGGAGGGAGGAACTGTGGCTCTGTGGGTTGTGCCACCATTATCCCATTATTACTTTTCTTTTTGCTCACAGTTGGGGTTTGAGGAGCAAGTGTAAAATAGAACTAGAAATAAAGAGGAATAATAGAAATACAGAAATAGATGTTTTAGATAGAATAGATATAAATACAGAAAGAAATATTTTGTTGGGAACTTCCCAGGCTGCTCTGGTGGGGCAGGAGGGTTGAGCCATGGAGCAGAAGGGGCAGTTTCTGCCTCTGGAAGCATCAGGCTCCTCCAGGAAATCTGTTACCAAGAAGGATCACCATTTTACTGGCAGGAAGGCACATTTTTTCCCCTTTTGGTTTAATTTATCCATTCCCTCTGTGGACAACTCTTAAAAAGGGGGAGTGGAGGGAATACAAGGTGTGAGATTTTAATATTATGCTGTCAGGAGGGAAATGAGGGAAAATTTATCTGGATTTGGGTGATCAGTAGGTGAAGGGAATGGTGTTCTCTGGAGCAGGGAGGGAAACTGCTGGCAGGTAGGAAAGAGGGAGGGAGGAAAAGAGGGAGGAAAACTGCCTCGAGGTTGGGATGGGAACATCCCCCAGCTGGGGAGGAAAACAGGCTCCAGGCTGAGACAAAAATTGCCTCGAGGTAATACAGGTAGGGGAACAGGCTCCAAGTAGGGAGAGAAATTCCTTCCAGGTAAGAAAACAGTCTCTAAACAGGGAAATGCCTCCAAATAGGGAGCAGAAGAGAATTGAGATAAGGATGGGAATAGTATGAAGAGGCACATCCTCCAGGTGGGGAGGGAAAATGCCTCCAGGTAGGAAGAGGAACATCATCCAGGCAGGGCAAAACACAGCCTGCAGGTAGGGAAATAGCATCCAGGGAGGGAGAGAAACATCCCTAGGCAGGGAGAGGACCTGCCTCCAGGAAAGGAGGGAAAGAGCCTCCAGAAAAACTGCTTCCAGGCAGGGAAATACCCTCTGCGAGGGAAATATCCTCTAGGTAAGAAAATATCATTTGGGCAGAGAAATATCCTCCAGGTAGGGAAAAATCATCTGGGCAGGGAAATATCCTCTAGGTAAGGAAATAAGCATCCCCTAGGTAAGGAATTATCCCCGAGTTAAGGAATTATCCCCTCGGGAAAGAAACATCTTCCCTAGTTTAGGAGATCTCTCCTGGGCAGGGAAACATCCCTAGGTAAGGAATTATCTCCTAGTTAAGGAAATCTCCCCTAGTTAAGGAAACATTCCCTAGTTTAGGAAATCTCTCCTAGTTTAGGAACACAGCCCTAGTTTAGGAAACATCCCCCAGTTTAGGAAACAAACATCCCCTAGTTTAGGAAACATCCCCTAGTGTAAGAAACATCCCAAAGTTTAGGAAACATCCCCTATTTTGGAACTCTCCCCAGGTTTAGGAACTCTCCCCAGTTTAGGAACTCTCCTCTAGTTTAGAAGACATCCCCTGGTTTAGGAAATCTCTCCTGGTTTAGGAAACCTCCCCTGGTTTAGGAACTCTCCCCTAGTTTAGGAAACATCCCCTGATTTAGGAAATCTCCCCTAGGCAAGGAAACATCATCTAGTTTAGGAAACATGCCCTAGTATAGGGAACTCCCCTAGTTTAGGAAATCTCCCCTGGTTTAGGAACTCTCTCCTAGTTTCAGAAATATCCCCTGGTTTAGGAAATCTCCCCTGGTTAAAGAAACAACCCCTGTTTCGGAGCTCTCCCCTACTTTAGGAAGCACCTCCAAGTTTTGGAGCTCTCCCCTAGTTTAGGGAACACCCCCAAGTTTTGGAGCTCTCCCCCTTTTGGAGCTCTCTCCGTTTCAGAGCTGTCCCGGTTTCGGAGCTCTCCCCGTTTCGG